>CM017761.1:5133926-5450732 GCA_008009225.1 Acer yangbiense | reverse complement strand
AGGTCAATTTTTTCCGAGTAAAAAGGATTTGAAAAGGCTAGTTAGCCATTTTGCAATGTGGCAGAACTTTGAATGGAAGGTGAAAAGGTCAAATAAGACAATTTTACATCTGGTTTGCATCATTGACGACTGTAATTAGAAATTAAGAGTGGTGGGGAGAGCTGAAGGGACTTACTTTCAAATCAGAAGTTTTGTCAACGAACACAGTTGTCCCTTAGAGGAGATTCACCGTCGCCACCGACAAGCTAGTGCAGTCACAATCGAAGAAGTAGTTGCACCTAGACTTCAACAGCATGATAGTCGTCTCATGCGTCCCTGATCGTGCTCCAAATGTTCACATTTAGCGCTCCCTTACTTAGCTTTTGTAACCGTTTTCTGAGCCCCTTTTGGTATTTAATATTGTAAATAAGTGTATTTCAGGTATTTCAGGTATTTCAGCTCATCAGGGGTATTTTAAACCAAACTGGAGGAAAATAGCAAAATCAGGGCAAAAGAGGGTAATTTAGTAATTATGGAGAATCAGAGGTCAAAGTGCAACTCTGAAGAAAATATTACAAAATCGGTGATTAGTGAAGAGCTGAGGGTTACAAACTATAATTCTCCACCAAAGCACAGCAGCGCGCCACGTCACCAAGTGAAACGGTGCGTTTTGGCACCTGCTGCTGACATCGGTGTGACGTCAGGATGACGTCACGTCGTCTTCTACCAGCTGATGACCCAAGTTGCAGACCCGTTGACCCGACTTGACCCGGTTCGACCCGACGATTGACCCAGCGTTCCAGCAGCTTTTTTGATGGTTTTTTAGGTGGCTCTCCGCCCAGAACGACGGTCGAAGCTTCCCCGGTCCGTTTTCCACCCATTCCAGCCTCCCATGCACGTCACTTTGCTCTCCACCAACTCCTTCAATTCTTCAAACCTCCATGGTCGAGTCCACACTTCAAGGTCCTTCCAGCGGCTTCTTGCACGCGAGAAACACTTTCAAACCCTCGGAATCTCGGCGAGTTCATGCCGAGAGACATGTCCCGCAAGGCAGAAGGTATGAACTCATCGGAAACCTTCCATTTTCACCGCGGCTTCACGCCGGCGAGAACAAACCCGCGAGCCAGATTGAATGAAGTCGTCGAAACACCTGGGAAGGAAGGAAACTCGTCCCACTTGCTCTCCAATCACCTTAGCTTGTCCAAAACACCTTACCACCTTAGATATTTATTAGATATTTTCCATATTACTCACTTTAGACAAAATATCTCTCCTATCTTAGTTAGTAAGTTAATTACTACAACACACTTTTAGTTTTATCTATCACTAGATATTTTAGTTTTAGTTAGTTTTAGTGATAGAAAAAAGAGAGAGAATAACTCTCTCAACTTTAGTTTAGTTTTCTTATCATTTTCCCATCACTTTCTAGGTAGCCAAACACCACTTTGAATTACCTAGACTTGATCCTTTGGAGTTGCTCTAGAAGGATATTGTGCTTGGATTGCTAGGAGGAGTCTTCTTGCACAAGAAACGAATCCAGATGGGTTTGTTTAGCTCTTCTTTAGTATTTTCATGTTTATATACTTCTATGTGTAACTAAACTCTTTTGTTAAGGGATTGATGTAATTCTTGTAATTATACTATTGACTTAATCAATCTATGTGTTACTTCACTCTCTAAGGCTTGTATGTGTGTATTATGAACTCTAATGATATGATATGTGGATGATATGTTTGCATGTACATCTATGTATACACACTTGGTAGTTGATTTCATACATAAAGTGTCCTACAATATGTATGAATGTTTCACTAACTATTTCATAGAGATATCTCTAAGTAATTCATGATTGGGTTAATTAGAAAATCTCTACATCATTATTCCTAAAATTCTCTCTTGATCACTTGTCTATGATATTAGATTATGTGTAAGATGATGGATTTGGTGCTTAACATTGTTGATAAATGAAATACATGCCTTAGAATGTTGTGAATATGCTTAATGAATGATTGATTAATGATATGGTTAATACTTGAATGAATCAATCCCCTAACATCTTTAATCTAGCTTAATCATCTTAATCTAGTTTAATCTTAGTTAATTGCAAGCTTAGTGTAATTAATCTAGTTAACATTAACTAGTGAAATTGTTAGAAGTTAGAAATTGGTAAGTAATGATAATCTAGAACTCACTTAGCTAATCATCTCCCCGTGGGAACGATACCCTTACTCGTTACCCTTTACTACTCACACGACTCGTACACTTGCGAAGGGTGAACCACCCACGTGCCCCTTTAGAATAACCGTAATAGAATAGCGTAATTTAGTGTAGTTAATTTAGAACCGGTTTTGGCGCGGTCAGTCCCAAGGACGTAATTGTCGATATGAAAATAATGTATGGCATCCAAATCATGTACAGTAAGGCACATGATGCCCTGCAATATGCATTGTCATTGACCTATGGAACGCATGAAGAAACTTTCTAACTGCTGCCATCTTTTGCATACGTTATAGAACAGCAAAATACTGGCACAATCACTGACTTACAGTGCGCAGACGATGGTAAATTCCTCTACGTTTTCATGTCATTAGGGTCCTCAATTAAAGGTTTCTAGAGGTGTATGCGTCATGTGATTGCAGTTGATGGTACCTATTTGAAGGGAAGATTCGGGGGTACAATGTTCGTTGCAACTGCACAAGATGGAAACGAACAGGTGTACTAAATTGCTTTTGGGGACAGTAACTCAGAAAACAACCTTTCATAGGAGTGGTTATTGGAATTCTTGAGGGATGCCATTGGTCATATAGATGATCTGGTTTTCATTTCTGATCGTTATGCAAGCATTGAAGCAGGGATTTCTAAAGTGTTCTCTTATGCAACTCATACCATATGTTGCTGGCATTTTGGTGAAAATATGAAGAAGTAATTTCACAGAAAGGATGATGCCGACATAATGGATGACACAGCTAGGACGTACAATGAATTGGATTATAATCGGTACATGGAGGAGTTACGTAAGCTGCATAAGGCTGCATTCGATTATGCCATTGCTGCTGGTCCACACAAGTGGTCCTGCGTACATTGTCCCCAAAGAAGGTATAGGGTGATGACTACAAATGTTATAAAGTGTATAAACTCATGCCTAAAATTCGCACGGTAACTGCCATTGATGACACTGGTAGAGTTCATTAGGAATATGCTACAAAAGTGGTGTCACAATCGTCATGCAACTGCACGGTCCATACGTCATCAATTGACCGACGCAGCACATCTTGTGATCCTGAAACGTGTCGAGAAGTGCGGTTATATGACCGTAAATCCGATTGACTGGAACATATTCTCCATCAAACTAAAGGGAAAGCAGTGGATGGTTAACTTAGCCCTGAAGACTTGCACATGCAACAAATTCCAAATGGACCATTTCCCATGTTCTTATGCACTCGCAGCAGCAAGGTACATGAGATGTTACACTTAACTCTTTATATCACCCAAACGTAAATCTCACTGTTTTCATTGTTGCAGAGAGCGAAACTTGGATTTCACATCTCTGTGTTTGGACTATTACAAAAGGGAGACATTTATTGATGCATACTTGATTCCTATTATTCCTGTTGGCCATCCTTCTTCATAGGTAGTGCCATCCGATATCGCAGCGCGGGTGGTTTTAAATTCAAAGTCGAAGAGACAATCAGGTCGCCCGATGGAGGGTTGATATGCCTCGTCTTCGGAGAGGACAACCACACAATCGTGTAGAAGATGTGGACAATCAGGACATAATAGCAGGAGGTGTTCCTATGGTTAATGAAGGTCCAAGCAGAATTGTTCCCGAGGAATACCGTCGCAAGTGCAGCATCTGTCATTCAACTGGACACAACAAACAAACGTGCCCTGAGAAAGACTCTACTGTGGAATGAATGGAGTCGTTGAGGAAGGCGATCAAACATAATAAGGTAGTACAAGAGGAAGACGAATTGCCACCAGAAAAGCTTGCGATTGCTAATGTCTTCCAACATCGTTCAGACTTTGGGAACCATGCTCGATACAGTTGTGTTATGCTTTTATGGTAAATAACTGTTATTTATTTTTTGTTTAGAAATTGATTTGAATTTAGTTCTTCGTTTAATGCCATACTGGATCCTTTGTTAAAGTGTTTAGAATTCGATGTATTGTTTATGGACTTGAATGTATGAACTATGTGTTCAACTTTTAATTGCAAACACTTAAAATGAAAAAAAAAATTATCATTTCATTATTCAAATGTTATGTACGTCAAATAAATCACTATCTCGAAGACCAGACCTTCGAGTTGCAAAAAACCTCCAAGGCCATCTTCTCCCGGATGGTGGCCATATCGTTTTCTGACCAGTCAAACATATCCCTGTTCACCGTCAGGTACTCTATCAATCTCAAAGTATGGGCACCACAATTACCCCTACAATTCACCACATGAACAACCGTTAGAATTGAATGTTATTAAAACCAATTGGGATAGGATAAGATCTTGAAACAGTCATACCCTGTATCATGTTCGGGCATACGGTCTGCAGACACATAAAAAATAAAAAAATAAAAAAATAAAAAGTGAAGGCCATATTACTTAATGCGTACGTCATATTGCCCCTCCGTCTATGAAAGTGAAATTGCATTGCATGCAGCATCGAGGGTAAAAAATACCGTAAGCACGCGAGCTGCATTTTCATGTGGCGAAATGAAACCTCCTGTCTGAACGGGTCCATCAGGTAGATATTCCCTACTGTGAGGTCGTCATTGGCCAGGGCCCAATGAGTACGTCCAAGGTTGTAAAGAATTAGAACCTGTAGGTGTTTCAACAAAGTGTGATCAATGTAAAATTTATTTATTATACAAAATGAAACCATGTAAAATAAACACTCACGGCGTCAACATCGTGCCATGGTCTGTTTCCTGTCGAGAGCAATCCACGTGCCACAGTAAGGTCCTCTTTCGACCACTTTTGCTTCTGCAAAGACTAACCTTTACGGGGTTTGTCGACCCCACTTCCGATCATTCTGTCCCATCGGACACATAACAATGATTGTACAAAAACGTTAGGTTAAAGATGTATGAAACACATCAATGCACAAGCAAAAATCGTACAATTTAAACACTTACATAGAACTGTGAATCCAGTATGTTGATTCTCGCACCATAGACAGTGGGGTATGCTCGCTGATGCTTCCGTAGAATATGCAGGTACGTGTCAATGTGCTGATAATTTCAACATTTTGTATTGTTAGGATTCTACCATTTATGAAACAACTTATACATAAATTAAGGTTAGGAACATACCGTATCCTCCAACTCCATGAAGTTGGTTTGAAACCGGTGGAACCAAGGGGCACCAGTTGGCATGTGTAGATCAACATCACGTCTGCATAATTGTTGAAGAAGTTAGATAACCAAGTCATTTTACTAAGGTGTTTCAAAATACTATAAAAAGATTGTAATATCTACGATTATACTTACAATACCATCGTCGAGTTCCTCTTGTAGGCTTGGTACGCCACAAGGTGATCAGGATCTATCAATGCGTGGGGCGCCCATACATGTGCTAGCTGTGGCATAATTCTTGGCCTTTCGGCTGACAGGGGTCAGTGTATAGGCTTCGCTGCTGCCAACCTCGCCTGCGAACCCGATCCTGATGCTGTAGGGGTGGGGGAGTCCGATCCAAAGCACTGCGATCCACCAAATGGGTGCGCTATGAGGAGGAACTATGTCCCCGTGGATCCCCTGCATGGGTGCTCTGTATGGAAGAACTCTATCCCCGTGGATCTGCTGCAAGGGTGCGATGTATGGAGGAACTCAGTCCACGTGGATCTCTTGCATAGGTGCGCTATATGGAGGAACTCTGCCCCCGTGGATCGCCTGCAGGTGTGAGCTCCACTGGGATAGACCCAATGGGTACGTCGTGACTGAGGAACTCTATCCTCGTGGAATGAATGGAAGGGTGCGCTGCACTAGGATCGACTGGAGGGGTGCGCGGTAAGGAGGCACTCTGTCCCAGGTCCTAGGGATGAACATCATGGTTTGGTAAAACCTGGTGAGGTACCTGCTCTATCTCCATATGTGATGTCTCTGTATCACCGGTACCACCAGTAACCTCCTCTCGTGGTGTCATACCAGGCCCCTGTTGATCAGATGTTGTCTGCGTAATGGGGTGCAGTTGACGTCTGGTCTCTAGGTCTGCCCCGTCCTGATGACTACCTGTCTAGTCTCTCGGACTAGAGTCTCGATCTTGGTTATCTAATGGTGGGTCATCAAACCGTCGACCTTCACTACGGGACTGCGACGTTGAACCTTGAAGCCTACGAATCAAATCCAGCAACTCTTGATGTTGTTGATCTCGTTTCTCATCAGTCTTTCACACTTCCTCTTGTAAATCTCGGAACGCAGCCATCAGTTTAGTATACCGATGGTCCTAAAATGATTTTAAACTCTGTTAATACTAAAACTTTCCAACTACTTTGAGATTAAATAATGCGGTACAACTATTTTTACGTACCTCTAGATGCCCTCCAACGCCTCATTGTGAGTCACCTCCAGATCAAGGCTGTGTGGGCAACACGAATCGAACCCGCCTATGCCTCACGGGACTCCCACTACAACTTTCCGGGTCAGAACCCTCTCTATCATTGGGTTCGGAATGCGAACCCTCGGTATCACTGGGTTCGACAGTCGTATGTCGTTCGGGATCCAGGACCTGAACAGGTATGTAATCGGGATCATACATACTGTCTCCCTCGTAAATGCCCTCGAAGTACCGTTCAGCCATCTCAGCTGGTGTCGGCACCAATTTAACCCTCACAAACATCTGAAATCATAGTTAGACCATTTGTAATTGTATACATACTAATAACTATTAACATTAACATAACAGATACTTACCTTTTCAATGAAAATGGTATCCAGCTTCTCCCCCCTCAGTTGCTGACTCAAGTCCCATTTCAGAATACTGGGGGATAGCTTGATTTCCTTACGAGCCCACATTGGCTATTGCCAAGCTCGGGGATAACCTCAAAAACAAATATCTACGTAATAGATAAGTACGATAATAATCCAATACATCAGTCATATGAAAAAAATTTACAATTAAAGTACGGATTCAAATTCTAAATTCTCACCAATAGTGCATGCGTAATTGATCGGTCATTTATTGTATATGTTTTTTATCCCCATTCCTCCAATCAATTGCTTGTTTCTTGAGTCTTTTTGGGTTTTAATGTGTGTGTGAGCATTTTCAGGATTTTGGATCCAGATGAATAAATCGAAGAATATCAGGTATAAAGTGCTATTTTGAAGACTTCAGGGGCTTTCATGCAATTATCCAATAGTGCAGCTGAAATCGCTCCCAATTGTTTAGCAGCGATGCAACAGCGCTCAGAGAACAGTAGCTGCCGCTGCCGCTGCCGCAGCAGTTCCCCGTTTCTCGTCTAGGGGGCTGCCGCGTCGCTGCCACACTGGCAGCGGTCACGGCAGCGGTTTTGCAAAAATATCAAGTCGAAGGAATCTTTTCGTAGACAGGGGAAGGGGCCTATAAATATGTGAGGACGTCTTTAGGGAAAAGGACCAGCTAGAGAGTCAGCCAAGGGAGGTCCCAAGCCACCAAGGGGGCCGTCCCCCATCACCATCATCCATCTTTACACATCGAGGGTTTGCAAGACGAAGAAGACTCACTATGGAAGACGGGAAGAAGTCGTTGAAGGCCTCAATGGGTTTTATCTCATCTATCTCTTGTCTTGTTGTTTTCATGATGTGTAACTAATTCCATACTAGGGAGTCAATGTGAACCGCTATGAATACTCTTTGTTAGAATTGACTATATTTCCATTAATTCAGGTTTTTGATTCATTCAATTCATCCTATAATTTAATTCTTTATTCTTGTTGATGCATAGTTTTATGCTAGGTAGGAATTTAGGGTTTTTAATTGTGATTTATATCTCATGTGCTTGAGTTAAATTAAATTATAATTGAGAGCTAGTATTTAATTGAATGAATAAAATTAGCAACCCCAAGTGTTTGGGACGCAATTTTGGTTCACTTGTTCTTGAGCTTAATGGGTTTTTGGTTGTGATTCATATCTCATGTGTTTGAGTTAAATTGAATTACAGTTGAGAACACTTGGTTCATCCCAGGATCATACGGTAACAATCATAAATAAGATAAGAACGAACCCTTAACTTGAGTTACATCTTTTATCAAAAGTCAATTTGAAGCATTGAGTAGACATAGTTGGGGAGCATTGACGACCTAGTCCTCTCACCTCTTGATCACATTCACATATTCTTGTTACTTGCTTTTCTTAGTTTAATTTAGTTTTAATCATCAATCAATCAAACAAACTCTCTTGGATACTGTTAATTGCTTAGCTTGAATTAGAACTAGTTTAATTAGTAAATCACTTTTCCTCGTGGGAACGATCCCTACTTGTCGCTGTACTTATCTCACGATTCGTGCACTTGCGAGTTAGGTTTTTATAACACGATTTTACACATCAGTAATACCATATATGTTGTACGTCTCCACCTTGTGTACTTCAACACCCTTTCGTCGCTGTCGTTGTTCGAACCGCTCCCGTCAACCGTCCAACGCATGCTTGAAACCAAAAATAGACCGCCTATACATGTGTGCACCCCACGGGAACGCATCAAAAACGTCCAAGTCCTCGATTAGGCAAAATTGCCATAATGGAACTTTCTCTCTCTCGTCCAACCTCATCAGTATCCAGTTAAGCATATACAATAAGCATAGCTTAACTGCATCGTACTGCTCAGTAAAAACACCAATCCGTAGAACGGCTCTCAGCTCTCCATACTCGACCTCATCTCAACCCTCAAAGTGCCGCTCGTGTATGTCATTCTCTACCACATCATAGGTCAACGTGTCGGGAAGTTCTCCAAACTTCAATCCGGTGATCAGATAAAACTCAACCTTCAAAAACCTGACCGAATGCTTTCCTAATAGAAATCTCATCTCATCTCATCTCATCTTCCGGCCCATCGTGATGTAACTCACGAATAAGCAATTGATGGACAATGCCAGCTGAAAACTTCATCTTACGATGCATCCGAAGGAAATGTCCAAAACACGACTCAGTATACCAACGTCGTTCTTCGATCGCAAGAAGTTCAGGTACCCTTTTAAGTGCATTGTTGATATCTGTAAGGTCAACGAAATGGTCATGCCGAGTTATTTTCCCCGAGTACCTTTCTTCCTCTGAAGTTTTAAGCAAATCTTTGAGCTGATTCCTCATCTGCATATTCACATAAAAAATATATATAAATTCATGAAAAGGCTCGGAGTGTATATGAAAAGTTACGGACAGTGTATGAAAAGTCTCAGATAATGTATGAAAAGTCTCGGAAACTATACTCAAAGTCTCAGATACTATACTCAAAGTCTCGAAAACTATATGAAAAGGCTTGGAGACTATAATTTCACAATTCACAAACCTATAACTTTAAAAATTTAAAGCTCATATTACTGTTAAAAAGTCTCAGAGACTTTATGAAAAGGCTCGGACAATGGTTTAAAACGCTCGGGGCCAGTGTTAAAAGGCTCGGAGAAAGTGGTAAAAAGCTCGGAGATTCAAATTGCATAAAACTTTTCATATTCCTTAAAAGGCATGGATTACATGTGAAAAAGCTCGGAAAAAGCTCGGAAAAAGCTCAGATGAATGTTTAAAAGGCTCGGAGATTCAAATTGCAGGAACCTAATCACATTCCTTAAAAGTCTCGGATTACATATGAAAAAGCTTGGAAAAGGCTCAGATGAAGCTTTAAAAGGCTTAGAGATTCAAATTGCAGAAACCTAATCACATTCCTTAAAAGGCTCGGATTACATATGAAAAAGCTTAGAAAAGGCTCGGATGAAGGTTTAAAAGGCTCGGAGAAAGTGATATTCATCGTGTTCAACACAATTTTTTCAGAACTTTAAACCCTAACCTAACCTGATCAAACAAACCTAATGAACAACAAATTAAAAAAAATTAAAAAAAAATTAAAAAAAATTAAAAAAACCTAATCTATATGTCTAACCAAACACCCAACATCAAACACAAATAAAATTTTCAACAACAAAAGCGCGTGAGAAACTTAAACTGACCACTATCAATAGCAGCTTCTCGTCGACGTCAGTACTGTAGCGCCACTGCCGGTGAGTTCGCCGTCGGATTTACAGCCGGATTTCTTGCGCCGATGCTTTCTCTCCCCCACTGTTCTCTCTCTCTCAACTTTTTTCTCTCCACGTTTGAAAACACACAAACTGACAAAATGAGGGTATTTTTGTCTGGTCACCTAAATAGGTGCCTTTTAAACTTGAATTACTAAAGTGGTGATATTCTTACAAAAACCCCTCCAAATAGTGACAATAAATTTTTGAACCACAATTTGACAAGCTAGTCAGAAAATATGCCTGATAGTGATCCCTCTCCAGATTTTGAATTTGATCCACCGGAACCAAAAGAGCAGGAAGATATGTTATAGAACCAGAGTAAATATGATCTCTTCGTAAAACATATGAAGAGAATTAGGCAAGAAGATGAAAGCTATGTAGTGGTTTGCAATTACTGCAAAAAAGTATATAAATGGCACAAATCTGGAGGATATGGCACTTATCGGAAGCATATTTTAACCAAACATCCAGAAGAAAAGACCAGAACGAGGTCACAATCACAAATTCCCAGTACTCTACTCCTAACCAACAATTATTTCATTATACTGATGAACAAAATTGAGAAGAATTAGCTAGAATGGTAGTAGTAGAATACTTATCATTTAGTTTTGGTGAAATGTTGGTTTTATTAATTATTGTCGACGAGCATTAAAGTCTGTTGCATGTCGTGTTCCTAGAGCCACGCTCATAGCAACACTTGAAAAGATTTATGAAAAAGAAAAAAGAAAAAAGAAAGTTAGAAAAAATATTTTGAAAAATATAATGGTCGTGTTTCCGTATGTGCCGACATATGGAGTGACCATTGGTGATCGCATTCATACTTGGGTGTCACTTGCCATTATATAAATGATGCATGGAATATCTAAAAAGAAATTTTTGCATTTAGAGTTTTTGATAAATCACACAGTGCTCATAATATTTTAAGACAACTTAGAATTATTTTTGCAAAGTATAAAATTGAAAACAAAATTTTTGCAATTGGTTTTGATAATACTTCTAGCAATACCGTTGATATTCCTGCTTTACTTGATTTATACAAACTTTATCTTGGTGGTAAATTTTTTCATCAAAGATGTGCATACCATGTTTTAAATTTATGTGTTAAAAAAGGATTAGACACTCTTGAACATTTTATTCAACCTATTAAAAAAGCCCTAAATTTTTTGCGGAGACATCATTCTAGAATGAAAGCTTGGACAACATATTGTAAACAAATGGTAGGTGTGTCGTTAGATTTCCTCGTGATGTTCCAACACGTTGGAATTCTACTTATAAATTGCTTGCTAGAAGTTATGATTATAGGGATTTATTAATTTCTTTTATTCAATTTCATTTTAGTCACATTAATCTTTATCAAACTCATTGGGATACTTGTTACAACGTTTTTAATTTGTTAAAAGTCTTTTATAATGTTACTAACAATTTATCTGGTGTTTATTATCCTACAACTCATTAATTTATTATTAAGAGTCTTAATATTGCTGGTACCTTTGCTCATTGTGAATCCGACCTAGAATTAACAGAGTCCGTTAATGCTATGAAGGAAAAATGGTTAGAATATTATAAGGAGTTTCCAAATATTTATTTAATTGTCGTGTGTTTTGATCAACGTTGTAAATTAGAAAGTTTGTCTTATTATCTAACTGGTTATTATTCACAAGGTTTGAAAATAGAATATGATGTTGATGCGTGTTGTGATAGAGTTAATAAATTATTGTATGAGTTATATGATGAATACGTTACAGTTTATGGACCCTTGTTGAACTTAGATGTTACACGAACACAAAATGTATCTCAGTCCTCATCATCCTCCGGATTTATGAATTTAGGGTATAATATGTTATATATATAAAAATTTTAAATTTAAAAAAAAAAAAAAAAAAAAAAAAAAAATTACGAGGTTCTTCTTCATCAGGCTCCAACAAGTATTCTGAGCTTGAATCTTATCTAAGTAACTCTTTTAAGTTTATAGAAGAAATGGAAGATAAAATATTTGATATCTTACAATGGTGGAAAGAGTATGAAAAGTACTTTCTAATCATGGCTATGATAGCCAAAAATATTTTTTCAACACCAATTTCTACGGTGGCGGTGGAACAAGAGTTCAGCGCCGGTAGGAATATCCTAGATGCAAAGCGTTCGAGCTTAAGTTTGAAATCACTACAGATGCAAGTTTGTGTAGATGATTGGACTAAGGCGCAATATCAACAACAAGAAATCGAGTTGGAGGAATCGTACGATTTCTTCAAAGATGACGAACCTGAAAGTGGAGCAGCAGAGCCGGAATAGCAGATATGGATCATGACAACAATTAGTCCACGTCATCACCAAACTTGTAACAAAAGGTAAGAGAACTATATGGCATTTGATTCATCTAAACCCCCCAAGAGGATACGTAAGCAACTTAATTGTGATAAAAATTAAGTGCAAGACTAATAATTTTACTCTTTTTTTTTTTAGTTTTATTTTAATTTAATTTTGTAATTTGTCATTTATTTATTTTATGTTATTTTCGGGTGACCGAAATACCCAATGAAATGTAATTTGTAATTTGTAATTTTGTTTAGTTTTATTTTAATTTAATTTTGTAATTTGTCATTTATTTATTTTATTTTATTTTCGGGTGACCCAACCCAATGAATTTTATTTTATTTTATTTTGTAATTTGTCATTTATATATTTTATTTTATTTACAATTTTACAAGTCTAATTTATTTTATTAACAAAAGAAAAAAAAAAGGTTTAGAACCGTTGGTTCCTCTGGTTCTGGTTCCACCTAACCGCGGAACCGGAACCGTGCTAGGTCTATAAATATCCATTTCATTTTCGGGGATGATGATAGATATAATCAATAGATATTCATCCCCATCCAGATCCATTATAGATTTTAATATCTTAAAAATATAAAAAATTATTATGTAATTATGAATTCTAATTATATAAGTTATTATTATTTTTTATTTGAACTTTATTGGATGTATTTGTTTCTCCATTTAAATATTAAATAGGATAAAATGTATTATTACACATGTTAATTACATTTTTCTCTTGTAAACTATAAAAAATTATATTTTTCATTGGATACGGATATAGACGGAGCAGGGATGGATATCTCTACCTCAATTCGGGGATTATTCGAATTCGCCCCGCTCACTTAGAAATGGGGATGGATGTGGGGATGGAGATAAATATCTCAAACAGATACTGGGATGGATATTGGGGTATATATCCATCCCCGATCTAATCCATTGCCATCCCTACTGAAATCTAAGCAGGTCTAAAATGTAATGAAATCTAAATAGGTCTGAAATCTGGAATATGGAGAACGTGTTTGTTTTTATGTATTTAAAATTTGAATTAAAAAATTCGATTGTTTGGTTTTTCAAAACACAACATCTGAAAACCTTATTTTGACATTTATACCCTTGTACATTTAATGGTGATTTGAATTATAACACTATTAATAATAAACTTTAAATTTATAATTTAATTTATGTTTTAAGATATTCAAATAAATATTTTTTATATTCACTAATTAAAAAACCCATTTTTTGAAATTTAAATAAATTAAATATATTTTGTAGAATATAAATGATGATATATAATTAAAAATATATATAAAAATAAAAATATTTGAATAAAAAAAAGGTAATATAATATACAGTCTTTCTATTATCAGTTCGAACTGACAAAAGTTATATCAGTACCTTGTATGTGGGCCACTGGATTTAAATACTTTGACTGACAAGTGCATACAGCGAAGTCAAAGTATTTAAATCCAGTAGCCCACATGCAAGGAACTGATATAATTTTGGTCAGTTCGAACTGATAATAGAATTTCTGATATAATATAATATAAAATTAATGAATTAAAACAAATAAATAAAAAATTAAGGCTCCCTGCCATCGCATGGGGGAGGAAGTCTCTGATAAAATTGATAATACCGAGGAACTGTTGGACTTGTTTAGTGGTCAGGTTCGAGTCTGGGAAGTCAAGGAGTTGGGAGGCAATATGGGGACCTGGACAGTATTTGCCTTGAGAAATTTTCATGCCAAGGAACTCGATTTGAGTTTGGCCAAGTGAACTTTTGTTGTTGGATAGCATGATGCCATGTTGATTTATGAGAGTGAGGAACTGTGTAAGAAGCTGAGAATGTGAGGTTTCAGAGGAAGAAAAAAGGAGAATATCATCCACGTATACGAGAGCGGAGTAAAGGATAGGGTGGAAGATTCTGGTAACGGCCTTTTGGAACAGAGATGGAGCTGTTTTGAGACCGAAGGGTAAAACTTTCCACTGGTATTGGGCATTAGGAAGACAGAAAGCCGTTTTGTATCTGTCACAGGGATGTACACCGATTTGCCAGAAAGCACCTTTGAGATCGAATTTAGAGAAGATGGTTGCTTTTGAGAGCTGGGCAAATAATGTATTTGTCCTGGGAACTGGGAATTTGTCATCTCGTAAGAAGAGATTTAAGGGCTTATAGTCAATGACAAGTCTCTTTTTTCCCCGACGTAATTCAGACCTTTTCTCTACATAAAAGGCTTGGAAGGCCCATGGAGAGGAAGTGGGCTCAATGAGGCCTTGTTGAAGTAATGTATCACATTCATCTTAGGCCAATCGTAAGTCAGAGGGAGACATTCCGGAATGGGTGGCTTTGGTAGGATTGACATCTTCATTTAGCTTGAAAGGGAGATGGATGAAGAAGTCTGGATTTTTCCACAAAGGGGAGGGATGATGGAAGTCTGAATGGCTGTCTACACAAAACCGTAACAGTTTCCGTTGGATATGCTGGAAAGTTGGGTGTATTTCGGATAGAGGGAAAATCTTTGGGAGAAGAGTGAAAGGTTTAAAATCTCTTTTGTAACGGATTACGTTAGGGAGAATTCTGAGGGCTCCGCACTTGCTGTAGACATCCCATCCAAGAAGGATATCTTTGTCAGGGAGAGGAGTGCCAAGGATTCGGGTCCAATAGGTGAAAGAGGGGAACAGTTTGATACCAATTTTGGACTTTGATATCAGATGAGTAGCAAAAATCCGGCCATCGGCAGCCCTGAAATGGCGGACGAGTGGGGTCCATGCATGGACTGGAAGGACCTTAGGGTTCATCATGGAGGTGTGAGCACCAGTGTCGAAATAGGCAATAACATTGATAGGCCTAGAGTATTTGGTTTCAAGAATTTGGACGTGGGCTTGTGGTCCAGTTGGTTCAATAGAGGGAAGTGGCTTGGCTACTTGGGCTTGGAAGACATCTGGGGTGTCCTCAACATCTGAGGAATAGTAGTGGTCAGTATCAGGATCTGAATTCGGGACACCAGTGTCATGAATGACGAAGACTGTGTCGTCAGTAACTTCGTCTTGTTCAGAGAAGACGGATTCAACATCAGCATCGGAAGGAATAGAATCTGCAAGTTGAGTGATCTGTTGGACAAGCTTAGCAGACTTGATTTTCTTGTTCGGACAACGCCTCGCATAGTGGCCTGGTTGTCCACAAATGTAACATTTGGTGGATTTGTTCTTTCCACGTCTGACTTTTCGTCTGAAGGATCTGAATCTGTTGGAATGCTTTTTGTCTTTGAAATGCCGATGTTTAAAGTGGCGTTTCTTTTTTGTCTTGCAGGTGCATTGGTCTGTAGATTTGCATTTAATCTGGAGAGATGGTTGGCAGCATTGAGACTCATATTTCTTTCCTTCTTTGATCATTTTGGAGAAGACTTTCTGAGTTGCACAGAGCTTTTCGAGGGAGGTGAGTGTGAACATGTGGATTTCACCAAGAGTAATGTCTGGTATAGTTCTACCGGAAGATTCTATTTTTCTGTGGAGCTCATCTTGAAGCTCTGAAGGAAGGGAATTGAGGTAGACGTGCTTAAGGCTGGGGTCATTGATACCTCCAAGGACATGGTATCGTTCTGACATTCGAGAGTAGTGGTGCTGGATGTCTTTCTTCTTTAGGGAGCAACATTTCATTTCAAAAAATTCTTGTTTTGTCTGTGTGTGAAAATGCGTAGGATCACCAAGGAATTCTCTGAAAATAAGGCCCATGGCTTGGGAGGCCGAGTCAGCACGGACGAATTGGAGTTGCCTGTATTCTCCGAGAGCTCGGTACCAGTCTCTGAGGGAACCAGTGAATCTTGATACAAATTCACGGAGAGCTAATTCAAGATCATGTTCAGGTTTTGAAAGTTGGAGATCAAGCCAGGCGCTCATTTTCGAAATCTTTTTTCTCCATGTGTCTGGAGAGGCATTGTCAAGGGTAAACCAGGGGCCATTAGTAGGTCTTGCCGGCGTAGGATGGGTCGGAAGTGGATTATCAGCAGGCTCTTCAACATATGGA
Organism: Acer yangbiense; assembly: GCA_008009225.1. Lineage (NCBI taxonomy): Eukaryota > Viridiplantae > Streptophyta > Magnoliopsida > Sapindales > Sapindaceae > Acer > Acer yangbiense. Next base: position 5,434,231 of record CM017761.1, on the reverse strand, counting down.
ACGTTGGAAGATTCATCAGGAGATTCGTATGTACGAGTGGAAGGCTGAGGATCAGTCCTGGAAGCCATGAGAGTTTGGCGAAATTCTTTTGCCAATTCTGGTTCTGGGGATAGTTCAGTGTCATCTGAGAACTGTGTGGACTGGAGGGAATGAACATCAGAATCTTCGTCGGAGTGAAAATGACGATGTATTGAAGCATGTAGGACAGGGTCAAATGGGTCCAACACAGGTTGTTTCTCCTTCTCGGAAGAAGAAGATGGTGCGGGATCTTGTTTGGACCGGGTTGGTCTTGATCGCAAGGGAGGATATCGTTTGAATAATTCTCCAGTGGATTTGAAGAATTGTGAGTCATCTGGGGGAGGAGGAGAATATGGTGGGGACGTAGAAAACAGGGAACGAGTATAAGGCTTGTGGTAAGAGGAAATAGAAGCAGATTGCAACTTGTCTTTGTTCATTTGTTCTAATTGAGCCTTGAGCTGTCTGATTTCTCGTTCTTTTTGGTTGAAATCTGGGCCAAAGTATCCTTGGTTGATATAGCTATGTAGATCACTGTCCAGCTTGGCAATGCGACCCTGAAGATCAGAGTACATATCTCTGAAGACCTTGTCCATTGACAGGAAACGTTGGTCTTGAGTTTTGACGCGGTTGTTGACCTTATCAATCTTTTGATCAATGGAGAAGAGAACTTTGTTTTGGGCTTCTGCATTTTGAGTGTGCCAATTGAGGACTTGTTCTGCTTGAAATGGTTTCTTGAATGTACCATCAGGTTGGACTTCAGAGGTTTGGATATAGGGTTTGGAGTGGAGATTCTTGTCAGAAATAGACCTGGGTTCTAGAGGTGGGAAGGTAGCATCGTATTTGGACGCCATGAAACAAGGGATCGGTTGTGGCATAGGAGTCTGATGCTGGATATCAGGAAGGAGGCCTTCAGATCGAAGGATCTGTAGTGCTCTGTCATAGATGGGCAAAGGCTTGTGTTTGACGGGGTGAAGACCTATCCAAGGTTTGGATGACCTGTCAGGTTTTTGTGGTTTGATGGCTGGTTTGCAAGGGATGGAAAAAGCCGAAAGGCATTCTCTGCAATCACAGTTAGGATCACACATTGTAGGGTCAGTATCCCAAATGAAGTGGCCGTTGATTTTGTCAGTGAAGATAGGAGAACCGTCAGCTTCAAAGCTGTGGATAGGGATATCATCTTCAGTGGTGACTGATTTGATCATAAGAGCTTGGAAGATGGGAGGAGCTGTCGGAGGAATGCTAGAAGAAGCATCGGGGACAGGTTTGAAAGTTGTTAAGATGGAGCCATCCTCTTGTCTTGTGTGGGAGGACTCAGATGCGATGACTGGAGTAGTGTTTTGGAAGGCTTTTTCGTAGTTGGATATCCATTCCAAAGGCATAATTTCAAGAAGCTTTTCTTTAGGAATCTGCTTTGGGATCTGGATGATAGTGGGGATATCGTCTTCTAAAAACAAAAGAATAATTAAAAAAAATAAAAAATTAACAAGTATATATCTAAATTTTAACCAAAATAAAAAGAAATTTATTAAACAATAATGTTAATTTGTAAATTAAAATTAGAATAGCTAACAATCAGATTAATCCTAAAATTTAATTACAAAATAAAATATTTAAATTTACAATATTCATAAAAATATATCTAATTGGAAAATGAATTATTGATGTTGATAAAGAAATTGGACTAAAATTTGGAGAAAGAAAAGAGAAAAAGAATTATTAAAGAAAAAGAAAAAAAAATTGAAGTCAATTACCTGTTGATTGTTGTCTTTACTCTAGGTAAAAATATTCTGACGCCACTTTTATATATAGAGCTACACAGTTTTCAGTTTTTCACTAACGCCTTATCAGCTGTTGTTATTTCCTAAGACCTAAACAGTATCAGTCATTAATTTTACTTTATTTTTTTAAAACTTTCAATTTTTCCTGATCCTTACTAGAGAACCTATACATATATATATATATACATATATTAGATTTTTGTGAGTGGAAAAAAAAAATTGCAATGCAATTTGGTGAGTGATGCTAAAAAACAATTTGCAAGTGATATTAGGGGTTCGTACGACCTAAACGTAAATGGTATGAACTTATAATGTGATTTGAGATACTATAAAATATGAGACATCATTTTATTGGAATAATGTGATTTGTGGGAGGGTATTTTGGGTATGAAATTTTAAAATAATTTCAGACATATAACACTTCAGATTTTAGGCACAATTTGTGACATTTTAACTTCCGATGCTTTTTTTTTTTTTTTTTTTTAAATAAAATAAAATAAAAAATATGTCTTAAAGACATTTCAAACCCTTTAAGACTTCGGACAAAAAAACAAACACCCCCTAAATCAAATACCCAGAAAACCATACATATATTAGATGTGTGTGCCGTGAAAAAGGCAATACACAGAAAACGCAAATAAAAAACCATGTTTTTGCTATGTATGTGTCGCATGTGTAGTGTGTGACACAGATTGACATAATGACAGATAGAGGAAGAAAAAAAAACACAAGAGGGGGAAGAGATAGAAAAATCAATATAGAATTTTTCTCACCTCTTTATCAGATTAGTGTGGGTGATTTTCCAAATTCATCATCGTCTTACAATCGGTGCAACAATCAAACAAATAATAGAAAATAATTTGTGGGTGTATTTACAAACTATTTAATCGAATGTAGCATTGAAATTTTAAAAAGTTACTAATTTAAGGTCTACATACTATTTTTAATGGGTGTAAATATTGCGACTCTACGTTGAAACATCTTACTGCTTCCGTTGTATGTCCGATGACCACATTTGTTCTCAAAATTTGCGTAAGTGTAAGGAATCACCTCACCTAAACTCAATGTGTTCAATAATATCTGTTCGGTCTTTTATGTGTAGTACCAGGCCCAAACTGGACCTAGCTACAAGAGTTGGGCAGGCAGGCTTGGACTACTTTGGGCCTGATGCTACATTTGCTTTTGAGTGTTTACTAATAATGGACTTATCAGAAACGTGGACGATGTGGAGAAGTTGAGAATTAGGCTTTCAACTGGGACCATCGATGTGAATCTACTTGTCTAGCTAGCTTAAGCTATTATGTTTTAGAGACATGAACTTTCTAGCTCGAGCCAATTTCATTTTGATTAGATACAAAATAACAAAAATAAACTCGATAACAATCATAACTTGAATGAATGTTAAGATTGTTCTTTAAAAAAAAAAGAATGTTGAGAAAGTGAAATATGATGTCCGGAGAATTTCAATTCTAGTTGGATTTATTTTGTAATTTATTTTTAATTCTAATTAAATTTGTTTAGGATTTCCTTAGTTTTTGGCAATAACTCAAATTATTTTTTTGTACAATTTAAGGTTCCTAAATCATATCCTAGAAGATTATGGTAAGTTTGAGCTTTTCTATTTTAGTCAAATCTTGAATCCTAGAGAATTTGGTTAGTTTTGATATTTAAGCAAGAGTCATAATTATTATTTGTAAGCTTTAATTGAATTTAATAAAATTGTTCCTTTGAAACATTTATTTATCGTGGATTTGACATATTGTTTGAAGATTCGAGAGCATCGATTTCTAACGAAGATTAGGGAATGGTGGCCCTTGCATAGCGGTCCATAGGAGTGGACGTTTAATGGATCGGTTCACTTTTTGAGTAAACCGATAATATTCGGTTTTTGAAAAAGTGAACCGATCCGATAAAATTTATAATTTCAATAGATCAAAAACTGATTGAACCGGTTCTGTTCTGTTTTTTTTTTTTCCGGTTTTGAGCCTATTGGGCCAGATTACTGGGTTTTCATTTATAAAATCTGCTATGGTTTGAAAATTTGAAAAAACACATGTTTTTTTTTCTTCATATTTTGGGCCTATTGGGCCGAATATGATTAAATGACAACATAAAACATACTAAAAAGATTTTTTCAATTCTCAAAACTCATTAAAAATCACCCAAAAAAAACTGTTCTCAATTGTCAAAAGACTCAAAATGCAACAAAATTGATGATATACTAAATTAAAAACAATCCACCGATAACATTCCATAAACACTAAATAATCTACTAAAACCACATAATAAGTTCAAAACAATCCATATAAGAGTTCATAAACAATACATTATCAAGTCTAGGATAACACAATAAGTCCATAACACAAATAAAAACAACTAGAAATTCTTCTAAGGATAATGCAAAACAGCCCTTGAATCCTTGATTACTCCAAACCCACTCCGAAGTTCCAAATCAATCTATACATAATTTGAAATAATAAGAAACATGTTTTCATTGAATTAACTTGATTCATCAAACAATAAATCAATGACTAAAAAAAATCATAATATCAAAAAATTCTTACCATTGATAAACTCAAACCTAATGAAAATTGGGCTACACATAAGAATTCATGCATCCTATCTTTGATGACAAATCCTAACACCAGGGCAGGAACTGAGTTAATCACCGGAAAGTCCTTCTTGGGCCTTTGGTCTGGGTTCAAATCAATAACTTCCTCAATTAGCTTCCTCAATTAGCTACATCCAAAAATACATTTTATTTTTTTTTGGGAATTAATTAGTCAATTGCATAGCTAAAATCTTATACTTGCTGTTTTGTAAATCAATAATTTCTAAGATGGAGAGAGAACAATTTGTCTCGTATATGATACAGCAACCAAATCTAAGCACATATATAAAAAAACTGATGTTCTTACCAAATTTGGTAGTGTGCATACCACACTACCAAAAACCTGAAACCTGACGTGGATGAGAAACATTTATCAGATACTTTCAATAACTTTGGTGGGAGATGATTGTTTCAAGTCATTTTGTGGCAATTGGCAAATCAATGAGCAATATATACCAATGATTGTGTAAAATCTAAAACACTACACAACCAGATACCTGATCAAGATTACATGGAACATAATCGTTTTTATTAGAAAAATAAGACAATACTTCTAAGACGAGCAAATATACAAAACACAATACCATTGGCAAACAATAAATTCATGAATTCTTACCATTGACCATGGACTACCAAGAACAACAAATTAGAAGCATAAAAAATCATTTTAACTTACGGTCGATGGAGGGAGAGAAGAGAATCACAGTGTTGTTGAGACTTGAGAGAGTTCGGGATCGTCAAAGCCGTGAGATTTGATGGAGTGAGACGATTTGAGAGACAAGTCGTTGAGAAACGGCGGATGAGACAAGACCAGGACTCGGCGATCCAAGAAGCAGAGAAACGGTGGCTCACCAGAACGTCAGACGCGGCGGACGAGAGAGGCGGAGTTGAGAGATCTAGAGTTGAGAGATTTAGGGTTAGAGCTAAAAGACAGAGCCTGTAGAGAGAGCAAACGTAAAAAAAATTAGGGATTTTTTTGTTATACCCGGTTCTCAATTCTAGCCATAGAACTGGAAACCGGAAAACCCAGTTTTTGAAAATTTAAACCGAACTGTTCCGGTTCACAAAGGAAAACCGAAAAAAAAATCGGTTGGACCGGTTCGGTTCAGTTTAATGGATTTTTGCCCACCCCTAGCGGTCCATGCTTGGGTAACTACTGATCGCAAGTGAGAATTCATTTATATCTAATTGACAGATTTCCATGACAGAGGGTAAATAGCTTATATCATTTACTTGGCTAGAGGAGATAGAAACCTAGATCGACAAGTTGTGTAGAGAATGTCTCTAAGTAGGGGATATTGCAGTTTGTTACTGATACAAACATGAAATTAACTATGGAGACTGAATTGAACTATCGTGATAAAGTAGAAGAAGGTTGAGCTGAAAATTATCATTATAGCTATTACCGATATGAAGAGATTCTAGAGACCAGCCATCAACTTGAGATGCAAAGCTCTATGAAAATCCATCTATGTAACCCGATGTGAGGATGGATAGAAAAATTAAAATGGAGATTGAAGAGAATAGATAACACGATTGCATCTAATATAGCAAATACATGGAATACAGTCTCCATCAAATGAATGAGTATTCCAGTTTTCTCATTGTTACCGCCAGGAACGGTGAAGGCTACTGAGAAGACCATAGTTGCGATGAGTGTGGCAACAACTATGCATGAGGTAGTTGTGTCTTTCATCCATGTTTCTCCACTATGAAGTAATTTGGTGTGTTCTACAGTGAACAACTCTTTAGGTGTTCAACCCTCTGCATTTTTCATCTCTCTGAATGAAAGTTCTATGATCTTTCAACCTCCTAGATGATTAGCATTGTAACAATCAACAATTATATATTAAAAAAAAAATGGGAAAATTGAAGACAGTGGAGATATAGAAAATGTTACCTCGAACATTAGTAACTCTTGTTGCATTTCAAGAACTGAACCGGGCAAGTTACTGACTGGAGGTGGATCCGTTTACTTTACAGCTAGATGCAACATAGTATTCTTTTCATTATCTTTACATGTAACTAACAACTCCTTATCGAAGCCTATCCCATATATCAGATTGAATACGTCAATATGACGATGCAAAATTGCAATATGAAATATGCTTCGCTCTTGTTCATCTAATAAGTGAACTAAATCAAGATAAGAAAGAACGAGCTCAGCTAAGAACTCAAAGTTCCCTGATTTAGCTGCATCGAACAATAAATTTGAAGGTGTTCTGATTAGCTCTTCAATATTCGCCTTTTGTTCTTCAATTGCTCTTTCTAGACATTTAACAAGTTCTAGCAACCCGAAGACCTTGAAAGATTTTAGGTCGATAAAGTACAAAATTTTAGCAAAGGTTCTAGCTATCCGGTTAAAGTCAGTGATGGTAAAAGTCATTGGCAATTCTCAAATAGCTTTTGTCAAGGATAGGCAAATAATCGATAGTTTCATGATTGCAAAAGAGATCATTTATGAGTGGAGGAGGGCGAAGGAATGAGGTCTCCTTATTAAGCTAGATTTCAAGAAAGTTTATGATAGCGTGGACCATAGTTTTTTAGATTTCATGATGGGAGAAATGAGATTTGGCCAAAAATTGAGATATTGGATGCAGTGGTGCATCTCCTAACCTTTGCTCTCGGTTTTGGTTAATGGAAGCCCCACTCCTCAATTTGGTGTGGAAAGAGGTTTTTAGTAGGTGGACCCGTTATCCTAGTGGTGGCACGGTTCCGGTCCGGTTTCGGTTCCAAGGTTTAGTGGAACCGGAACCGGAACCGGAACCGGTTTGAACCGGTTCCAGTTCCGGTTCCGGTTCTACAGGAACCGGCGGTTTTGAACCGGATATTTTTTTTTTTTTTTTTTTTTTAACAAACAAAAAAAAAATTCTAAGTTCTAACTTGTAACTTATAAGTTGTAGATTGTAATTGAATAAAATAAAATATATAAATGACAAATTACAAAATAAAATTCATTGGGTTCATAAGTTCATTGGATGTTGGAAGTTAGATCATCGTCATCCGAGTATCCAACCGAAAATAAAATAAACAAATGACAAATTACAAAATTAAATTAAAATAAAAGTAAGCAAAATTACAATTTACATTTCATTGGGTATTTGGAAATTGAGTCACCCGAATTTCAAAAATAACATAAAATAAATAAATGACAAATTACAAAATTAAATTAAAATAAAATAAAACTAAAAAAAATGTAAAGTTATTAGCCTTGCACTTAATTTTTACCACAATTAAGTTGCCTACGTATCCTCTTAGGGGGGTTTAGAGGAATCAAAGGCCACGTAGTTCTCATACCTTTTATTACAGATTTACAGATTTACGGTTCCGGTGCTCAGCTTACTCCAGAGCCTTCGCCCGCTTCAGGTTCGTCGCTGTTAAAGAAATCATATGTCGGTTCTTGTTGGATTTCTTGTTGTCTGTATTCCGCTTTCGTCCAGTCGTCAACACAAACCTGTATCTGTAGTGCTTTTGGAGTCAAGCACGAACGTTTTTCATCCAAAATATTGCCCCCGGCGCTGAACTCTTGTTCCACTGCCACAGTAGAAACCGGTGTTGAAAAAATATTTTTGGCTATCATAGCCAAAATTGGATAGTACTTCGTAGCATCATTCCAATATTTTAAGAGGTCAAATTCTTCAGGAAAATCACAAGAAGAAGCTAGATAAGATTCAAGCTCGGCATGCGAATCGGAGCTTGATGAAGAACATCTTGGTTTTTTATTTTTATTTTGAGAACATACTATACCCTAAATTCATAAATCCAGAGGAGGAGGATGGAGGCTGAGATGCAGTTTTTGTTCGTGCAACATCTACGTTCGGAGTACCGGATCCATAAAATGTAACATATTCATCATATAAATCATACAATAATTTCTTAACTCTACCACAACATGCTTCAATATCATATTCAATATTTAAACCTTCTTTGCCATAATAACCATCTAGATAATAAGACAAAGATTGTAATTTGTGTCGTGGATCAAAAACCATACCAATCAAATAAATATTTGGAAATTCCGTATAATAATTTAACCATTTTTGCTTCATAGAACTAACGGCTTCCTTTATTGTTTGGTCAGATTCACAATAAAAAAATGCACCAGCAATATTAATACTCTCAATAACAAATAAATGTGTTGTAGGAAAATAAATTTTAGAAAAATTTTGTGTAGCATTATAAAAAACTCTTAACAAATTGAAAACATTGTAACAAGCATCCCAATGAGATTCAAAAAGTTGAATGTTAGGAACATGAAATTGAATAAAAGAAACTAATAAATCCCTATACTCATAACTTTGAGCAAGCAATTTATAAGTAGAATTCCAACGTGTTGGAACATCACGAGCAAATTTAATGGCACGTCTACCATTTTGTTTACAATATCTTGCCCATGCTTTCATTGTAGAAGGATTTCTCCATAAAAACATTAGGGCTTTTTTAATAGGTTCAATAAAACATTGAAGAGTTTCTAATCCTTTTTGAACACATATATTTAAAACATGGCATGCACATCTTTGATGAAAAAATGTACCACCAAGAAAGGGTTTGCATAAATCAATTAAAAGTGGAATAGCAGCGGTATTGGCAGAAGCATTATCAATACCAATTGCAAAAATTTTGTTTTCAATACTATACTCTGAAAAAATAATTCTAAGCTGTCTAAAAATATTTTGAGCATTATGTGAATCATCAAAAACTCTAAAAGCAAGAATTCTTTTTTGGATTGTCCATGCATTATCCATAAAATGGCAAGTGACACCCAAGTATGAATGCGTTTGCCAATGGTCAGTCCATATGTCGGCACATACGGTAACACGACCATTATATTTTTCAAAAAAATTTTCTAACTTTTTTTTGTCTCTCACATAAATCTTTTCAAGTGTTTGTGTGAGCGTGGATCTAGGGACACGGCATGCAGCAGGGTTTAATGCTCGTCGACAATAGTTAATAAAGCCAACCCTCTCACCAAAACTGAATGATAAATGTTCTACTGCTACCATCCTAGCTAATGCTTCTCTATTTTGTTCATCACTATAACGAAATAATTGTTGGTTAGGAGTAGCGTACCTGGGAATTTGTGTTTGTGACCTCATTCTGACCACTGCGTCTGGATGTTTGACTTCAATATGCTTCCAATAAGTGCCATATCCTCCGGATTTGCTCCATTTATATACTTTGTTGCAGTAATTGCAAGCTGCTGTAAAGCTTCCATCTTCATTCCTAATTTTCTTCATATGTTTGACGAAGAGATCAGATTTGTTCTGCTTCTGTATCAGATCTTCCTCCCTTTCTAGATCCACTTCCGGTGTATCAAAACCAAAATCCGGAGGTGTATCAATATCAGGCATATTTTCTGACTGGCTTGTCAAATTGTTGGGGGTGGTTTCATTGGGATCGGGTTCATAAATTGTAAAAGGGGGATCAGGAATATTTAGGCCTAGGTCTTCAGCATAGGTCCGACGTTGGAGATATTCATGATAGGTGGGGCTGTTATGATCGAGATTATTGATCATAGTACCCTTACCTTTCATTGAAATCGAACGCCTAGGACCGTCACAGCCGTGACCCCTTCCATTTCCACCACTTCCACTTGCCATTTAAAAATAAATTTGGATTCGAAACTTGGAAACTTAGAACTTAGAAGAATAATTGACTAATTGGAAATTAAATAAATTGGAAATAAGATAAATTGCAAATAAAATAAATTGGAAATAAAATTAATTGAAAATAAAATAAATTACAAATAAAATAAATTGGATATAAAATTAATTGAAAATAAAATATATTGGAATTTAGAAATAAAATAAATTGCAAATAAAATAAATTGGATATAAAATTAATTGAAAATAAAATATATTGGGAATAAAATAAATTGGAAATTGGAAATAAAATTAATTTCAAATAAAATAATTAAAAAATGAAATAAATATTAAAAACCTTGGAAACTTGGAGATTGAGAGACTTATCACTTGAGAGTTGAGAGTTGAGAGAGTGTTGGAGAGAAATTAGAGAGAATTGAGAAGAAATTGGTGTGAGGAAAAATGAAAGGGGGGGGGGGGGGGGGGGGGGGGGGGGGGGGGGTGGGTATTTATAGAAAAGAAAGAAAGAAAAAAAAAAAAAAAAAAAAAAAAAAAAAAAAAAAAGGTAGCCGTTGGACCCCAACGGCCTGCTGACGTCAGCAGACCGTTGGGCCTAACGGTCGGTTGACGTCAGCCGACCGTTGGGCTCCAACGGCAGCCCAACAAAAAATAAAAAATGAAAAAAAATATTTTTTAATTCGTCGAACCGCCGGTTCGAACCGGAACCGAAACCGCCGGTTCCAATCCGATTCGAACCGACGGTTAGACCAAACTCTTGAACCGGAACCGGTCTCCGCCGGTTCAGGTTCTGGTTCCGGTTCAGGTTCAGGTTCAAGAACCGGAATCGAAAAACCGATTTCGGTTCCGGTTTTTCCGGTTCCGGTTCCGGTTCCGGTTCCGGCCGGTTCCGACGGTTCCAACTGGAACCGTGCCAGGTCTGTTATCCCCATTCCTAAAATAATATTTAATAGAACATATTTGAAAAGTACAATATCTTTTTCAATCACCAATCTTCTAATATTTTCTCTTGCATTAATGGCTGGTTTTCACATTGAAAACGTTGATTAGATTGAGTCAGTCAACCTGAGCACCAGCATGACCCACAACGTCGGCGACGGCGATGCTGAAATGGCAGAGGGTGACGTCAAGTTTGCTGAAAAGGTATTTAATTCGTTTTCAATATTTGATTTATAATTACGTTAATAGAAATTAAGAATTAAAAATAAAAATATTGAAAATAATGATTTCAATAAAAATAAAAAAAAACCACTGCAGTTGGTGGAGCCATCTGATGTCAACTGGGTCGACATGACCCACAACGTCGCTGTCAGTGACATCGGCGGCGACGTTGTTGGACAGCTGACGTTAATTTTGCTGATGAGGTATTTATCTCGTTCTAAATATTTGAATTTTTATTAATCTTTTAAGAATTAAAAAAAAATGATTACAAAAAAAAAACCCGTATTCTTTGCAGCTAGATGCAAGTCATGCAACATCGTATTCTTTTCATTATCTTTATACATAGATAACAACTCGTAATCGAAGCCTGTCCCATATATCAAATTGAATATGTCAGTATGATGGTGTAAATTTGCAATATGAAATATGCTTCGCTCTTGTTCATCTAACAAGTAAACTAAATCAGGATAATAACGAACAAGCTTAGCCAATAACTCAAAGTTCCCTGATATATATTTTTTGCAAATTTCATAAACTAATTGGAGAGATGATTTTGTTATGATTTCATTTCTCATTCTCGTCATTTGTCACACAATTAGCACTCAGACATAGCTAAACTGCACAAATTATAGATACAAAACACTAAACAATACGACTTGATTTGATTCAAACAACTAAACTCCAAAACTATGGTTATCGCCTTCTTGAACAAAAACAACAAAACTAAACTAAACGGCTTGATCCATTGCAGTTACTACCAATTATCATTCGGAGATAGAAAATAACACACTATGTTACCCATAGAAGTGACGGGACACATGAAGACCGGAGGATTGCCATCAGGAAATGAAGGGTAGATCCACATATTAATTGCTTGTCATGTGAATTGCCTTATTCAATGCTTCCGATCTCAAATGTTACCATTTCAATCCATCTACATATGGGAAGCCTAATTCATCACCTTTTTGCCACACATACACACGATAGATTTGGTATCAATGTTTTAATTTACCTTCAATATCTTACCTATTGTTTAATAAATTTTACCCTTCTCCAGGTCAAGAGACATATTTTATATATATATAATAATAAGTATGTTTATCAGAGAAGTTTTATTGATGTATACAACATACGAACACATGAAAAACCATATGCAAAGGCTAATGGGGTTTATGTGATCAATTTTAACACAAAATTCTCATTCAATGGTTGGTTGGTTATGGAGACATGTCTCATATGTGGCATTGAAACAAATTATTATTATGACTTTGTAATTAATTTACTCACAAAATGTTTATTATTCTCATTTGCAAATATGAAGCTAGTTAAAATTGTTTTTGAAATAAATGAGATGCAAATTTTCAATTAGTTGTTGAAGATGTGTATTCTTGTGTTTTTATTTTTTGTTATTATTTTGTTTACAGAATTTCGTTTTAGTTTTGTTTTTTATGAGCCGTTTGTTATGTGAGTTGATTTGATTGTATTGAATCTTATTACAATACTTCTCATAAAATACTCCTCTATTTTGTTTTAAATCATTTTACTTTTGGATTTCATTTTTTTTTTTTAACAATACTTTTGGATTGCGATTATATGAATTTTCTAATTATGTAATGGACTATGAAGATATATGAGTTGATTATGTCGAGATTGACACTGACCAATGTGGGATGAAGATACGCAAGCTAATTAAGTCAAGGTCGACGTAAACCATCATGGAATGAAAATGCGCTAGTGAATTATGTTGAGATCAATGTAGATTATCGTGTCTTTGAGATGTGAGAATTGATTAAGTTGAGAGCGACATAGATTGACGTGGACCGTAGACCTCTATCTTGCCTGGTGCAGCTAGAGGTTGACATAGATCAAGATGCGCTAGTAACTTGCCTGATACAACTCTAGAAATGCAACAAGAGTTACTAATGTTCAAGCTACGTTACACATTTTCTCTATCTTCATTGTCTTAAATTTTCCATTTTTGTGTGTATATAATTGTTGATTGTTACTGATATAGGAGGTTGAAATGATGATGCAAAGAGAAACGAAAAACGCAGAAGATCAAACATCTCGAGAGTTGTTCACCATAGAATGTGATAAATTTGGTATCAATATTTTAATTTACCTCCAATATCTTACCTATTGTTTAATAAATTTTACCATTCTCCAGGTCAGGGGACATATTTTACAAAAAAATATATTAATAAGTATGTTTATTGTAGAAGTTTTATTGGCATATATATATATATATATATATATATATATAACATACGAACACATGACAAACCATATGCAAAGGCTAATGGGGCTTATGTGATCAATTTTAACATAAAATTCTCATTCAATGGTTGGTAGGTTATGAAGACATGTCTCACATGTGACAATGAAACTAATTATTATTACCGCTTTGTAATTAATTTTCTCACAAAATGTTCATTATTCCCATTTGTAAATATGAAACTAATTAAAATTGTTTTTGAAATAAATGAGATGCAAATTTTAAATTAGTTGTTGAATATGTGTATTCTTGTGTTTTTATTTATTATTATTATTTTGTTTGCAGAGTTTCGTTTTAGTTTTGTTTTTTATGAGCCGTTTGTTATATGAGTTGATTTGATTGTATTGAATTTTATTACAATACTTCTCATAAAATACTCCTCTATTTTGTTTTAAATTATTTTACTTTTAATTTGGATTTTTTTTTTAAAATTTTTGAACAATACTTTTGGATTTCAATCCAACAATATTCGTTCTTGATTATTCCTTCAGCACAGCTAATAGTGATTATTATAAAAGTTATAGCGATATCAAATTGGTCCTAAGTGAGTCAAAAATATAACACTCGAAAACAAAACCTTCAAAATTCTGAATTTTTTTTTTTACAATTTTTTAATTAAAAGAAAAAACTCTGCAATACTAATAATAATTAATAAATTGGTTAAATATTATCTATATATTTATTTACACATGTAGTAAATAAGAAGCTTTCAGTTCCATTGCCACCCAAATTATTTCAGCTTGGGGTTTAAGTTGATATTGGAAAGGAAACTTAATAAATAAATAAATAAATAAATAAAAATAAATAAATAATTCTTGGGAGTTATTCAAAAACAGTAATAAAAAATTAGGACATAATTTCAATTTTTTTGTTCTAATTATTGCGAAATGCGAACACATCACTTAATTACTCTTTTTCTATATTTAAATAAAAAGAGATGACTCAACGGTCTCAACCCACTCTCATGTTCTTATTATTATTATTTTTTTAAATTATTACAATTAATCTGAATTTATGAGAGGGGAAAACAACTCTAACATACGGCTGGTACAAGTGTGAAGAGAATACACTAACCCAAACTCATCTCGTTTCTCTATAAAGGGGGAGGCAGTAATAGATTAGACCGGTCTAGAATTTATATATATATATAGATTTTTTTTTTTAACAAAAATTTGAACATATGATTAGGGATGGCAATTAGACCTGGACCCGACCCACCTAGGTCGGGTCTGGGTCCTCATATTCAGGTACGGGTCAAGTCTGGGCCCAAAATATTAGACCCGGTTCAGGTCTGGATCTGGGTCCATAGACCCGAACCCGGACCCGTAGACCCGAATAGTGAGTGAGTTTTAAAAAAAAAAAAAAAATTGAAGAAATTGAAATTAAATTGAATGCAAATAAGAATATTTCCCTTTTATGTCCTCTATTTATTTATTTATTTTATTTGGTTATTTATATATTTAAGTGTATATATATATATATATATTAGTATTTTATTGTTTTTTTTTTTTGGATCATGGGTGCACAGGTCCAGACCCAGACCCGTGAATTTTCACGGATCCTCGGTCGGGTCTGGGTGAAAATTTTCATGGGTCTGAGTCCAAATTTTTTTGTCGGGTCTGGGTCTGAATCCAATAGGACCCAACCCAAACCGAACCCGACCCATTGCCATCCCTACATATAACTGTGGTTGGTCGTCCTCAAATTACCTGATGGGAGAACCTATATATATATATATATATATATTATAAAAATTAAATTATAAAGTTAACAATGCGTTTTAACTTCTAA
Organism: Acer yangbiense; assembly: GCA_008009225.1. Classification (NCBI taxonomy): domain Eukaryota; kingdom Viridiplantae; phylum Streptophyta; class Magnoliopsida; order Sapindales; family Sapindaceae; genus Acer; species Acer yangbiense. The sequence continues at coordinate 5,418,997 of CM017761.1, read as the reverse complement.
CTAATTCGACAATATGAGGTTAGTCTCAATAGTCTACCCCTAACATCTACATCACGTGGTTGTGAGTTCGAGTCTCTCCTCATATCCCGAATTATTTTAATTTTTAAAATAAATAAAAAAACTTATAACAAGCTCAATAGTCAAATGCATTAGTGATGCACTTATTATAAATTATTTCTTAATTGGTTGTGGATTCAAGTCCTCCCTCTCATCAAAAAACCTCCAATTTATATAATACTTCAATTTAGTCTAACCCACCTAATTAAAAATCCAAGCTTCGCCACCGATTCTCTATCATCATATTATATACGTATTTTACTACTTAAAATGAAAAGACAGGTACATTTTATATGCATAGAGATGAAAAGGAAAAACAAGGCTTGACTAAAGGAGAGTAAAAGAGAATAACAACTTCAGGAGTTTCGTATCATTTGATTACAATGGCATCAAAGTTTATTCAACAAAACAAAAGGGAAAAAAATCTAATGTTTACATCGCTTAGATAGATACCAACCAGTACATGTGGAGTTTTGTATCATTTAATTACAATGGCATCAAAGTTTATTCAACAAAACAAAAGGAAAAAAAATTATGTTTACATCGCTTAGATAGATACCAACCAGTACATGTTGCATAGAACATGTTTCTCAGTTCAGGATAAATCGTTGAAGCGAATGCAGTGACTATCAAGGGCACGGGTAGAAGACTAAAGAAGGGAACCCAACTAATAGATGTGCCATATAGAGCCAAGTAGGAAATTGTGCTGAAAGTTACCAACATAGATATCAAAGTCGTGTACAAAGCACCGATACCAACCATATACTTCAGCGGCAAAGACAAGAGAAAGTCGATTTCTTCAAGTGAAGACATGATGATCCACAAAGACATTAGAATACAGAGGCAAGAGGAGAAAAAGGCGGTTGCATCTGACACGGTATACAACTGCAGCAATGTCTCTTTCACATGAAGAGGTATTGTTTTACTAATGTTACCAGGAATGACGAAGAGTGCTCCCAAAGTCACAAGAGCGAAGAAAATGACACATGATAAAAATGACTTAGCTGCACTCCTCATATGCTGTTGTTGCCTTTGCAGTAACCTTTTGTGTTCTATGCTGAACAACTCTCTCGGTGTAACTTCCTCTGCATTTTTCATTTCTCTTAATGAAGGTGGCATCATCATCTCAACCTCCTACAGCATCATATTCATAACGAACATCATTAACAAAGAAAAGTTGAAAAGTTTGAAATACATATGAAAAATAAAAACTGAAGATAGATTTTACCTTAAAGAATAACAACTCTCGCTGCATTTCTAATTCTGCACCATACATGTTATCATCTGAAGGCCAATATTTTGCAGCTATATGTAATATGCTGTTCTTTTCATTATCTACAATAGCTAACAGCTCTTCATCGATACCTATCTCATGTATTAGCTTGAGTATTTTGACTCGACGGTGCAGAACCGCAACATGGAATATGTTTCGGAGATTTTCATCTAGTTCACCAACCAAACCAGGATAAGGACGGAGATTTTCATCTAGTTCACCAACCAAATCAGGATAAGGACGAAGGAGCACCACTAATAATTCAAAGTCACCAAGTTTAGCTGCATTAAATAGTAAGTCTGAAGGTTTTCTGATAAACTCTGCAACATTGACATCCTGTCTTCGCATTATTTCTTTCCAAACACATTGGAGTAGTTCATGTGCTTGGTTTGGCTTCGAATCTGAATTCCCAATGAAATTCATTCCTATAACTGAAAGCAGAAACATTGTATCTTTTAAAAGTGACAAAAATAGGAACAACTATCCTGCTGCTAAATATAAGCTGAAAATAGATTCCGATAGTCTAGAAATTTATCACATACCTATTCTAAATTATGAAATTCATTACATTATAAAATTCGTTACAAACCTCTCGAAATTTTTCAAAAAGAGAGGTTTTACGATGAATTTCAAACCAGCTATATTTAACCTATATTGTAGAAGTTGAGGAAATTTCTGTGAAAGTTGCATATTAGACAGCCCATTCAACCTTTTTTGTATTTTCCTTAAATGGAGGATGCAAATTCACATGGTATATAGAGGAGCACTATTAGTATTGAATACTGGTGAGTGGTGATACTTACAGAAATTAAAAACCTTCCTAAGAAATCCTCTGCTTCTGCTAGCATATGCTGAAGGCTTTCTGGCCAACGCATGCAAGGCCGTCTCATCATTTACATAACGAGTCACAGCTAGTTCAGGATCATGCTGCACTAGTCCCAATGCAGTATCTGAGCAATTCACACAATTTTTTTAAGAACAGATGCAGAAAACACAGTACATACATGCATAAAATATTAAACATTTTCAAAGGACACAAATTACAAAATTCCAGAATTTCATATATAGATGCAGAAGTAAATAAAAAATATTGATAAAAGAAAAAATCACTTTCATTCACGCTTCTATAGGTTTCATCATCTCAAACTAAAATTGGTGAAATGAAATTGAATATATACATACCATAGAAGCCGGCATAGATATTTTCAAAAAATACATCAATATGATCCTGCTGTCTAAAGTCAGCTTCAACCTTTCGTGAAAAAGATGCCATGAATTCGGTCCTACGAGTTAACACATAGAACTGATTAAAAGAATATCAAAAGAATCGGTAACTACGCCTACTCACATGTCAACAGAAACCTTCTCAGATACAGTATTAGAAGAAAAACATGTAACCTCAACCAAACTACAAAAGCTCAATTCCAAATTTTTACATAAAGCTTTAGAAGAAGAACAAGAAAAACTCAACTAAACTACAAAAACTCACTTCCAAGTATTAGGTTTGCTAAAATGGCTTCAGTTTGAGATTGATCATGGCTAGCATGTGTAGTACAGACTGTACAGTATGATAGTGCATACTCTTTGACTTTACACCTTTCGGTTGGACCCCGAAGGATTGAACGTTTGATGCATCTATGAAACAAGCCTTTGTCACTTGAATAAAGCATTGGAGTGTAGATAATCGGGTGTTTCGGGATTTTGGGTTTTGAGAGCCACTTTTCCAAATTTGTAAACATCATGTTGCTAATTCAAATTCTTCACTTGTCTTTGATGCAATTCTAGTATAATGTGGTTTTTAATTTTTTCTGGAATCTTAAATTATTCAAACTTTCCATCTCATTACAAATATATATATGTATGGGTAAGTGACAACATGTGACGGAGAGAGTCCATTTGGTGAATCGGACACTGAACTAGCTTGAGATGAGAAAGACTCAGTGGAACACAAGGATTTTGATTTCATGGACTAAAACTGAGTCTCATCAATCAATAGAGGCCTTAAATGCGAACGAGAGGCAGCAATAGCACCCACATTTCCCCCAAATTCCATCCTCTCAGATCTAGAACACCAATTCCATGGCAAAAATGAATCTGTTTCATCAAACCTGTTCTCCAAGTTTGTAGGATCCATACCACCAAATTCATTATCAATACCAACATAAGGACTATTTGATGAACCCATGAAAGGTGAATTAGACTCACTTCCATCACTAAGGTTTCTATCACCTGATCTTCGACTCCTAATTGGTAAATTCAATGATTTATGGTCCATCAACAATCCAGATTCACCGTATCGATTAAGAGAACAGTCTGGTTGAGCTACAACAACCTCAGATTCACCTTGAAATTACTGAGAATTCCATGCTTGACTCACATTATTCTCACCAAACCCCCATGAGTATTCAAACCCTAATTCAGAATTAAAAGATCCAATTTTTTTCTGTTCACTGATAGCAGAGTTTCCAGTACTAGTGTAGTAGTATCAACAATAGATTCACTAGCTTTATAATTATCAGAATACAAAGTCTGGTACATATTTTTCTTACCATACCCACATGAATTATCAAACCCATCTTTGAAAAACGAAGACACACGAAAAATTCTAGACACATACGACTCTGAATCATCATCATTAGTGGTGTGAGTTTCAATGTCTGCATCAACATTTCGGCGACAAAACAGACCGTAAGACATAGCAACCCCAATAAAACAGGAGGTGAACAAGCTCCCAGAACATGGCTGATGAAACCAGGAGCCTGAGATGGGAACAGAGGAATCTCGACAAGAAACAGAGCAAAGAAGAGAAACTTACAGAGAAAATCACATGCAAACAGTGTACATTTATAGCAAGCTTTGAACAAAACAAAAAAAAACAAAAAAAAAAAAAAAACAGACCCATTTTACATGCTCACAAAGAAAGCCAACAAACCCAATTTCAAAAGGAAACCAAAATCCAAAATCAAAAGAGGGCTTTCGTTCTACGACCCTAGTATTTGAATAACACACCAACAAAAATTTAAATTTGAACGCACAACATAGTCAAGAGCATGGGGTTGTTCAAACGAAACCCCAAGTTCACATGAATCGCTCAAACTCAAGTTAAATACATACCTGTTTGGTTTCTCAGTTGATGGACCCTTTTTAGATTCCAGAGTGATCCTGCTCTAGTCGTTTTTGAGCGCCAAGAAGTTGCTGTGTGTTATTTATCGGAGGGAAGATGGCGGGACTCCGACTTGATGTGAATAGAACGAAGGGGTGGGGACGGATGTTGTCTGTCTGTCTTTGAAGCAAATCAGAATACCGGTCCTGACGTGGCTATCCACGTCACCATATTTCGCTGAGGTGACAGAACACGTCATCAGGGAATTGCTGTCGTGACTTGCCATGTCAGTTGGGCTTTCCATTCTCGGGCCTTCCATTCTATTCTATTTCATTGATGCAAATTTTTACAATTTTTCTACCGTAGGCACACAAGTGTGAGCATACTTAAAGCATTTCCAATGATAACGTGGTTTGCATTTGAAAAGATGGTGATATGTCAACATTGTCAAGCTAATTGCTTTATATGTGGCATGTATTAAACTTGATAGATATCCAAATGAAAAAGTGGTCTCCAATGTATCACTTGTAAAATACATGTTTTTAATGACATGTCAATTTATTATTGGTTTCATTGAATATACTTTAGAATTGTTGAACAAAATAAAGTAGAAGACAAGAGTGGTTGCTGACTGGGCTAACAAGATGGATGTCCAACAAACCCTCTGAAATCAGAGAGTCATGTTGACAGCCTCTAAAAAAAAATTGCACCTCAACTTGAAGTTGTACTAGAGAGGTTGCATTGAAGATGAATTTTTTAACAAAGTGAATGTCCATACTACGTGGCATCTAATTTTTTCACAACACACCTTACAATTGGAGATGCTCTTTATAGCATACTTATCCACCTCATCACTTTTTGCTAGAAAAAACAATGCAATTAGGTCAAATAATGCTTACATGGTAAAAAATGATAAAGTGAATAAATATACTATTAATATACTTACACTTATTTGCGGAGAAAAAATCTAAATTTTTATTTTATTTCATATTTTTTGAAACTGTTTAAAAAAAAAAAAAAAAAACTTTCATTAAACTACAGAAAAAGTGCTTAATTACCAACATGATTAACGTTTTTAATTTTTTTTTTTTTTTTGATGGAAAGGGCACCTGAAAATCTGGACAACCAGATCCAGGGCAAGGTTACAACCATAACTGGGACTCCACAAATAAAGCTACTCGAGCACAAGCCCAAAACAGAGTCCCACCACCGGGAGAAAAAAATCCCAAACACAAGATGGGATCACAACAAACAAACCACACTGAACAACCACAAAAACCAACCAACAGGACTAAAAGGATCTGGAGAATGATCACCCAAGCCGCCGGAAAAGACCCACCAGAACGCCGCCGATGCCGATCAAAATTCCGCGCCACCTGCCTAGCAAACCTCCACCAAGAACCGAAGTCCTCCGCCGTAAAACAACTAAAAAACGGACTGAAAACGAACTGAAAACAAACTAATAGAAACTAAACCGACTAAACCATACACCACTCAGAGGAGAGGAATCCGTTGACTGCCGGCGAGAGCACCGGAGGAGAGGATCGGCCCAGACACACCGCCATGGCAACCGTCGCAACCTCACACCGAAATCACTCTCTAGATTTGGCCATATCCGTGGGGATCGGTCGATCTAACCGCTGCCGGCGATGATCGGACAAAACACCCGCCCGGAGGCTCGAGAGGGTCGGCCGACAAACGCCAGGGCCGTCGTAACAACCACCGGAGACACCCATCTGAGCAGATCGGCCTAGCTAGAAGAAGACGATCATCGCCGCCGGACCCGTCGCCACACCGAGAAGCCGGCGACGGACTGAGAAACTGAAGGAGCTGGAGTCGGTTGAGTTTAGAGAGAGAACGTTTTTAATTTTTAAAACCGTTGATGCACGCTTTGGAATCTTGAATTCTATACGTTTAATGCACACTAAAAGTCTAAAACATAATTAACACAAAACTACATTTAAATATGTTGTTTTGTTACATAATTATTATCTTAAAAAAAATTTGAAAAAAAATTATTTTCTTAAATTAATAGTTTGTTCATCATCACTTACATTCTCTGAACTAAATCCATAGTCTATATAATCACATGTAATTCATATCCCAAGTGTAGTACTAATCTCCCACAATGAATAACACACTATTATCCCACATAACTAATTATTGATTAATTATCATGTTAGATTACAATAATCATATTTGTTATAGTTTCCTGAGATTAAAATCATACCGTGTAAGCACATAATCAACTCATAATTTAATTAATCACGCACTTCCCTTTCTATCTTGATGAGAAAGATTTGAATCTCACTTTATTCATAAAAATGTAACTTTTAAAAATTTCTATTTTATTTATAAAAATGACTACCTTTTAGTTCATAGAAGCGATAATCTATGTAATCATTTTAGTGTTTGATCTAAATAATCTTATCAAAACTTTGATCTTGCTTTCAGTTTCGTAATTTCATTGTAAAAGATTTTTTTTTATTTTTTTTTATTTTTTTGATGAAACCAAGTGATTACAAGCCAGAACGGCAATCAGCTAAAAGAAGGAAGCTAACACAAGGAAGAGAGTCCTCCAGCCAGAACAAGTCATCAACACAGTTGAGACCCTTTTTAGCCAAACCATGGGCAACATAATTTGCCTTTTTAGGAACAAAATTAACTGAAACACAACGCAACCAATCCAATAAAATATGAATGTCAGTAATGACAACTAACAAACTAAATTATCTCATTAGGTATAAATACCTAATTTGTTTTAGTGTATGAATGTATGATGAAATTGATGACCTATTTGAGAAAACTTTATACAACTAACTATATTACAGTATTGAGTATACCAATTCAACAAAAGCATTCATGAAAAAAATCCACTATTGCATGAAAACTGAAACCATTATTAATTGCTTATCATTAAGAAAACAAGACCACACGCAAAAGCAAAATAATTAACAAGAAGCCACCGCTTTTAAAGCTTTAAAGATCAACATGTCAAAACATTCCATCAAGTTCCATACGCAACCCTATCCACCCAAATTACATCATCTGACATCTGTACGATTCTGATTCTTTATAAAAAAAATTAAAAAAAAAATGTTGACTAGATTGTCTGAGGAGAACACAACAATATTCGTGCAGTTAAAGCAATGTAATCAAGAAGAGAGAGACTTTAACTTGACTCAACAAGACACTCATATTTCCATAAAAAATAAAAAATAAAAAATAAAAAAAAAACAAGACACTCATATTTTATACCCATTTTTGCAAGCCACTACAAACCATATTACCATGTTAATTACGCATTGATAGCAAAATTTTGCGAATCAAACCTCATCTTATATCGTATTTTTTCTTTTTTGAAATATTACATCAATTTGGGTTTTTTTATTGAAAGGGGAAGACTCGAATCCATAACTTTGTAACGTAGGTGTAAGAGATTTACCACCTGACTAACCTTATCTCGTATCATTTTATATCGTATTAATAGAAGAATTTGAACCAGAATTATAAAAATGTTCAAAAATTGAATTGTTTAGCTTTTCTAGTACCTTAGTGACAATCAATTAGGGAATTTTTATAACAACTTTCCTTTTAAATAATAATAATAATAATACCCTTTTTTATTAAAAATTATCAAAACCATACTATATATAGTTTTAAATCTAGGTCTATCTGGAATTATAATCTAAGAAAATATTATAAACCAAACTTTAAACATACATCACACGGTTATCCAATCGGCTATTCAATAAGACAATCTAATTTATTTGGATTTATGTGTTTTTTTGAAATGAAATGATCATTTCAAAGTGTTTGAGTACAAAGAATAATAGATATGGAATAAGTCAAAAGAACAAAGGCATAATAGGGTTCCATTGGAATAAATAATGTAGGTTTTTTTTTTTTCATTAATAAATTATTGCAATACAAAGTTGGCAATTGGTTCATTAATATTTAAATACACTCATTTTCTTTAATCAACTCTAATTAGTTGGCATATTATTCCAACCTGTCTCATAAATCTAGTTAAAAAGCTAGTCGGTTTGATAGTAAAGAGCAATCAAGTCAATGCCTCCCAGAAAAATTGCATGTTAAAAGATTACATAAAAAGGAAAAGTCCAAGCAGTTTCACTTGTTCATAGACAAGAAAAAATTTCTCTTTATGTGAATTTGGATTTGGTTGCTTCTTCAAATAAAAACAAAGAGGGCATAAATGGATGGCAAAAATAGAAAAGCAAAATCATTTTTACTTCAAATAAAAAGTGCTTTTGGGAATTTGCTTGTTTCATCAAGAAATTTAATTACCAGAAAAAAGAAAAAAAAAAATAGTGGATAAAGATCGGAAAAAATAGACTCTTGGCCTCCAAGCTATAAAAGGTGGCAACAGGAAACCAAAAAAGCCAAACAAAACTTTTCAGGAAAATTGACAGAAGAAGAGGTGTAACTTAACGTCACACTTTCCTCTTCATTAATTTTCATATCATAAACGTGTTCTCTAAGCTCATTTTCCCAATTCCCTCTCTTGTTTATAAGCTCATCTCAAACACCAATTTGACATCAAGTAATTTTCCAATCAAAATTAACAAACAGAGCTAAAAGTTTCCAAACCTCGTTCAATATGGACAGAGGAACTTCTACGGATGATGATGGGAGCATTCGTTTACAGGTTTTCGAGCTCAGGAGGTTGAGTGAGGCTTGTGGTTCAAGCAATACCATTTTCGAACCACAAAGCGGCATTGAGAAGAGAGACAGTAGCAATGCAGATTCTATGTCTCCAACATCAACAGTTCCAGCAATTCGTGCACCGGAAAAGAAGCTGACACTCTTCGCTCTACGTCTTGCAATTCTCGAGAAGGCAGCTACTGGACTTGGAACTCTTGGTTTCATCTGGGCAACGGTTGTTCTTCTCGGTGGTTTCGCCATTACTTTGGACAAAACCGATTTCTGGATCATCACAATCATTTTGTTGATTGAAGGGACACGTATTTTCAGCAGAAGTCATGAGCTTGAATGGCAACACCAGGCCACCTGGTCAATTGCTGGTGCTGGAATCAATAGCTTTCGAGCACTAAGGACTACTTCACACAATCTCATTGAAGCTATCAAATCAATCAACCCATTTATTTCTCGAAAGCACAATAAGAAGACTAAAGAGATTGTAGACAGAACAACATTTGATGGAGCAAACTCTAGAAGATGGCAGAGAAAATCAACAAGGACATGGACAAGTTCTGATGTTCCTCTGCTACCATATGCTCAATGGGTTTTTCTTTCAAGGAACATCAGCAAGCTTCTCTATTGGCTTCAGCTTGCATCTGCAACAGTTTGTGTAGCTCTGTCTCTGATGAAGCTGATCTGGCATAACTACGGTGATGTAGCTAAAGGAGATACTGATAAGAGGAACCGGGAATCGGCTTTGAATATTTTCTATTCATTGGCCTTGGCTGAAGCTTTGTTGTTTCTGTTGGAGAAAGCTTACTGGGAATGGGAGGTTATATATTGTAAATTATTGGAGGAGGTGAACAAAGAGTGTGATTTGGGGCCTTCAGGTCTGGTTTCGATTCGTAGATTCTTCTATGATGCTTATTCGAGATGTGTCAATGGAAGCATTTTCGATGGATTGAAGATGGATATGGTTAGTTTCGCTATGGAACTTTTGAGTTCAAGTTCTCCTGATGAGCAACTGATTGGAGCTAGAATTCTAAGACAATTTGCGGTTAATGAGAGGTTCTCTGACGATACCCTCCAGAAGATTGGGATAAATTTAACAGTGATTGAAAGATTAGTTGAAATGTTGAACTGGAAAGACCCTCTAGAGGAGGAGATCAGGAGGTCTGCTGCAGAAATTTTGTCGAAATTAGCTGGGAAAAAGCAGAACTCTCTTCGCGTTTCTGGAATACCTGGTGCAATGGAATCGATATCATCTCTGCTTCAAACCAGCAGGAATTCATGTGGTGCAACTGATGATATTGGTGAAAACAAGATCATTATCGATCATGCGCATTATGGATCCTGGACATTTAACCATTTAGGACTTCTTGTTCTGAAGAAACTTGCTCGTAATCACGACAACTGTGGAAAGATTGGCAACACAAGAGGGCTCCTGCCAAAAATCATAGATTTTACACATGCTGGAGAGAGTCTGTTGAAGGATGAAATTCCCACGCATTGTCAGATTCTGACAGTAAGACGCTCTCTACAAGTAGTGAAGATGCTGGCAAGCACAACGGGCACCACAGGAGAACATCTCCGGAGAGAAATTTCAGAGGTTGTTTTCACAATCAGTAACATCAGAGACATCCTGAGATATGGAGAGAAACATCCAACGCTGCAAAAGTTGGGGATAGAAATCTTAACCAGTCTTGCACTAGAAGAGGATGCAACAGAGAGGATCGGGGGCACCGGTGGGATACTAAAGGAGCTGTTCAACATTTTCTTCAAAGAGGCAATGCCGCAGAATCAGAACCATGTAAGAATTGCTGCAGGGGAAGCGCTAGCAATGTTAGCATTGGATAGCAAAAGCAACTGTCACCGCATTTTGAAGTTAAAGGTACTGGACAGACTTGTAGAAGCATTGGAGGTTCCTTTGCTTCGCATAAATGCTGCGAGAATCTTAAGAAATTTGTGCAGCTATAGTGAAGGTAATTGCTTCCACCAGTTAAGAGGAGTCATAGCTGCAGCTCCCACAGTAAGCACTTTCTACTGCAACCAAACCGATAAACATACTTTTTATCATTCAAGATCTCTTACCTAGTCCTAATAATACTTGTTATCTTCGTTCAGGTGATCAAGGCGATAATATCAGAAGAGCACAAATTACAGGAAGTGATGATTGGACTAGCAGCACATGTTTTCAAGTTCATGACACTAGAAGAATCAAGCACCATGTTCGACAGAGCGGGAATTAAGGAGATTGAACTAGCAGTTAAATTGGTTGAGATTCTGAAGAAATACCAACATCCACCAATTAAGGTTCCAAGAATAAGGAGGTTTGCTATAGAGTTGGCAATTTGGATGATGACAGACAAGGTAAAAAATGTACATACTTTCAAGGAGATGGGGATGGAGAAAGAGCTGGAAGTTGTGTTAGAGACCACAGCAGAGCTTGAAAATTTCAATATTTTCTCTGGCACTGTTGGATTGAGCAGGCACAGCACAACAATTCACTCACTGGTTGAAACTGCATTGAAGTTGCTGGAGGATGAGTGATTCTATGCAACATATCTCTGATATCTCTAAATTAGCAACACAAATCAACACGAATGTACGATTACCATAATCTTGTAAATATATATAAATGAACAAAAACTATAAGAGATTCTTTTTCTCCAAGCAATAAATATGTATGTTATCGAAAGTTTCTATCTACGATTGATTCATAATCAAAATCAAAATCTCCTCCAATGACTCTGTTTACCCTAACACAGTATCAAAATCTGATGATATACATTTACATGTAGAATGATAGTAAAACTAAGTTCCAGTAACTACAAGTAGAAAATAAAACATAAAAGGATAGAAATCAATGAACGAATATTAAACAGAAATATAATAAGTTAATTGCATAGATAAAAAGAAGTTTTTTCATAAATTAAATTCATGGTGAAACAAAAGTATCTGTATATGTGATCTCATCAGTGAAATGCTTCACAGTACCACTGATGTGAATCTTTTTGTAAGTCTTTACATCTGGGCTGTACAAAAGCAACTCCTTCTTCGTCCAGCTCTCAAGAGAGTCATTCATTTCTCTTACACTGGCAAGGATTTCATCATTCTTCATTGAACAAATAGGTGCCAATTCATCAAAACGTGATTTTCTTTCGAATGGTGGAAGGTTCATAAACTTAACCCAGTTTTGATTGTTGCCAACTTCCCTAGTCCAAATATCAATAATGTCTGCTTTTTGATATTCAACTAAGCAAACATGTCCCTTAAAAACACCAATATTGTGAATATCTACATTTTCCGGCGGGCGATAGAATCACATCAAATTTCTCATTTAATGTATCAAAACGAAGAACGGCATGAATGTCTTTGTCATTATTGATATACCTTATCTTCCAATAGAGAGCTTCATTCACAAGAACACCAAAATCACTAATTTGTGGATCACCAAGAATAAGATAAATTTGCCAGGGGAGTATTTCCTTTTGTTGCCAAGGATTACTATTTTGTGAATAGATATCAACTGAGTATCTTCCCCTGACAGGTCTTTCATTGTGATCAGCAAATCTCATTAACCTCACAATCTTGTAATTGTTAGTGGAATGATCATACCAAAATCCAAATCCATTATAGTCTGATGGGTGGTTTAATTCTAAACATGCCCTCTTGTACCTCCCTGTAAGTGGATTCCATATCACAAAGCCTTCATTTTTAATTAAAATACACAACAGGCCGTTACATGAAGCAATTCCAAGCATACGATTACGATTACTAACCTTAAAGGGAATTTCAAGATCAACAGTTTTGATCTCATTTGCTGCTTCAAAGTCGATAGATTGAATGGTAGTTCTTGAAAAAAGGAGAAGTTTGTTGTTATGATATTTATGTTGGTTAGCAAAAGATTCCCACGATTTGCAAACGCACTTGCACCTAGCAAGTGGTTTTGGAGGGAGTCTACGCAATATGTTGATGATGATATCTTCTGGAATGTTCTTCTTGCTCTCCATCTCCATGTGTTTCTAGGGTTTAGGGTTTCAATTAAAAGAAAGCAAGTGTAATATATATACTTTTGAAATAAATTATGAGCCACCGGATCTTACTTTTTGGATGGACATGATTTAATCACCTTTTCTCTTTATTTTTCCCTTATTGAATGCAGACATTATTTATCAAATAAATAATAAAAAAAAAAGAATGCAGACATTATTATCATATGAATGGTGTTAACGCACCCACTACTGAACTATTTATACCTAAATTTTAAATTATTTTGTATTCTTTTTTTTTTCCCTTATCAAATTACTTAAAGAGACATACATTTTTTATTAAAAAAATCTTATACAAAATAAAACTAATAAAACCTCATTTTCCTTATTTCAAAACTATAATAACAAAAGCTTTAATGATATGGATTATTTCTATTTTTGTTTATATTTTCTTTCATATTTTGATCTCATGTTTCCATATTTAGTATTTATTGATTTATTACTATTTATATTTATATTTTCTTTCAGATCTCGATCTCATGTTTACCATGTTTAGTATTCATTGATTTTATTATTTCATATGTTTGTTTTATTTTTCTTCTCAAATTCCAGATCTATATTTGCTATTTTTTTTTTCTCGATTTATTTTCTTTAAGATCTTCCGGGTATACTATAATTTGTATCAATTCTTTGTAGATTTTATTCTAGAACTTCCAAAATTAGTTTAATGTTATTTACAATAAAAAAATATAAAAATATATATATATAAAAAAACCCCCCAAGAATTGTAACTAAGAAAACCTAATCTTTGACAAGACAAAACAAAACTACACCAAAACTCTAATTTAATCGTTCAAAAAAAATCATCAGACATTGAATGTCACACTCACAATCTACCACCAATAATCCAACCAATTAAAAAAAAAAATAGAAAATTGAATATAATAAAGATGGTTTTACAACGAAATAAGAAGAAAAAACAAGTCATACGAATAGATATGAGAAAAAGTAGTGAAAAACTATATATGAAGATTAGAGATATGGAGTGTATTAAGTTTGAAAAATAAGTAAAACGGTAGTTCTGAAAATAAATCAAAAATATTAATAAAACCATTTAATTTTATATAATTAAATCAAAATTTTAGAAAGTGTGGCATAAATAGTTCAATAGTGGAGGTATCAATAGTACCACTCTTCTCACATATTTAATATTTATTTTATGTCTTCACAATATTAATATTTTATTTAATTTTCTCACCTTATTTAATTCTCTCTCTTTATTTTATTTTTTTCCTTCTATACTATACATTTTTCCCCTCTTTTTTTTTCTGTTTACTTTACCACCCCCACCCCCCTATTTCATTGGATTAGTATCGACTAATTTTTATCATCTTAAAAAATGTATAAAAACTTGTAATCGGAAGACTTATCAACTGATGCTCTTGGTCTATCTACATTATTTTTTATATTCTTCAAATTTTTATATTTATTTAATTGTTTTTGTTATCATGTATCCTTTTGTTTTCGGGTTAAGGGGAGATTTCACTAAAATGTCACATATTTAAACGTCTTTGTCATATTAGCAAATTAAATCCCTTATTTTTTCAAAATACATCACTTTAGTCAATTTGATCAAAATACTAATAGTAGTTCTTAGACTTAGTTGTTAATCCAAGAGCATCAGCTAGAAGTAGGGATAGCAATTAGACCCGGACCCGTGAGACCCGACCTGGACTCGACCCGCATGGGTCAGGTTTGGGTCCAGAATATTAGACCCGGTTCGGGTCTGGACCAGTAAACCCGAATAGTGAGTGAGTAAAAAAAAAAAAAATTTGAAGAATTTAAAATTGAAATTAAATGCAAATAAAAATATTTCCCTTTTATGTCCTCTATTTATTTATTTTATTTGGTTATTTATATATTTTAGTATATATGTTTTTTTTAGTATTTTATTGTTTTTTTTTTTTGGATCGTGGGTCAAGGGTTCAGACCTAGACCCACGAATTTTCACGGGTCCTCGGTCGGGTCTGGATCTTTCTAAGACCCACGGGTCCATACCCAAAACCAAACCCAAAAATTTTAATGGGTCTGTGTCCAATTTTTTTTGTCGGGTGTGGGTCTAGATCCAGTAGGACCCGACCCAACCCCGATACAAGTTCAATGAACTACATTATCTCAGCATAATTGACTAAGAGAGTGCCTTTTAGCTTAAAAGAAGATAACTAGTGACAGCGCCCATTGAACGTCCCCATAAGCCAATCAAAGAGACTTTTCCATCTGCCCGCAAATAATTGGCCGCAGTCTTCTGATCTTCCTTCTGCAAGACAGCTAAAGGAAATAAAATACCATATATTTTATTCCCTTTGAGAGTTGTTTTTTCTGATATGCCTTACAGTTCATTCAACAAATACTAACTTCTGAAATCTCTACAAAAACTGTAAACAACCAGAATTCTTTACTCACCTGTTCCCATGGCAGTATATAACACATAGTAGAGGACTATCAATTGGCACATAATGACTACACGACTATTTTTAATCTGCAGAATATTCAAGGGCTCCTTACAAAAACGGTGGAGAGAATGAATTAAAACGACGTCGCTTTAAAGGCCATGGGTCCAATGGGCCTAAACTAAACCCGAATTTTATTTCGGCCCAAATTCACACATCAAATCAAAAAAAAAAAAAATTTAAAAATATCACACACATCAAATATCATTTTTAGGGAGATATGTAATTAACAATATATATATATACTCTTGACAATAAATATATCAGGACGAAGAATGTGAACCACAGATTATGGAGAAGTTTTGACAAGTACATACACTTTGAGGCAAAGTATATAAATCTAGTAGTCCACATTCTTCGTCATGATATATTTATTGTCAGGATAAACTGATAATATAAAATCTGATATATATATTTTGAAATCAGATTTTGTTTTCTTAAATACCACATACGTTCAATAATCACCATCACTAGAAAAAAAAAATATATAAAATTCTTTTTTCCAGAAAAATATATTTAAAATTATTTGTTTACTCAATAATTTTTTTTTACTCAACTTAAAATCCAAAAGAGAAAAACAAATATTGTTTTCATATTTTCACAGTTTGATCTCCAAAATAGTTTTCTTATTGTTTCGATTTCCTCACTTTTGTTGAATTTTATTATTTGTTTTATTTTTATTTGATTACTTTACATCTCTTTTCCATTTCCCTTTTAAATTTTTATAAAGAGATGTATTCAAAATGGGTAATATTAAAATAAAATGGAGTGTTTTAAATTTTTAATTTTTTTTTTTTAATATAGTGTCTTTAGAATAGGAGTGAAAAGATAAAATGAATTTTGGAAACAAAAAATGAAATGCCTTTAGAATTTTCAAAAATTTAAATTTTTAGAATAAAGTGTCTTTAGAAATGAAGTGTAAAAATTAAAACATTGGATTGTAAGAAGAAACTCTCCATGTTTTAATGAAACTTTTTTATTTCTAAAATACCCTTACATTTAATTACTTAAAAGTAAATGTTGTATAACTGGAAATTTAAATTTACTTCCTATACTCATACGTTGTCTTAGTATATCATAAACTCTAATAATATATACTCATTTAAAACCAAAATCAATGAGGAAATAAAATAAAATTTTCAAATATTGACTAGCTATAATTTGATTTTTTGATTGAATCGGCCGGTAACGCACACAAAATTGTCCATACCATTTGAAATATCGATGTTTATCAACTTAAATCAATCCTCTTGAGGCCTCTCCAATTTACTCGGAAAACCACTTTTTTTTTCTTTTTTTCTTTTTTTCTTTTTACTCTTCTGAGTTATTCGCTTCCAAAAACACTAATTTTGTTTTTGAGATCACAGTGTCACAGTGACAACAAAAATTGTTAAGGCCACATCCATGGTACTTCTAGCTTCGTATAAACTGCTGCGGGTGGTGAAGCCGCTTAAGAAAACAATCGATAATTGACAGATTTTGTGTTTGTTGAAATGAAACAACTATTCATTCATGAATAGGTGTATTTAATTATTAATGTTTTTTTTTTTTTCGAAAAACAGTACTTTATTGAAATGACACAAATGGCATTGCTATTTATGAATAGGATGATTGACTCTCAATGTTGTGTTCCACCCGATCCTCGATCTTGCCAAAGATGATGACACCGACGGCCTAGTCACAATCTGAGGTACAGATCTCGCAAAATTTTATCTCACCGATTGTCAAGGTCAGTTCAATCAAATCTTCTTGAATTTTTTTTTTTTCTTTCAACAATCTTCTTCCATCATTTTATGTTGGATTGTGAACCACATTGTAGACAAGACATTCGATTTTGAAGTTTATTATATGGGACATCGTTGTCGATCCACTGCCTAATGATTACATAGCGAAAGCGGCGATATCGACCCAAATCTTTACTACTATGATAGACTATTTGTCGAACTTTGAGGCCGATGAACACAACACCATTTCGTTTTACATTCCAAAAATGAAAATGAATTCTATGTACTAATTGATTACATTTGTGTTTCATTTTAGTTCGCGTTATGGTTACTCAAAAGCTTCGATTTTTATTTACATTTTGTTCAAGTTCAAGTGAAATAGACTTTGTAAGTTCTTGTTTTCTTATTGTTTGTTGCAATCAAATTTGTAGATTATTTGACTTTGTCTTGTTTTGTTGTAGTATTGATCACTTGGCATTGGTTTTTAGATTATGGGTTTTGAATATTCGGCTTTTTGGCATTGGTTTTTGGTGTTAATGTCAGGGTTCAAAAATTAAATAGCACTTTTTAGGGGAGGGCTTGTGTAAATAGCACCACTTTAATAAGTTTTGTTTTAATAGCACAAAAATAGGTGGTGAGACCAAAATACCTCCACTTACTATTTTCCTTTGTATTTTTTTTTTCTCAAAAATTCGAGACTTATTTGTAGTTTTGAGACTTATTAGGTTAAATTCGAGACTTATTTTACAAATTCGAGACTTATTCATGAGTTTTCGAGACTTATTAATGTGTTTCGAGACTTGATTCCAGTTTGTTCGGGACTTATTCTGTTCGACCTCCATCAATGGTGACAGTGACGATTCGATGACGGCGCCGGTTGACTCCGGAGATAGTTGATATGGAAGATCGAACGATGCCGAGTTCGTTGGCACCATCGTTTTCGTCAGATTCGTGACGGATCGTCATAGATCGGACGATGAAGATTCGCGACGGTTTGAGTTTGGCTTCGTTTCTCTCTCTACATAACTCGGAAATGTAAATGAACACTTCGGTTACAATGATTGGCACTCGACGAACGTTTTGCCGGTGGTTTTGCCGGTCAACTCGCCGATCGGCAGTGGCACCTCCATTGAAGCTCCATCAATGGAGGTTTTGGAAAAAGGAAGAAGAAAGAAGGTGAAGGACACATAAAAGAAAAGAAAAGAAAAGAAAAGAAAAGAAGCTGGGGGGGGGGGGGGTATTTTTGTCCAAATTCCATTTTTTGTGCTATTAAAACAAGAGTTATTGAAGTGTGATAGTTATACAAGTCAAAATTGAAAAAATGCTATTGATAGGACCCGCCCCGACTCCTATCCTGAGTGCGAGGGAATCCTGTGAGAGTCTTATTTTTGTGAGATTAGGGTATTACAATTCTTCCCACCTTATAAGAATTTCGTCCTCGAAATTCATACCCATCCTGGATTCTTAACATCTTACTCTTAAATTATGGAGTTGAACCTTACAATTCTTCCCTCCTGATAAGAATTTCGTCCTCGAAATTCCTTCTTATATAAAAAAAATCTCGCTCTCAAAATTCACACGATTCCTAGGTTCTTAACTTCTTGCTCATAACTTATCATTTCTCAACTCTCATCAATCATCATATTCTCCGATAACTGCTGTTGAAATCTCTGGAAATCTCACTTATCTATTCGATCTAGTACAATAACTTGCACATAAATCTTCAAATTATCCTTCCATAACTTTCTTTGCTGAATCCGTTCTACACTAACTTCTGTAGCTAACCCAGATCTTTCACAGATTTCGTGCGAAATTGGCCACAGTGATGCAAGATAGAAATGCAAAATTTTCTTTAACTCGATAAAAACTCAATGCAGATACATGAAAATGTCCATTGAATCTAAAATCGATACTCTGATACCAAGTTGACAGGACCCGCCCCGACTCCTATCCTGAGTGCGAGGGAATCTTGTGAGAGTCTTATTTTTGTGAGATTGGGGTATTACAGCTATATACCCCTATTTCCTCTTAATGCAATTGGGAATTTTTCAAATGCTACTGGACTAGAGCTAGGCTATGTTTTTGTTCAAGGTTTGATAGCTGGGAATTGAGTTGTTCATGGTTCTAGCTATTATTTTATTCAATGGCAGATCCATAAATTTTAACGAGATGGGGCATTTGAATAAAATAACAAAACAATTATATCAAAAAAATACCAAAATTTTGAGATCATAGTAAAATGAGTTTTTTTATATAAAGAAAAATTGATGATATAATGAAGTTTAAATAAAATAAAACAAATAGAACACTTGGTCAAGATAAACTAAATAATCTTACATTTAAAAATAAATAAATACAAGAAATAAAATATTAGAAAAAAATAATAACAAGAAAAACAATGTAAAATTTCAATATTTATTCCTAATAAAATAAATTACAATCTAATTTTATTATATATATATTGTATTTATAATGAATTCACTTTAAATTTATACAAAAATAATTGATTAATAAATATTACTCGACATGTTTTTTGAATTTTTTATTATTCTAATTATTTGTAAATTATTGATTTATTAATTATAAATAAATTAAAACTATAAAAAATAAAGAAAAAAAAATTAAGGATAAAATTAAGTGAATCATAATAATAGAATAATTATTTTAATACAATAAATTAAAATTTAAGATTTTATGGTTTATTGATTGGATGCGTTAGGTATGTCAAACTAAAACTATTAAAATAAGAAAAGTTCAAAAATAATAACATATAATTAAATATAAAATAAATTTGAATTAGGTAACCACAATTTGAGGGTAGTTAACAAGTTAATAATGAAAGGAAAGAAAAAGTGAATTGTTTTCCGATAAAAGAAGACGAAACTTTGAGAAAGGAATTAGAAACGAAGGTAAAATAAAAATTATTAAAATATATGTTTTGCTTGTTAAATACAAGTGGTACTCACTACCAACACGTAAGGGGTTGTGCTAAAAGATGTTTTACTGTATTAAATGTTATATATATATATCAGTGTTATAGTAGGCGCTAGGCGCTAGTTAGGCGGAGACCCACCTTCTAGCGCCTAGGCGATTAGTCGGCAATTAATCGGCTAATTAATCGGCCGGCGAATTTAAGCTTATTTTTTTATGTTCCTGTATAAAAATCCAATCTCAAACAAATTCCAATTATCAAATCCAAACAAATTTTTTTCCAAGTATTTATAAAGTTGGCCAATTAGGGGTATAAGTGTAATTATTGAAGAAATGTTGAATATTGTATGATTTTATAAGAGATCAGGGGCGTTTCGTAATTTTCCACTTAAATAAGAGCTCCCCACGTCAATTGTGAAACGCTGCGTTTCAATTAAAAGGGGCAACCAGGCTCTAGGCCCAAATGTTGGCCCAAATGACTCAAGTGAGGCTTGGATACACCCCAGCCCGCTGCTAAACGCACCCCACCTTCCTCAACTTCATCCTCAACCTCACGCCTGCCTCCATTGCCGACCAAATGCAAGCTGGTCCAGTCGTCGGAAAAGGTGATCCCGCACCTTATTTCAGCTGATTTCCGGTGCAGAAGAACGGCGGAGTCAACGGCTTTGACCCGCCTATCCCGATTACGCGGCCACGTGTCCGATTATGCGCCCACCGCCCAAATTGTCCCATTTTCACCTTTTTGGTGCGTTTTCCTTCCGCCTAGCTGTTTTGGTTCGATTAATCGGCCTAAGCGGCCACGTTTTCGAACACTGATATATATATATAAACAGTCCTTCTATTGTTCTATTGTCAGTTCGTTCTGACAATAAATATATCAGAACGAAGAATGTGGACCACAGATTATGGAGAAGTTTTTACAAATGCATATACTTTGAGTCAAAGTATGTAAATCTAATGGTCCATATTTTTCATCTTGATATATTTATTGTCAGAACGTACTGATAATAGAAAATTTGTATATATAAAATCAACTTCTTTTTTTTCAAAACTTGAGACGCGGCACGTGCCCCGCCTAGTCCTAAGGTTGGTCCGCCTCATGTTTTTGTTCCCGTTGATAACCCGCCTCATGTTCTATTTAAGTTTGTGTGTCACATATGGATATGATCATGTGCCTCAGTTGCTCCCGTTGATAACTCCTCACTTGACAGATATTTTGCTTTGATGATGATCAAACCAATAATCGAATGATTGAGGATTGAAGGTGTTAAATTAAGCTTGCCATATGTGGGAAGATTGAACTGGTAACATTTAAGATCAAAAGCGTTTGAATCAGGCAACTGACATGACAAACAATGTTCATTAATTTGACAAAAGTGGAGAAAGGGCAGAAAAAAGACGTACTCTTGCCATCCAAGCTATAAAAGGTGGCAACAGCAAACTAACAAGCCAAACAAAACTTTCCAGGAAAATTGACAGAAGAAGAGAAGTAACTTAACTTCACACTTTCCTCTTCATTAATTTTTCACATAATAAAATAAACGTGTTCTCTAAGCTCATTTTCCCAATTCCCTCTCTTGTAATTTATAAGCACATCCATCACTTCTACCATTTCAAAACACCAATCTGACATCAAGTAGTTAATTTTCCAATCCAAAACTAACAAGCAGAGCTAAAAATTACCAAACTAGGTTCAACACGGACAGAGGAACTTCTACGGAGGAATAATGAGGTTTGCTATAGAGTTGGCAATTTGGATGATGACAGACAAGGTAACAAATGCACATACTTTCAAGGAGATGGGGATGGAGAAAGAGCTGGAAGTTGTGTTAGAGACCACAGCAGAGCTTGAAAATTTCAATATTTTCTCTGGCACTGTTGGATTGAGCAGGCACAGCACAACAATTCACTCACTGGTTGAAACTGCATTGAAGTTGCTGGAGGATAAGTGATTCTATGCAACATATCTCTAAATTAGCAACACAAATCGACACGAATGTACGATTACCATAATCTTGTAAATATATATAAATGAACAAAAACTATAAGAGATTCTTTTTCTCCAAGCAATAAATATATATGTTATCGAAAATTTCTATCTACGATTGATTCATAATCAAAATCAAAATCTCCTCCAATGACTCTTTTTATCCTAACACATTATCAAAATCTGATGCTATACATTTACAAAAACATATACAATTTAAATATTTGTAGAATGACAAACAGATATATAATAAGTTAATTCCATAGATAAAAAGATGATTTTTCATAAATTAAATTCATGGTGAAACAAAAGTATCTGTATATGTGATCTCATCCTTGAAAAACTTCATTGTACTGCGGATGTGAATCTTTTTGTAAGTCTTTACATCTGGACTGTACAAAACGAACTCCTTCTTCATCCAGCACCCAATAAAGTAATTCTTTTCTTTTACACTGGCAAGGATTTCATCATTCTTCATTGAACAAATAGGTGCCAATTCCTCAAAACGTGATTTTCTTTCGAATGGTGGAAGGTTCATAAACTTAACCCAGTTTTGATTCTTGCCAACTTCCCTTGTCCAAATATCAATATGGTCTACTTTGTGATATTCAACTAAGCAAACATGCCCCTTAAAAACACCAATATTGTGAATATATACATTATCCGGCGATAGAATCACATCAAATTTCTCATTTAATGTATCAAAACGAAGAACGGCATGAATTTCATTGTCATTATTGATATACCTTATATCCCAATAGAGAGCTTCATTCACAAGAACACCAAAGTTTATATCACGAATTTTTGATTCATTTTTTATGTATCTTATCTGCCAGGGGAGTGTTTCCTTTTGTTGCCAAGAATTACTATTTTGTGAATAGATCTCAACTGAGTATCTTGCCGTGAAAGGTCTTACATTCAGATCAAGAAATCTCATTAACCTCACAATCTTGCAATTGTGAGTGGAATGATCATACCAAAATCCAAATCCATTATCTGCTGATGGGTTTAATACTAAACATGCCCTCTTGTACCTCCCTGTAAGTGGGTTCCATATCACAAAGCCTTCCTTTTTATATAAAATACACAACAGGCCGTTACATGAAGCAATTCCAAGCATACCACTACTAACCTTAAAGGGAATGTCAAGATCGACAGCTTTGATCTCATCTGCTGCTTCAAAGTCGATAGATTGAATGGTATTTCTTGAAAAACGAAGGAGTTTGTAATTATGATATTTATGTTGGTTAGCAAAAGATTCCCACGATTTGCAAACGCACTTGCACCTAGCTAGTGGTTTTGGAGGGAGTCTGCGCAATATGTTGAAGATGATATCATCTGGAATGTGCAGATTTCTTTGCTTCTCTATCTCCATGTTCGCTTTCTTTCTAGGGTTAGGGTTTCAACTTAAGGCAAGTGTAACATATATATAGGAACCAGGAATCCTTATAGTCCACTAATATCAAACTCCTAACACGATTAACAGGTTTTTTTTTTTTTTTTTTGGGACAATGCTTGGGTACCTAGTCCTGACCAAGGTATTGACTCCACCAATAAGGTGTTGACATATGACCCAATTTAGAAGAATGTAAAGAGATAAATGTAAAAAGTGAAAGAAAAAATACTACGTGCCAACACCTTATTAGTGGGTTAGTATCTTAGGTACCGACCTAAGCATTTTTTTTAAAATTTTTTTTAACCTAAACTAGAACATCATCGATGAGACTTTCACTCTTCATTCTTTAAAATATTTTATTTCCTCCCTTTTTTTCTTTCTATTTCATTGGATTAGCATCAATTAATTTGGGTGGTGCTATTGACACACCCCCTACTGATCTAATAATACCCCATTTTCAAAAATTCAAAAATTTAATTGATTTTTTTCCCAAATTACCCTTGTTTCTTTTCCAAACTTCACACACCCCCATTATATGTTTGCTCACCGATAGAGCTCTTCCTCACGCCTTTTCTTTTGTTTTGCTCGGAGTCTCAAATGCGCCTGCAACTGATCAACATCATCATCATCATCAATCCTCTGTCTTCCGCCGAAAAATCCCTCACCCAACAAACCTTCTTGATGCCGAAACTTTGTTTCAATGCTTCTAAAAGCATTTTCTAGGTCTTGTCTTTTTCTTTTGTAGAGAATGGCTTCTCCTTCTCCTGTGTTGTTTAAGGTCTCTCTCTGTCTTATGGTTTCAGTGAATTTCATTTCATGTTTTTTTTTTTTTTTTGTGAGTAATATAAGATGCTCTATTTCAGGTTTTTTTTTTAACTCTCTCATCTGTTAGCTTTTGTTTCATGTTCAGTTGAAGAAAATTAGGGGGACATTAACGATCAAGATCAAGACCAATGCTTTGTTTTGTTTCAAGAATTGGACAAAATTGTATTTAAAATTTTAAAATCATCTCATAAGTCTCTAAATTTGAAGAAACGATACTATAGATATTAATTTACGAAGACTGATTTCGATAAATAGAAATAAGGGGGTGTGTGAAGTTTGTAAAAGAAATAAGGGTAATTTGGTAAAGAAATGAGTTAAATTTTAAGATTTTTAAAAGTGGGGCATTATTAGATCATCTTCAAAAATGTATAAAAACTTATAATTGGAAGACTTATCAACAGATGATCTTGGTCTATCCACATTATTTTTTATATTTATTTAATTGTTTTTGTTATCATGTATCCTTTTGTTTTCAAGTTAATAATGATAAAACTAATACAAGTGAAAATAATGCTCTAAAAAAAATACCTGATCCCGAATTAATAGATATTGTTTTAAAAAAATAAAACCAATAATAGTGAAAATAATTTTGTTTTACAACTTTGCAAAATTACACGCATAAGTTAATGTAAAAAGAAATAATAAAAGAGGAAAAGAATAAATAAATAAAATAAATAAATAAATAAATAAAAGAGGAGAGTAAAAATGAGTAAGTGATTACATGTGCAGTTACCGATTAGGTCCTGAACTTTTTTTTTTTTTTTTAAATTCTAAGTTGTTTGCGACGTTTGCAAAAGTAACCAAATTGGTTCTTACATTTTCCTAGTGCCAAATTAGTCCATCTTTTTTTAGAAGTGATAGAATTAGTCTCTCTAACGGTTTAATGGTGTTAAATATAACAATTAACTTTAACAATTTTAGTTAAATTACGTAAATACTCTTTATTTATCATATTAGAACAAAGTTATTTTGCATTTTATGCATTAAATTCACCATTATAATTACAACAAAATCCAAAAATATTATTAATGAAATACTATTTGTACCCTTTTTATTTAAAATTTTCTTAAAAAATCTAAAAATATTTTAATAAGACAATGTCAATTATACCCTTATTTTTATAAACAAAGTTACCATTTCATTCCCAGTTTAGTCTTTTACCAATTTTATATAATTGTTTTTTTTAATTAATATTATACAAGCACAATTATCAAAATTATTCAAAAAATAAAACCTACAAATAAAATAAACAAAAGATATATGTAAATATGTGCTTTTTTTCATTAACCACATCATCTCATGTCGTGTATGGTGATGACAACTCACTTGTAACATCATTTGAGTTGAAATTTAAGTTAATTATTTGAGTTGTGTAGTACTCATTTTTAAAAATAGCTTTTGATTGTGTAAATTACAAAAATGTGTTGACAATGTAATTATAATGAAGGAGTTGTATGATGGAATATCTAAAATTTATAAAGGGTTGTTGAGACAATTCATATATTAAAAAAAAAAAAGCTGTTTTTTTTTTTGCCAAAAAATAAAAATAAAAAATGATGTTGTTGACAATCCACTAAATATCTTTCTACACTCCATTTTTTTTTTATTATATGACAATTTTATCCTAATTAAAATTACTAAAAAAGACTATGCAGGGATGTAAAATATCATCATTAAAAAGAATGAAATCCAATTTTAATATTGAAATCGAAATTAAAGGAGTGGCAATTTTTTTATACAGGAATAAAATCCACAATTTTAATATTTTATACACAGTAAACCAATCATTTTTGTTATTTATCTTTTTCTTTTCACAAACCCTAAAACATTTTTTTTTTCAACATTAATGTTTTATTTGATTTTTTTCAACATTAATGTTTTATTTGATTTTGAAGTGATGAGAATGATATATTTTTTTTAAGTGTTAAATTTTTGTAGATTTTTTTTACATAAACAAATAATAAAAGAAAAAATAAGAATGGTTTTTTTACATTAAGATTTTATGATTGAGTGTTTACACAATAATGCTACACATTCCATCTATAATCCCACAATTTTCATCCCAACACACGTGGCAGTTGAGGTGTCATTTGATGAGTGGACAAACATTAATTGGTAAGTGAATACATGGGTAAGAGAGATAGTATCAATTAATGTGTGTCTATTCACCAAGTGACACCTTAGTTGCCACGTATGTTGTGATGAAAATGGTGGGATTGTAGGTGGGATGTTTAGCATTATTATTAAAAAAAAAAAGGTGTATCAACAAATAAAAAAAGTGTAGAAAAACGCTTTTTCCTTTACACACATATTCGTAATGCCTAGAACACGTACTAAATAAGTATTATGTAGAGGAAATAGCCCTTTTTAACCAAAAATTAAGGGAGTTGATTGTTTTTGGCCCAAATTAGTAAACTGATTGTATTTGTCAAAGAATCCACCTTTTGGACAAAAACGCCCCTCGTTAGTTTTCAAAACCTCTTCTCTCTCCTTGTCTCTCTCATTATTTCTACAGCCTTTCTCTCTCTCCTTCACGCCTTCTTCTTCTTCTTCTTCTTCTTCTTCTTATTCTTCTTCTTCACACTTCACGCCTTCTTCTTCTTCTTCACACCTTCATCTTCTTCATGCCTTCAACACTCATTTTTTCCAGATTTTTTTTTTAAAAAAATCAGTTTTTTTTTGGTTGAAAATTTTCAGATCTTTTTCAGATCTTCTTCTTCACACCTTCTTCTCACTCGTTTTCAAGTATGGGTTGTGGTTGTGGTTGATTTTCAGATTTAAAAAAAAAAATAATGTATTTTTAAACAAAATTTTTTAGATTTTTTAAAAATTTCAGTTTTTTTTTTGTTGAAAAATTTTCAGATTTAAAAAGGTTTGGATTTGAGTTTGGATTGTGGTTGTGGTTGATTTTTCGGATGTAAAGTATGGGTTGTGGTTGTGGTTGTTGTTATGGTTGAGTTTGGGTTTGGGTTTCCAGATTTGATTTTTTTTTTCCAGACTAAACACACCAGTTATAATCAACTAAACACACCGGACTAACTAAACACACAAGTTATAATCAACTAAACACACCGGACTAACTAAACACACCAGTTATAATCAACTAAACGCACCGGGCAAAAACGACTGAACACACCAAACAAAAAGGAATTAAACACACCAGGAAAAAACGACTAAACACACCAGGCAAAAAAGAATTAAACACACCAGGCAAAATTTCTAAATGAAGGGCATTTTTGTCCGAAAAGTGGATTTTTTGACAAAAACAATCAAAATACTAATTCAGGCTAAAAACAATAAACCTCCTTAATTTTTGGCTAGTTTCCATTTTCACCCTATTATGTATGCATCTGTTAGCTATGTTAAATATTGATTTGAACAAGTGTCTACTTATGGATACCTAAGGACCAGAAATCAATAAAAAGTTATCGAGAATAGCAAAAGAACGCCGTGCACACCGCCCAATGTGGATGAGTGTTGACGTTAGTTTAATTACTATTTAACCCACAAATGTAATATAGAATTGCATTAGGTTTGCCAATTATGATATAGGGAAAATTGCACAAACTTACCCTAACGTTTCCCATTATAGCATAATATTCAACTAATGCCTTTAATTGCACAAACAACCCCTCCTTTTAGTCAACTTTAGTTAAAAATAGCCATTGACCATGATTTTTTTTTTGAAAGCCCAAAATTACCCTTGCACTTTATTACAAAAAAAATCTTAATTGTCCTTTATTTAAAACATTATCTACTTTAAATTATTATAATATAAAAAATAAATACTAAACATAATCCTTTTTAAATAAAAAAAAATTCAAAAATAATATATTAAAAACTAAACAATTTAAGAAAACGTTATTTTGAAAAAATACAATTTAATAATATATTAAAAAAAACAAAAAAAAAAGTTATTTAGAGAAAATATAATTTAAAATTATACAAGTCCAATATGAATAGTAGTAATGTGCTACATATTTTTAAAATTTAAAACATATTTTTTTTAATTTAAAAAGGATTATGTTTAGTATATTTTTTTTAAATTTTTGAACCAAAATATAATGCGTAATTTTTATTGAGTCAAATTATTTTGTCTTATAGAGATGAACATTGAACAAATTTTCGGTGCTACTGTATTTTATTATAACAAATGATTATATTTTTATTTCAAACTCTTGATGATTTTATTTATATTTGTGTTTAGAATACTAAACATAATCCTTTTTAAATAAAAAAAAATTCAAAAATAATATAATAAAAACAAAAAAAATTCAAAAATATATAACACATTACCACTATTCATATTGGACTTGCATAATTTTAAATTATATTTTCTCAAAATAACATTTTTTTTTTGTTTTGTTTTTAATATATTATTAAATTGTATTTTCTCAAAATAACATTTTCTTAAATTGTTTTGTTTTTAATATATTATTTTTGATTTTTTTTTTGATTAAAAAAAGATTATGTTTAGTATTTATTTTTTATCTTATAATAATTTAAAGTAGATAATGTTTTAAATAAAGGGCAATTAAGATTTTTTTGTAATAAAATGCAGGGGCAATTTTGGGCTTTAAAAAAAAAATCATGGTCAATGGCTATTTTTAACTAAAGTTGACTAACATGAGGGGTTGTTTGTGCAATTAAAGGTATTAGTTGAATATTATGCCATAATGGGAAACGTTAGGGTAAGTTTGTGCAATTTCCCCTATGATATACCCCCAACATATCAAAACTAGCTGTTAGCTACTCCACCGGTTTTCAGAAATTTGGTATATAGAATAACCTTTTATTGGATTGATAATCATTTAAAGAAGATATTTTAGCCATCGTTGATCTCTGTATGCTTATACATTGCATAAGAATCTCCTCCAATGACTTTATTTATCCAGCAAGTATCAAAATCTGATGCTATACATGTTCAAAAGCATATACAAGAAAAAGGAATCAAGACATATATAAATATTTAGAGAACGATAGTAAAATTAAGTATAAAAGGATAGAAGTCGATGAATGAATATTAAATAGAAATATAAGTTAATTAATTGCATAGATACATAGATTAACTTCATGGTGAAACAAAACTATCTGTGTATGTGATCTCTTTGTTAAAATGCTTTATAGTATTACTGATGTGAATCTTTTTGTAAGTCTTTGCTTCTGGATTGTACCAAAGGAACTTCTTCTTCCTTAGACCCTGAAGAGATATAAACAATTGTCTTACATTGGCAAGGATTTCATCCTCCTTCATTGAACAAATAAGTGTCAAGCGAACATAAGGTGATACATTTTCGCATGGTGGATGGTTCATAAACTTAATCCAGTTTTGATTCTTGCCAACTTCCCTTGTCCACATATCAATATGGCCTAGTTTGTGATATTCAACAAAGCAAAGATG
The DNA here is from genome assembly GCA_008009225.1 of Acer yangbiense. NCBI lineage: Eukaryota > Viridiplantae > Streptophyta > Magnoliopsida > Sapindales > Sapindaceae > Acer > Acer yangbiense. The sequence goes on along the minus strand of CM017761.1, from coordinate 5,389,136 downwards.
TCCCTTAAAAACAACAAGATCGTAATCATGTTCATTATCCGGCGATAGAATCACATCAAATTTCTCATTTAATGTATCAAAACGAAGAATGACATGAATTTCTTTGTCATTATTGATATATCATGTCTTCCAATAGAGAGATTCATTCACAAGAAAACCAACGTATGAATTACTAATTTGTGGATGATAACCACGAATAAGATGAATTTGCCAGGGGAGTATTTCCTTTTGTTGCCAAGAATTACTATTTTGTGAATAGATATCAACTGAGTATCTTCCCCTGGCAGGTCTTTCATTGTGATCAACAAACATCGTTAACCTCACAATCTTGTAATTGTGAGTGGAATGATCATACCAAAATCCAAATTCATTAGATTTTGATGGGTCTGATATACCTGCCCTCTTGTATCTCCCTATGAGTGGATTCCATATCACAAAGCCTTCTTTTTCAATTAAAATACACAACAGGCCGTTACATGAAGCAATTCCAAGTATGCGATTACGATTACTAACCTTAAAGGGAATGTCAAGATCAGGGGTGGATGCATGGGAGGGCTGCCCCGGGCTGTAGCCCGGGCAGCCCTCTCTCAAAAGAAAAAAATATTATATTTATTATGATTAATTGCATAAACACCCCGGTATTTGGTCTAATTGTATTTATATACAAATTTTGTTTATAATTGCACTAACATCCCCTACCATTAGTATAATTTATTTCATTTATTTATTCTAACTTAAAATACAAAGACAATAATAAAGATCACAATCAATCAATCACAATTGACAAAAGTATTATTTTATGCTTGTTTTACATATAATATTTACTTGCTTTTATTTCAATTTTTTGATTACACAATTTAGATTAATTTCATTTTGTTCTATTTGTTAGTTTAAATAATTCAAAATGGCCATTAATAGTAAATTTCTATAATATGTAAAATCTATTTAGAAATAGGATATATATTAACAAACAAATCAATGTGAGAGTCTGTGGGCCGGGTCATTGATTGAGCATTTAAATACATTGACTAAATAATTCAATGTGACGGTTTGTGAGCCACTAATTAAGTATTAGAATATATTGACTAAACAAAATTAGATAAATCCAACAATTGATATCTAATGAATTGACTATATACTATTAGCTAGTGTGTACTGAGAAAAAAAATATATTTGTATATATAATTTAGCCCGGCCTGCAAATATTTCCTGGGTCCGCCCATGGTCAAGATCGACAGCTTTGATCTCATCTGCTGCTTCAAAGTCGATAGATTGAATGGTAGTTTTTGAAAAAAGGAGGAGTTTGTTGTTATGATATTTATGTTGGTTAGCAAAAGATTCCCACGATTTGCAAACGCACTTGCACCTAGCAAGTGGTTTTGGAGGGAGTCTGCGCAATATGTTGAAGATGATATCATCTGGAATGTGCAGATTTCTTTGCTTGTCCATCTCCATGTTCGCTTTTCTTTCTAGGGTTAGGGTTTCAACTTAAAAGAAGGCAAGTGTAACATATATATATATATATATATATATATATATAGGAACCAGGAATCCTTATAGTCCACTAATATCAAACTCCTAACACGATTAACACGATTATTTATTTATTTATTTATTTTAAACAAAAGGGAAACTTTATTCAAAACAAAAAAAAACTCCGGAAGCACAAGACGGGCCAATTTGTCCACTAATGTCAAACTCCTATCCAGAACATATCATCAGAAATTGTCAAGGTCTATTTGGCCAAACAATGGGACACGCTACAATCTCTTGGAGATTCTATTTCTCCGAGCAATAAATATGTATATTATTGAAAATTTCTATCTATGATTTAGGGTGTGTTTGGTATGGATTTAGAGCTTTAACAAAAAAACACTTTTGGTTGTATAAATTACAAAAAAGATATTGACAGTGACAATGTATTTTTAAACACTAATGTTATATAACTAAAAAATGAGTGTACTTTTGCTCACTCACACTAACTAGGGTGAACCATTACCACCCACTCCAGGTGTTGACATGTGTCTCAAACTTTGGATTAACTTTAGACTTTGGGTTGAGTTTGGGACACGTGTCAACACCTGGAGTGGGTGGTAATGGTTCACCCTAGTTAGTGTGGGTGAGCAAAAATGCACTCTTCAAAATTTAGTCCAAATTTCAACACAAATGATGTGTCAAGTGGTTTTTTTATTAACCACATCATCTCATGTCGTGTATGGTGATGACAGTTCACTTGTCACATCATTTGAGTTAATTATTTGGGTTGTATAGTATTACTCATTTTAAAAAAATAGCTTTTAGTTGTGTAAATTACAAAAATGTGTGACAATGTATTTATAATGAAAGAGTTGTATGGTGAAATATCTAAAATTTATAAAGGGTTATTGAGACAATTTATATATTAAAAAAAGCTTTTTGTTTTTTTGCCAAAAAAAAAATAAAATGATATTGACAATCCACTAAATATCTTTTTACACTCCATTTTATTTTTTATTTTTTATTTTTTTATTATATGACAATTTTATCCTAATTGAAATTACTAAAAAGACTACGCATATATGGGGATGTAAAATATATCATTAAAAAGAATGAAATCCAATTTTAATATTGAAATCGACATTAAGGAGTGGCAATTTTTTTTATACAGGAATGAAATCCACAATTTTAATATTTTATCTACAAACCAATCATTTTTTTTTTCTTTTTTTCTTTTCACAAACCCTAAAACATTTTTTTTTTTTCAACATCATTAAAGTTTTATTTGATTTCGAATTGATAAGAATGATTTACAATAATAATGAAACAAATTTTTTAAAGTGTTAGATTTTTACAGATTTTTTTACATAAACAAATAATAAAAGAAAAATCAAGAATATTTTTTTTTTTTTTTTTTTTTTACATTAAAATTTTATGATTGAGTGTTTAGAAAAAAGTGAATAAAAAAAAAAAAAAATAAATTAAAAGGTAGAAAAACGCTTTTTTCCTTTACACACTTATTCGTAATGCCTAGAACACTAAAGAAATATTATGTATTCTTATACATTTCATAAGAATCTCCTCCAATGACTTTGTTTATCCAGCAAGTATAAAAATCTGATGCTATACATGTTCAAAAACATATACAATAAAAAGAAATTAAGACATATATAAATATTTGAAGAACGATAGTAAAATTAAGTATAAATTATAAAATGATAGAAGTCAATGAACAAATATTAAGCAGAAATATAAGTTAATTGCATACATAGATACATAGATTAACTTCCACTGTTAGCCGGTGAAGATGCTTGGCCGTACAGTGACAGAGGAGAGCACGAACTCGAAATGAGTGATAAAATGTGCTGAACATTGCGGTATCTGAAAACACGACTATGTCTGAATAACAGTGACTTCCATAATAGACAAAAAAGAAGATTTGGTTGTGTTATTTTCTGGGAATTTTTTTTTCAAAACCCAGTATTCCAGTTACTGAAGAGAACAAAAAGATGAGCAAAGCAAATAAACTTTGAATGGGTACTGAAAGATTGTTGGGTGAAAAAATAATCATTACAACCCTTTCCCAAATGAACAATAAATGTGAAACATATATGATTGTGAATAAAAACAAACTGTAATCACCTTCTTAGACACATTCACAGAACCTATTTCTTTCTTTTTCATCAATCATTTTACATCAAAATACAGTCACTGAAGCAATCTTAGTTACAAAACAAATACATGATCTGATTGATTTTAATGAACACCATATCGACTCATGGATTGTTTCGGAAAAAGCCGAAATCCCAACATCGCATTAACCCTTCCATAATATGACCTGAAGGATTCCTTTCAATTGTCAATGTTGCTTTCGTGTTATTTGACACATCAGCATCTGATGATCTCTGGATGCTTGCTGAATCACTTCGGGAAGAGGTCGCTGTGCTTGCCGATTCTATGATGGATGGAGGAGTGTCAAATGGAGGCCCAGCTGAGGACATGCTTGAGTCTGGAGATGGGTTTTGAGAGGCAAAATCAGGGCCATTTGCAAGTGAAATGTAAGTGGATTCTGCTTTTTGAGGGACCGAACGCTCTACTGAAATGGAAGAGGTTTCAGTCTTTACAGATTTACAACTTCTGCTTCAGGATGTCGCATCTCCAAGTCCTTTAATGACATAATCACTGCTTCCATGAACATCTGAAATGGATTAAATCAAAAGTTAACAAATGCTTATTCATTGACGAGACAGCTCATTAAACTGATTAAGATATAAAACGAAGCATGACTCATCCCTTCCTCTTCCACATTGCTGGGGAAACCTGCCAAGTCATCCGGTTGATATTCCACAATTTGATCTTCATTCATCGTTGTTGGCACATGAGGGCCAATGGATTACCATTGGATATTTCAAAGCTAATGATATTAGACGATGAAGGGACACCATTAATTCCTTCATCCTGCATCACAAGGCCATAATTTCTATTTCAAAATTTCAAAATTTTCAATTTGTAGTCTTTCATTCTTCTCCGTAAGAGAGACGGACATGGGACAGTGAATGATGCATTACCATTGTAACCCAAATCAAGCATCGTTTGACATCCTAATCGATGTTATAAAGACTTGCTATGCTGTAAAGCATCTATCTCTATACAGGATAGGGAAAAACACCCATATCATCACTATAGTGGGGCCTTCTGGTCCAGACATTTATTTGTCTGTCCAAAGTTTCAAATTTTCACAATTCAGTCAATGGCGGTAAGCACAGTGATTTATTCTTCAATAAGCTTACATACTGGGCCAAAATTGAAAGAAGATCAACTAGGATCTTAAGTGAACACAACAAAAGAGCAAGAAGATACCTTAGCTTCAGCTTGATTGTCTGTAGCAGAAATATCAGAAGGCACCTGAGCAGAACCAAAAAGAGACGGTTAATGTATGTCTGACACCAAGAAAATAACATACAAATTAAGCAAGTATTGCTAAAGCATCCCGACTACCCTTTTTATTTTTTAAAGTCATTGAAGTAAACCATACTTCATAATCCGCTATGCAATGGGAGCAACTTCTACATTGTTTTCGAGTATGACATGTCTGTGTCCACTGTCCACTTGTGTGTGAAGGTGTGTGTGTAAAAGAACATCATGGAATTCTTCCATGCATTCATGTATCACACCCATTTATCATCTCGTCATCCAAATATACTAATCTTAAGGAAAATTTTACCAAAGAAAGGATTATGTCCGTCGGCCTTTCATGCTAGGTAAGATCTTCACATACAAGCAATAAATGAAGAAAAGAAGAAACTATCACCAACCTCAATTCGACTCATGGGTCTTTTAGAACAAACTTGTTCAATGACATCTGATGTGCTGCTTGCCACCGGTTCTGCAACAAACACAAGTTAATAGGAGAATGGACAAGAGGAGGATGGATCAGACGGAAATCAGCAATTGAAAGCTAAGAGACATGATGTACAAGTCATACCGTTAGATGCAGCTGCAGTTTCTGGGTAATAACCAACTTCATGCACAGTGCTCCAACTATCCTGAAGTTAAAACAATCAATTATTGGCAAAGGGTTGTGGATATGAAATCTGGTGCTTCCACTAAAATCATCACCTACAACCAGATGCATTACAGTTTAATTTATTTACCTTACCAAAGTAATCATGCATTGGGTCAATATATGTTGCCCCCCACCTCATCGTTTGGAGGTTGCAAGACATTGTGGAAAAAAAAAAGTTCAAGATGCACATGCAATTTGATGCCTTATGCATGTATGATCATATATAAATTATAATAGAACTCTGGCATGCAAAGAAGAGACTTACCACGTAAGCTTCAAATATACGATCTGAGTGATGAGGGAGTATAACATCATGATCAATGGCAAGCCCGAATAAAGCTGGGACAAAGTAAGAATTTGCCGCCTGCAACAACACAACAAATAACAAAATGAAGGGATCACTTGTATAGTTGTATGCAACAACAAATTAACACAATCATTAAGCTTTCAGTTTCCTAGATAATTGTTCACGGTTCCCATAGATATTCCGTAACCACTACACTAGTATCACATCCACCAAAAAAGTGCGATGGTCCATGCATGAAAGTATGGTGACTCCCTGAATTTCATGAATTGGCACTAATTACACTTTAAATAGTTTACGGAAAGCAACTTTAGAGGTAATCAAATTGATTATATCAAGTGGTTTAACCTATAGGCAAGCATGATTGAATAAATCAAACGGCTAAATATACAAGATGTCTGAGAAGAATATTGGCACTTCAATGGTCAACCAGAAACTTGATTGTACCGCAAAAATTTAAAATGAATACTGTTGTCAAGATAACAAAGGATCATGGATTCATGAGTTTTTCGGTACGAAGTAATAGGCAGCAATACAACAGAATAAAATGAAGTAAATCAGTGATAGAATAAAACCTTAATAGTGTTCAGGTTCTCTATGTCAAACTTTGCCTTTTTCTGGATAGCTTTTTGCATGTATTTAATTGCAAACTTCACCTACAACAAGAAAACAATAAAGTCGATATCTTAGGAAAAATAATACTCATGATAACTTCAGTAAATAATTCGGCGATCAATTGCTGCCTCAATCATAAGGAAGCATAACTGTTCAATAAGAGTTTGAATGAATGGTTCAATGTAAAACATGCATAAACTGTTTACGTTTAGCATGCCGTGTCACACAAAAATACTCCTCATCAAGCACAAAGCATGACTGCAATGTCTCAAAACTAAATTGAAAACAAATCAAGAGCGGTGCTCCGTCATAACTTACAATCCAACACCATCTAATAGAACATGGTCACGAGATGGATGTTAGAAATTTATAATTCATGTTGATTGGAACATTATGAGAGTCTTAATCATGAAGTCCATAACAGTTGCTACATTACCGAATTGTAGAGAAGTATTATGCAAAGAGGAGGAAGATCAAGAGATTACAACACAAGAAAAAATAAATGCCTCCACTAAACCAGCCAACCTTAACAAATTTAAAAACAAAAACTTATAGGTCAAGAGAAGCACGTTGCTGGCTTGCTGCTTTATAAGATCAAATCCAAAGAAAGAATTTTCAAAATAGCTTGGTAAAAGAAAGAGCTCTCTCTTAAAAGGCCAACCCTGAAGTCTGATTTTCTTGGTGACCACCTCACATGTTACAAGTCTTTAAACATTCCTAGCTCACAAATCTACTCCTTTTAAGTATTTTATAACATCTAAAGAACCACAACCAGTCATTCTTTTAAGAACTCTCTTTATTTTTCCTAGTTGAAGAAATAAATCCATGTGTTATTGATCAAAGATAATTCCTCTAATGTCCAATAGAGCTTCTAATTCAGAACAGCATGGAGAAAGGTAAAGAATGGGATACAGACAACCCCAAGGAAACCATTAATATCCAATTGTCCAGAACTACCCAAGAACGCCTATCAAAGTTATGACTAGGGGTCTCTGGAGATACAACCACAACTAGCAATGTGATTAGGAGATGGTGGTAGCTGTAGTGTGGTCACAAATTACAGTCATCCCAGCATCATGACTAGTAATTATCCATTTATCCTTGCCAACAGTATTTTTGTATAACAAAATTTGTCTCGTTATTTTATCTTCTAGCTCATTGTGTTTCATTATCACAATAATAGGTTTGCAGGCCTGTAAATCAACAAAAGATACAATTGATTAACTGTAGCAGTGTAGCACTATATATTTACTTACAGTGAACTTAGGTAATCGAATTTTATGAGTATCCTCAAGTTCCATCATCAGCTCAACCAAATCAAAGAAAAGGATGTCAAGAACCATTCCTGCTATTGAAGGATCCTCAGCTCCATACAATAGGCTGTGATACATGATAGTTATTGTTAATGGTAGATTATAAGCAGAAAAGCATCAGCATGGTGGTAAACATATGACATGAACTAATACTAAATAAGAAAACAAGACAGCAAAGTTAGAAACCCATTAGTACTAATGAACAAATGATAATGAAAACAGCACCCCTATGTGAGTGGACTATGGAGTACCATCAATCTTCTTGGAAAGAACTTCCTGGGCTCATAAAGGTAACAATACGAAATATAGATGTAAATTAGTCCTTTTCCTATTATAAAGAGTACCCTGTTTGTTTAACATATTGATGTTATGAAGAGCACCCGGTTATCAAATATATTAATGTGCATTACTACGGAAATTCTCCCGGTTTCACCAACCTAATATGCACATAGTCAATAATGCATGACATTTAACGAATGCAAGAGTAAAAAAAAAAATCAAATTTTAACATGATATCTTTCTCGTCGATCAGATCCTTGATCCTCGCATATCATGAGAACAACAGCTTGGCCTTAAAACAGACATTAAGCTGTTTCAATAAATAAAAAATTTAAGACCATTAAAGCTGTTAAGAAGTTGTACACATTTTTGTTGAGATGAAAACAAAATTCTAGGTAGTCACAAAGACTAAATTTTGTTCATTTTTCGAATTCAAATAGATTCTTCAGATAGTAAAGTTGCCATTTCTTCAGATAGAATGTAACCAAGGAATACATACATAATATCACATCACTAAAATGAGATTTCATTCAAGAATATGGAACTAGAAGCAAACAAAAATTTCAAATAAGCCATAATTAATTTGGACTAAAAGCTCGTTCTCATTCAAAATGAAGAAATTTTTTGACAAAGAATTGAATTAGACAAGGTAACCGAAAGAAAAATCTAAATCAACTTGGATTTATGATGGGAAACATTTATCAACAGCTACAACCCTCTCTCTATTTATACTCATCAATCATCATTTTGTAATCTTTGAAAGACCCAACTTGAGTTTGTATAGCTTCAATAGCTGGGGATCTTCATCATAAGAATTCACAAACCTTTCTAGGAAGGCTTTCTCAGAATAGTTAAACAATGCAGCTCACAAAGTATGCTTGCTCTTAATCAAACCTTACGATAACAGAAATTGAAATACTGCAGCCCTTGGAATAATCCTCTTCTGCAGACTATACCCCACCAAAATATGATATTTAGCAATATATGAAGACTCCAAACCCATTTTGTTAAAAAAGAAGTCCATTTTCGCCATAATATTATCCTCAGATACCTTCATAATCAATGGATACTTCCGGAAAGCTTCCAAAAACTCTTGCTCAGACCAACCCCACCTCTTATACAGATTGACTTTGCTTTTCCATAGCGATCTGCTCAATGCCATTTTTAAACTAATTGCTACAACAAATTGTGATCTCAAAGGATTGATTCCCATTTCCTTAACTTCCTCCACAACCTCTTTAAAGTCATTCCTATCCTTTAAAAGTGAAAAAGACCAACAAAGGATATGCAAGAAAATATTGGATTTGGGGACACCATGCTCCAGCAAAATGTTAACTTTAGGTGCCATATAAGTTTCTAGATCTTGATAAAGTAGAGAGGGTCTGCGCTTAATAAAAGTAATGGCCCTCTCCTGAGATTCAAGCAAATCACTAAGGTAGTTAAAATTGGGAACCATATGGCTTTCTAAGCTTCTATCTAAAACTGGGGTATACTCAGATAAAAGATTGGCAATTTCATGGCTTGAAAAGCCTTTGGTGTAGAAAAAATCCAGTTTGGACAACAGGGTTTTCTCAGGATCATATAAAAGCACTCTTGGAAACATAGTAACAATTAAAGTCATATAAAGCTCAACATGGTTTGACAGATCTTAGAAGTGCTATGACTCTAATAGTAGTTCTCGGACTTGATTGTTAATCCAAGAGCATCACCTAGAAGTTCAATGAACTACATTATCTCAACATAATTGGCTAAGAGAGTGCCTATTAGCTTAAAAGAAGATACCTAGTGACAGCGCCCATTGAACGTACCCATAAGCCAATCAATCAAAGAGACTTTTCCATCTGCCCGCAAATAATTGACCGCAGTCTTCAGATCTTCCTTCTGCAAAACAGCTAAAGGAAATAAAATACCATATATTTTACTCCATTTGAAAGTTGTTTTTTTTCTGATATGCCTTACAAATCATTCAACAAGTACAAACTTATGAAATCTCTACAAAAACTGTAAACAACCAGAATTCTTTACTCACCTGTTCCCATGGCAGTATATAACACAGGGTAGAGGACTATCAATTGGAACATAATGACTATTGACTACACGACTGTTTTTAATCTGCAGAATATTCAAGGAACGGTGGAGAGAATGAAATAAAACGACGTAGCTTTAAAGGCCATGGATCAAATGGGCCTAAACTAACCAAATTCACACATCAAATTCAACCTTTGAGTAAAAAATCTGTATTAAAAGCATAAAAGAATAAATAAAAAATGGGGTTGTACCTGAGATGTTTAAACAAGAAGAAGAAACGACTGGTATTGTAATGATTTGGTGAGAAAGAAATCAAGAGATGGAGGGAGAAGGTTATGAAATGGGTTTAAAATGAATGTCATAAATTACATTACAAATAAACTTATTTAATTTGGAGTGCTTCATGTGTCTTGAAGATGAACCAATGACTTGGTGTCTTATGATCCAAACCATTTTCTTTCTTATGTGTCTAATAAATTTGCTCTACTTGTATCTGTGCCAATCATTTTATGGGCTCAAGTGCTATTCCCACTTTTGGGAGACATTTTGTGTCTATAATGTCGAGGAATCTATTTAAGCTTTCTCAAGCCAGTGCTGGAGAAGGTACTCAATTTGTTGGAAATGGTACTCGATTTTGTTGTGTGTATACATAATCTTGTTAACTAATTAGAGGGTATATTAGATTAAGATTTTAATAGATAATTTTGTGGTGTTAGGATTTTATGGATTTGTATGATTTTAAAAACTCAGATTTTATATTGTCAGTTCGTCCTGACAATAAATATATCAGGACGAAGAATGTGGACCACTAGATTTATATACTTTGACTTAAAGTGTATACATTTGTCAAAACTTCTTCATAATCTGTGGTATATTTAAAGACTGTTTAAAGACTTTGCGGATTATATATATTAGACTTTTAGAATTCTAAAATAGTCTTTTACTTTATTTATAGACTATTAGGATTATCTAACTTTATTTATAGACTATTAGACAAGCAAGGTGAATAAGTTAATCGTCTGATCAATTAAGTGAATCAGATGATCATCATCTCTCTTCCATACAACACAGTCCCACTACCAACACAACACAAAGCACCACACCGCCAATTCTACCTTAATTCACGCCTCTAGGCAAACAAGCAAAACTAAAATTAAAAAGTTTGAATTTTTAATCTAGGAAACTAAACCAGCTCAAGAAACTCGAGTTTAAAAGCTCCCAATTAAGCTTTTGTCTTTTTTGTTTTCACTTTCTTTGAAACGGTAATGGAAGATTTCAGATCCAAATCTCGCGGTGATGGAAGAATGTAGATACCGAGCTACCACATAAAAAAATTGGATTTTGAAAGTATGGATTTTAAAAATATATATATTTTGGTGGGATTTTTTTTTTTTTTCATATTTTGGTGAAGAGATTTTCGAAAGCATGGCTTCACCATAACCAAATCTAGGAGAATTTTTTTTATTTTTTTATTTCTTTATTTTTGTAGATTTGGGATGAATATCTGATTAGGGTATGGAAGTTGAGGATGATTTTAAGAGCGTGAAAAGTCTGGAAAGTCGGATGGGAGAGGGCAAGCTAATTTTGGGATCTTGGTATTTATAATTATCACTAAGAAGTTTGAGACAATCCATTTTGTTATGAAATCTTGATAAAATCCTACAAATCTTGATCTCAAACCAATACCACCTGACAATTTGCTGCCTCTTAAAAGTCTGGATATAATACCATAAGATATTATGAACTTTTAAAAAAAAAATCTTTAAAGTCCTAATCGAATACACCAGACTTATCTAATTTATTAAAAAGTCTCAATCCAATACACCGGATCTTTTACTTCCCAAAACTGTCTATTAAAATCCTAATCCAATACACCCCTGTTAGAGAATTAAGACAATATTGTTGTTGTCTGATTCGGTTTAGATGGGTTTCTTCAAGCATTAATTTCCAACTTCTTCTAGATTCATGCATGAAAATTGATGAATATCGTAAAACATTTTCAGATTGATGAACAATATATATTCCGTTGTGTTCTGTTTTTGCCGAAAAGTTTGAGTTGATTGTCATGTGTATATGCCCTCAACTTATGTCCAGTCCAACATGCCTTGAAAAGGGAGGAGTCGCGGCTTTGAAGTTTGGGTGAAAAATTGGGCCCCTTTAATTAAAGTGAGCCTAGCATTCTTAAAAGCCCATAAATATTAAATGGGCAAATGAAAAGGTTAAGGCAAAGATAAACTAGTTAAAACCAAACTTCCAATAATCATTTATCCCCCACTACCTAAAAGGCTAAAACAATTCCACATCCCCCGGAAAGCCTACTGTATAAAAGTTCTTTAGTCTGAAAATACTACGGGTGTGCTGGAATGACTTTCTAAAAATATAATTTTTGGAGAAGGTTTTTTATTAATAGAGTTTTTAATGAAAAGTTGTATGTTCTTTGATATTTAATTAAATTTTTTTTTTTTTAAATTCTAAATTGTTTGATAATATATCTTTAAAAAAAGTGTATGGTTGTGAATCGTGATACATTAAAAAAAAAAAAAAAAGGACATTGACAATAGAGTAATATTGGTAGTTGAGACAACTTATTATTATTATCATTTTTTAAAAGAGCAAATAACACCGTACCTCCTAAGGTTGTCTTTTTACACATAGAAACAACATTACTTTTAACTATCCTAACCTCTCATGTCATTATGGTTGACCAATGTTGACCGTATGTCATTATGGTTGACCAATGTTGACCGTTAACTTTTAACACATTAAAGGGTAATATTGTCATTTTACCTTTAATTCAATAAAATCAAAAATTTTAAAAAGAAAAATGGATCTCAACTGTCCATCTTTGAGATGGAGAAGGATGGTTGAGATGAAATTTAAAAACAAAAACAAAAACAAATTAATAATTAATAATTGGTAAAAAAAATAAAATAATAAATGAATTTCCATAATCCATAGTCCATCTTGAGATGGTTGGTGGTGGATTGAGATCCCCTACCCATCTCATTTGTACTCACCTTCTCAACATCTAGTGACATGTGGAACTTAAGCAAATGAACGACGAACGACTATGATTAATTTGTTTTAGAGGAGTGCTAGAATCACTCTCTCAAGTCACTCTCCCAAGACACTCTCTCTTCTTCTTTTGACACTTGTCAATCATTTATTTTTTGGAAATAAATTTTACTACCATTATTAATGAATTGTTTTAGCATGTCATTTACAATTCAAACCATCATATCTTCCCAAACTGCCCTTTATTTTACACCAAATTGTCATAGTCCTTTTATTAATTATTAATAATATTATTATTTTATATACCTCTTTTTTATTTTCTATAATGTCATTACAAACACAGTTTATACTTGAAAAATTATTGGTTTTGTCTATATTATCATAAGTTCAGCATATTTTATAAAGTAATTATTTCTTTACGTGATTTGAAAATTATAGTTAAAAAAATTAAAATTTCATTAATAATATCAAAACACAAATATACTAAAAAAATTCAAGATGTCAATGTTTATTGTATTTTAATAATTTTAATACTGTAAATATTATATTTGCTAATTTTCTTTTTAAAATAAATTAAAAAAATATTATTCAACTCATTTTACCTTTGAACATTTTTGCTTCACATATCTGGTAATGATAATTTGGTGTTAAAAAGGGCAACTTGGGAAGATGTGGATAGTTTGAAACTTTAAATTTTAAATAACATGCAAAAACAATTCATTAATGATGGCTTTAAAATTTATTTCCAAAAAGTTAATATATGACAAGTGTCCAAAGGAGAAGGGAGAGTGGGTTGAGAGAGTGAGTTAAGAGAGTGTATTTAGCACTCTCCTTTGTTTTATTTGTTTTCTCTCTCCGCTTATCAAATGACATCGTATCCGAATCCCATCACTCCAAACTTTTTTTTTCTTCTTGTTTGTTTCGTAATACTTCATACTCTCTCTCCATTTCTCATATAGTTGTATACTTTTAAGAGCATTTTTTAAATAAATTGATTGATCTCAATACAAAAACAAAAAATAATAACAATACAAATTAAACGAAAAAAAAAAAATGAACATCATCAATCTTTACAATCCTAGATTCATCCATCTTCATTTCTTAACAAACCCATATCATTGATCTTCATTTCTTTACAAACACAAATCATTAATCTTCATTTTTCACAAACACAAATTAAATTTCAATACACAGACCAAAAAATAAAATCCGTTTCTCCATTGATGAAGATCTAAAGATCCATAAACGTTCTTCTTTTTTCATTTTTTTTTTTCAATTTTTTTTTACTTGGATTTCGTTTATGGGTTTGTGAAATGGGTTTTTGTTTTGTTTGGTTGTTGATAAAATGAAGGAAAGAGAAGAGGCGATTCTCTCTTCTTTGACAACTTTGACAGACAATGGACAATGAGAATTTTTATATATTGAGAATGTTTTGTTCACCGTAATGTTGATGATAGATGTAATTTTTGGTGGTGTAATGTTGATGTAATTTTTTTAAAATTTTTTATTTATTATCTCCACTATTGTCAATTTGAGAAAAAAAATCATTATGTGGATTGTTGTTTTTGTTTTTGTTTTTGTTTAGAACAAGTGTCGAGAGAGGATTTTTAGATTAAGAAAAAAAAAAAAAAGGTTGTGGTTATCTGTTTAAACGCGTTTGTTAGGAGAAAGAGAGGAAAAAAAATTAAGGAAAATTTAGACAAGGGAAAAGGAATCAGGAGAAAGAGAAAAAGAAAAAAAAAAAACTAATCTCAGCCATTGTTTTGCTTGTTTGCCTCGTGTTAGCAGATGTTTGAAAGTTGAGCACAAATAAGATAGGTAGGGGATCTCAATCCGTTGGTGGTGATCTAGTAAAATATAAAAGAAAGAAAAAAACAAAAATTAATTTTTTAATAAAATGAATCTCCACCTAAATCCATGGAGATCTCCAATGTTTAAAGAGAAGAATTTTGTTTGCAATGTGCATATATGCATGGTATGTGATATTGTAGAGAAAATATATTGTTCACATATAATCTCCACAGACCACAGGAGATGATGAAACAGTACAAGAAACAAAGACTTAAATTAACTACTTTCTTGATCATTTACTTCATTCGTTCCGTGTTCAAAGGGATTTCTACCTTTTTGTGCTTTGTCATCAAGAGAATTATTATCCCTTTGAGATATTGGAGCAAGTACTGTATTTGAAGTAGATAAATGATTTTTTGTATCCAATTCATCCCTCTGGTGTTCAAAGGGATGCTTTAGTGCATCTTAAGGAAGGGAATTCTCCATTGTTGATGATGACGAATTACCATCACCTACATGAGGTCCGGAGATTTTTGGAGTGTTGCAATGTCTCCCCGCCGGCGGGTCACCCACTTGGCATGGAATAATGATTCTTCTTCAATATCATCGCCGCCATCTTTTTCAGCCTTAGCTTGATTGGAAGGTCCCAATCCATGATGCTCGAGATGGGCCACTTCCAGTCATTTGTCCGGGATCCATACCACCAGATTAATCTTCCACTACGGTTTTGATGCGGCAAGCAAAGACTTGGAGTTCATGGAGCGAAGGGATCGTGATGTGGATTGGGTGGCACATTGCTTGGAGCACCCGAAATGGGGGGAAGCGCGGTGTATACCGCATCGCAGACTGGAGGCGCAAAGAGCGGTGGTTTACAGAGAGGCAAGCACAGCGTAGACTACGGCGGAGACAAGGCGCACATACCACGGCTCAGACCGCGGTGATGACGATTTTTGGTTTTCTTGCGTAGCAATTATGAGTCTTTTTTCCTTTTTTGATTAGAATTATATTGTTTTTTTTTTTTTTTGTTTTTTTGTTTTTTTTTTTGTGGGGGGAATATTCTTTCCCGATTTTGTTTAAGATCTTTAGGAGTCTAGGAGATTTCAAATTTTTTTCCTATAAATAGATTGTATTAGGGTTTGAAGTTTCAGTTTTTGATGATTAATAAAAATTTGAGAGAGTGTCTTTTTTTATCCATTTTCAGTACCTTTGCGAGGGTCAACGAATTTGAAGCCTTTTTTTTTTTTTTTTTCTAGTATTCGTGCGCGGATCAATTGATTAATAGTAGGTTTCATTTCCGATATTCATGTGCAAATCAACGGATTCGAATCGGTTACCCATCATATTTATCGATTGTTATTTGCGTGATTTTTCCCGCTGCATCAGTTTGGTATCAAAGCCTAATTCAAGTTTTCGTCGTCATGCCACCAATGAAATGCACGAACTTACTGAACCCTTGTAAGGATCCAATTGATGAAGTCTATAAATGAGATGAGATTGCACAACTACGACAACAAGTGGAGACGTTGACGCGGCAACTGGCAGCACTGGTGGCTCAACAAAGGGGACCAAATCCATAGGAGGCGGTGGAGGAATCCAATCATTCGTTGTTTTTTGACCACTCCAAAGGTGGCACTCGCAATCGTACAAGGCCGTGAGTGTTGTACAATAACAAGTAAAGTTTGTTCCTACGAGGATTGATTAATTGATTACCGAAATTGATTAACCAAATTGTTATTCGAACAATCGATAAGAGATGATTTTCAGATTTAAATCCTACGATTAAACTAAATTATACTACTCAAGCAACTTTAAACTAAAATTGTGAATAAAAGAAAGATAATGAAATCGAATGTAACAATATGATGAAATATGCTAAGACTAGAATCCATCTCACCCTTTCCTATTTAAGCTCTAGACTCACCTAAATACCCAATTTGTGCAAATGTGAATTGTAGACTCGTGTACCTAACAATAATCTCTACTCTCCTTCGAGTAATAGAAATTACATCCAAACATACCTAAAGTCTATCTCTCGATGACCCTAGAATATATGCATGAATTCATTAAGAACTTGGCACACACACAAGAGCCCTATACGCTAGCTTCGTGTATCTCTACCTGTAGAAACCCGGATTTACGTTGCGCAGTGGAAAATGGGGTTTTAAAATTTTTTATGCAACTTGTAAACCGTATACAACATATAAGAATATATAAAGATGGATTTAGATCATACCATTGATGCTAACTCCTTTGTTTCTTTAAGCTTTATTCCGTTTGAACCACCACGTCTTCCTCGCTATGTCACGTGATTCGATAACTGTGTGTAGGCACGTCACGATCTTCCAGGAATTGGGAGGATGCAGAGGCTTGAAGAAAGAACTCCTTCTTTTCTTCTCTAGCAAATTCAGCCACACCAAGCAAGAAGAATTTTCTTTTTCTTAAGCCGA
The DNA here is from genome assembly GCA_008009225.1 of Acer yangbiense. Classification (NCBI taxonomy): domain Eukaryota; kingdom Viridiplantae; phylum Streptophyta; class Magnoliopsida; order Sapindales; family Sapindaceae; genus Acer; species Acer yangbiense. The sequence continues at coordinate 5,371,802 of CM017761.1, read as the reverse complement.
AATCTTCCTAGACTTTCTAGGGTTTTGCTTTTTTGTGTTTTTAGTTCAAAGAATCACAATCAGTCTAGTATCCTAGTTATGTATATATATATATATATATATATATATATATATATATATATATATATATATATAGATACAAATCCTTTTCCAAATATATCTCCATATATTAAAAGGATAAATAATATTTAAGTGTCCTAGGTAGAGTAGGATTCCATCTCCCATATAACCCTAGTTGACTTGAACTTAAACACTAGACTTTTAAAGAATAAAATAATCTAATTATTTTATTTTTGTTTTAGTCATGATTTGAACCTGCAACCTCCAATTAATAATTCATAATTATTAATTCATTAATTAAATAATCTAATTAATTAATTAATTTAATTATTAATATATTAATTAAATAATCTCATTATTCAATTAATCCCTGAATAAATACGTGTCACTTTTGTAACACAATTAATTGGACAATCCAATTAATTAACCGTGACCCTTGTTACCTTTAATCAATCGGGCTAGTAAGGGGACCTAATGTACCCACAGTTTTGAGCACCAATAATACTTCGAAATAATTAATTAAACTTTTTAATTAATATTTCATGATTATTAACCTCGGAGTTATTCCACTAAAAACCAGAGGTTGCACTTTCCCAACTGTAGATGTATTACACAAATCAAAATTACAGTTGTCTATCGATATAGCTATTGCATATGGTATGATCCTCCACAAGTAGTTCATACTTAGAGCTAGGTCATAATGTCCATTATACCCCTCTAATTATGTCTTTCCATTAAGTACCATTGATTCTCTAATGAATAATAAATCCTACATTCCTTAAGGAATTAGGAGAGCGCTCATATTGTTCAAGCCCCGAATCAACCCTTAAGGAAACTACTATCTACTTCTCGCAAGGAGTGGATTCCACTATTGTGTATAGACCTTCCTAGCCACAAGCAAAACCGTGATTCCAACATACGAAGTTATTGACCGGGAATGTAACTCCGATCTCACCCATGGTATATCAAAAAACACAATCTAACCTGAAGGGGTTGATAAGACACTCAGGATTAAGATCACCCATATATAGCCATCTTTTGTCGATATATATGAATCTCATCATGTAACGGATCTTATTGAGAGATTCATATAGATCGTGGCCTAGTCCTATATGATCACATCATATAAGGTGCCTCCATTCTCATATCACCATATGAATAATTCAGGATAAGATCACCGTACATTACGGAATGGACCGCAGCTGTAGATTAACCACAAATAAAGTACTCAGCTTTATTTGCTATCTACGGACTCTTTAGATTGCTCGTTTCAAACTGAATCCATCTGTATATGACATTCATATACTCAGTTTGAAATTACATCCGGCAATCTTGGATGTTAAGTACACATGTTATATATAAATGTATGAGACAATTTGAATTAATAAACTATTTCTTTTATTTATGTTCAATTCACATTTGCAAATTATAAGCTTTAGGGCAAAAACCCCAACACTACCTTACTAGTCATATATTTATGACATTTCATCAAACATGTTGTGTGCGTCGCTCCTCGGTTCATAACACAAAACTAAATATCATTCACAAGGTGATCAATCTAATGAAAGCATTAAGCATTCAAAAACATCCATACAAAACACAAGCACGCATGGATAAATTTGGCGGTCTTTATATATAAATTCAAGGGTTTGGTATCATCAAGCATTAGCACAAGAAATTTAGCTCATGTTACAAGATAGAGCCATACAACATATATAAGAAGACAAAATACATGGCTCTACAATAAGAATAAAAGAGAAAGGGATTTAGAGAAAACTATATGAAGAGCTTCCTCTTCTTGGTCAAATATTCTTCTCCTTCATTCCTTCTTCAGCTCCCTTGCTCAGAAAGTGCAAGATGATGATGGTTATGGTGGATAAGTGAAGTGGGTGTGTTGGATCTTAGGGAAAGGTGATGTCTTGGTGGTTTTTGGTAAGTAAATTAATGATGTATGCAAGATAAGGAAAAATGGGATCTTGGTCAGAAAATTTGGGTATAGAGTCCTACTAGGTCTAAAAATAGAAAAGGGTTATATAGGGGAACAAAATGAAGCAAGGGCAAAGAGGTAATTTCCTGAGCTTACAACATTTCTAGGTAAAAATGTGACTTGAAGGCGACTTGCTCAAAACAAAAGGCAGGTTGCTTTGCTCTTGGGTTGAATTGAAGAATTGTTGGACAGAGGAGAAAGCGACAAGGCAAGTTACTTTCAGGCCGCTATGTTGTCTAGTGAACTTTGACCCGAGAGATATGCGACCTCGAAGCGGCTTGATATGAGGTCACTATCAGGTCGCTTTGTTGTCTGGTGGAGACTGTTTTGAGCCGAGAGGAAAGCAACTTCTAGGTGACTTGGTCGAAGGTCGCTTTTCTTGTTGGAATGTCAATCTTGAACATTTTCTACTTTACTCCAACTCCAATCAAAACAAGAAGGCTTCAAAACAAATATAGACATGCATGACTTATTTAAGAGGTTAAATAAGCGGTTTTACTAGAGAAATGAACACAAAAAGATAAGAATTGGGGCTACAGTATGTGTAGAAGTGAAGCAATCATTTTTCTATGATGATTATGTGTCGAAATCTGTTATCGTCTATTTCGACAAGCCACCAATTTTTGATGAACAGGTGTTCGATGATGACTCGGAGAGCTGCGAGAACATGGTGTCTGACAAATACTACTCCCAGGGATTGGCATCATTTCATCATCGTCTAAGGATGATGAACCTTCATCCGTCTAGCCTGGAGAGAATGATGCGGATCAGCTTAAGGCAAAAATGTAATCATATTGGCGAGAAGGTCAACTCCAAACCTTGTCGTCTAAGGTTGCTCGGCCATATTCATACGGTTGATATTTTCAATGTAAAGCATCTCATCCCTTACCACGGCAATTCAGCTTTGGAGAACGAAGAGGTGCTAAATTCGAGGTAGGATTCTGTCCAACTTGGGGAGGATGATACGGAGTGAGTGGCGAGTTCGTACGGGTGGTGAATTCGTATTTGGGTCATGTGGGGTAGCCAAATTCGAGCTGAATTCGTGGGCCTCTACATAGGGCATATGTGGTTGGATCATCTAATATAATAATTTTTCCAGAAAGCCCAAGACGAGCCCTACAGATGTTATGAAGACTTCGTCCTCTGTAACGGATTACAGCAGACCCAAGTTGGGCCTTCTAGCTTGTTGCGTGAAGACTTTTAGTTTCTTTTAACTTATAATTTTTGTTTCTTTTTTAACTTAGAATTTTATTTCTTTTTCTTAGGATTTTGTTTAGGATTTTAATTTGTTTCGTTTTAACTTAGGATTCTTAGGATTTTGTTTTCCTTTTTACTTAGGGTTCTTAGGATTTTTGTTTTCGTTTGGGATTCTTTCCCGTTAAGGTTCATCAGGTTTTTTGATCATTTTAGGATTCTTTTCTTGTTTGGCAATCTAGGTTATTTCGAGTCCTAGTGGATTAGAATTGCTTTGGCTACTTAATAGTTTGTATTAGGGTTTTGGTAATTTGGCTTTTGATGAATAAAAAAATATTTTGAGTGATTACTCTATTATCTCTCTTTTTTCTGGTATTTTGTGGAGTTACAAAATTAAGAAACCCTTGTTCGATCGTCTGTGTGTGAGTTCACGCTTCCGTCTACATCATTTAGTATCAAAGCCTTCGAGTCTACCTCTGTGCTAGGCTCAACATCTAGAGACCACAACAAACTACTTCTCCATTAAATATTCACCTTCCATATTTTTCCCATACAAAAAAAAAAAAAAAAATTAAATAAAAAATTCCCATGAACCCTCAAACACAATTATCCTCCTATCCTTCAGAGTTTTTCGATGATACATATGTATCGGTAGAGGTTCTTGTCTATTTTGATAAACTACTGATATTTGATGAAGATGTGTTTGAGAAAGTACCATATGAGAGCAATTCATATTTTGTGGATTGTTTCTATGAGTCATACGTTCCTCACCATAAAAAATACTTCAGTTTATCTTTTGTTGCAGGATTTGATGATTCATGAATTTGCTTCCATCTATTGGAGTGATTGGATGGACAACATCATGACAAAAATCGAAAGATTTAAAGTTTGTCGTATGCGATCTCGGCTATATGCACTCAAAAATCTTGTGCATGCTTGTGGGATGAAGGCGATCAAAATTCAAGGACAAATTTTCTCCACCCTGGAGAGAATGATGTGGCAAGCAAAGACTTGGAGTTCATGGAGCGAAGGGATCGTGATGCGAATCGGATGGCACGTCTCTTGGAGCACCTGAAACGGGGGGAGCGTGGCATATATAGACCGCGTCGCAGACTGGAGGTGCAAACCACGGCACAAACAGCGGTGGTTTCCAGAGAGGCAAGCACGATGTAGACTGCGGCGGAGACAAGGTGCACATACCGCGGCTTAGACCGTGGTGACAACGATTTTTGGTTTTCTTGCGTAGCAATTAGGAGTCTTTTTTCCTTTTTTGATTAGAATTGTTTTTAGCTTCTTCTTTTTTAATTTGGGATCTTTCCTGATTTCGTTTAGAATATTTAGGAGTCTAGGAGATTTCGAATTTGTTTCCTATAAATAGATTGTATTAGGGTTTGAAGTTTCAGTTTTTGATGATTAATAAAAATTTGAGAGAGTATCTCTTTTTATCCATTTTCGGTACCTTTGTGAGGGTCAACGAATTTGAAGCCTATTTTTTTGTTATCCGTGTGCGGATCAATAGATTAATAGTAGGTTTCGTTTCCGATATTCGTGCACGAATCAACGGATTCAAATCGGTTACTCATCCTATTTATCGATTGTTATTTGCGTGATATTTCCCGCTGCATCAAGTTGAGTTTAATAGAAGAAAAGAACCCATCTATCTATGCATGCACTTTCATGTTTTAAAGCAGTTGGCTGGTTCTCTCTTGCTATCGTTTGACTTACATCGATTGATCGATGCATTAACATGCAATATTTTATGCGAGCTTGAATAAAATATGAACGCGTCACCGTGCAACTTGTATTGCTCTAACTTATTACTATTATTTTGTATTTTTTTGCCAGTACGTATTAGGTACCTCTAATGTCTACAACTTGTTTAAATTTGTTTTGTACGCATTATAGCTATACAAGTATTGTTTAAGTATTTTAGTGCACACATTTTATAAGTATATGTGTATAGAGTTTTCTCTTCGATAGTGTTAGAGTAGACTTCTAATACGTTCGGTGTGAGATTTAAAAAAAAAAAATTGTTTAAGTAATTTGGTAATAGACAAATTTCAAAAACCCTTTTGATGTAAGGTTTAATGAAAAATTGATCCTCGTTGATTCAAAATATATAGAAAGAAGATCTTGCAATTATCTGAAAGCTAAAAGATATTACAAGAGCACTAGCTAGCTAGTTTGGACTCTGGAGTAGTAAAAGCTTGAGCACAGCATTCGGTTTTATAGCCTGTAGAGTGATTTAAAGTTAAACTGTAACACGAAAAATATTTAATGAGGAATTAAGTTAAATTAAGCAAAGTTGACCTATAATTTTCCGACAATTTCTGAATGTTAATAGTGACCTTCTGTTCTTCTGCATATATAGTTTATATATGATAATGGCAAGTACAGACAAGTATAGACTTTCCGGGAAGTGGGTTCATGATCGATACTGATCTTTGGTCCTAAAATAACAATTAAGCATTGTTTAGAATTACTCTAGGAATCCATTTTAGAAAGAAAAAAAATTAAAAAAAATTACTGTAGGAATCTACTGACCAATTCACGTGCCCAACCATTATTAACTTATTGATTAGGTATAGATCGATATCCAGGATTGGTTTACTCGTAAGATCCTGTAATCCCGCAAATTAAATTAACTGATCAAGTGGAAAAATGTTGTCTCTGAATTTCATTGGTTCATTTGGTCAACCAGATCAGAAACAATCTGATTTCTCAACTGTTAAGAATCTTCTCCTATGTTGATATTTTTGTGATAGACTTCAATAAATATGATATCGATCATAGAAAATGATCCGTAATAACTAAATATATATAGTGCTAATATATGTATAAAAATAAATATAAAGGATGCTTAGAATCATCCCCATTAAATTGCCTTAACTGCAATGAAATCAGGCCGTTTCCAGGATTCACATGCACCAAGTATTTTTTTATTTTCTTTTTCTTGACCGATCTTATCTATTTTAGATTTTTAGTTTACAAATCCACTCGTTTTTAGCTTTCAATTTTGTTTTGTTTTGTTTATTCTTTTTTTGAAATAGCATTCAATTTTGTTTTACTTTAAGGTTTAAATGCCATTAAATATTTACCTGAGTAACCCTTATCCTCTCCTCACATTTCCATAATCTACTATTACGTGTTTTATAAGGAAATCAATGGCTTGGATTTATTGTATTAATTCTTATCTCCACACCCAAAACGCGGTCATTTTGCTATCCTCATATTACTCCAAAGTTTTGTGAATCAAACAGTCCCCACTACTGTTTGAGTGTTTTCAGAATTTTTAACGCGATGGGAAGAGATACAATCTAACTAAGAATTTTTCTTTCCCTAATTGTTTGCAACCAGCAACCCTTAATTAACCATGCACATACACTTATCGGATAATTAATCAGGACTCAACAATCAAATTCAGATGAAATTAAAAGAACTAGAATATAAAAATTGTCTTTTGAATCATATCTAGCAGTTGACTGATACATGGCCAAAGTCAATATGTCATTAATTGAGAAAATAAAAAATAAATAAAATAGTTCACCTTTGGTCTTCATGTAAAAATGCACCAAGAATTTTCACTTGCGCAAAAATTGTCTATGATAATCGAAGAAAATGATAAGATTTCGGAATATAGAAACTTAATCTTTGCCAAATATATAATGAAATGAGGGACATCTATAAGAAAGAGATTAATATGTAATTCAATCTTTCGAGAGTAGAGTTGATGAGAGATATCTTTCGTTAGTCAATTGAAAGGAGTTGGGTGTTAGGAATTGAAATTGGGGTCAATAAATTTGGGAGTAATTTTTTTTAAGCTAAATTTGGGAGTAATTTGATGGTATAAAGTTGAAAGAATAAAAATTATATTATAATCTAGAACGTAGATTTCTATTAAAGACAGGTGTCAATAGGTTACAAAAAGATGATTGGATGATCCAAACCCTAGAGGTAATTACTAAGGGGTCATTTGTTTTTTCTACTTAACACTTAATGAGTCTGAATTAGAATCATTAAGTTATTTTGTTTGTTGTTTTTAGTGATCAAACAACTTAAAAATAACAAAAAATAACTTAAAATAAAAAGTAAAAAATCCTAACTTTTCACTTAATTTTAAATCACTGATTATATCTAAAATATTTAATTACAATACTATCTCCCAAAAATAATATATTTCCAACTATATCCTAATTTTATATGATACAAAAACATATAAAACACATCCCCTGCCCCAGGGGTGTAACTCAATAGGTAGATGGACGAGCTTGAAGCTTGGGCAAATGACTATCAAGTTAACGGCTCGAATCCTACAAATATCAAAAAGCTTAAAAAAAAAAAAAAAAAAAAAAAAAAACCCTAGTCTAGAATATAGACAGGTGGATAGATACAGTTAAAAAAAAATAAAAATAAAAAATAAACATTCCCATTATATTTTGCTATCACTGTTACATTTAGTTGGAGTCATGCCTCGATCTAAAGTGGAATTCATTAACATATTTTACAAAATTAATATAGTGCTTGACACTGAAATTGAGATTCATTAACATATTTTACAAAATTAATGTAGTGCATGCTTGACACTGAAGGTGAGAGGTCTATCAGAACCTGCCGTGCTGCCTGGATATTTAACAACAACAATCGGGATGACATATCTACTCCCATAATAATGGGGATAAAACTTCTCAATTCCCACACATGTTTATAAAATGTGCATGATGAGAGTCATGGGACTATAATAATTAAGACTATAATAAATTCAAATATAGATCATCAATAAATCTCCAATATAATTTAGACTACTTGTATATGATCAGATAATTAAATGAGTATATTACAGCAATCCTTAAATTTTGGTATTTTGAGTCAACTGAGTCATTCACTTGCCTTAATCAATTTATTCACACTTACATGTGCATCCTGTACGTAGATTCTGTTAAGTAAACTATAATAGGAGGAGGAAGATCAGATTTTACTATCCAATTGGACTTTTCTTTCTTAACTCTATGTCTGATCGATCTGTAGATAAATTGATGAAGAGGGGAAGGAAATTTTTTATTTTTTTTGGGTTAAATCTCAATTGAAATTATAAAGTATAGACGCGTCAAAAGCTAAATTGAGAGAAGAAATGATGAATCACCAGTTTAATAAATAATTATATTTAGAAATAAAATTAGGATAAAATTGTTTTTATATTAAATCAATAAAGATAATATGTGTATTTTAGAAGATTTACCAAGCCTCCTATTTTTTATTATTATTTTTTTTTTGGAAACACCTCGGAAGAATTTTTTTGTAAAATTACTTTAGAAGAGTAATCATCACATTGGTGTGCTTCTTAAAATTATTGTCAAAAGACTCCAAATCGATTAAATAAGTAAACAACTTAACTGTTTCAAAAAAAGAAGAAGAAAGAAGTAAACTACTTAACAACTTTGTATTCAAAAATAATAACGAACATTTTAGAAATTTAATTTAAGAATAAAGAAAGCAAAATTTGACTATTTAACCGTGTGACTATTCAAATTTGACTAATAGAATTCTCTAGTGAGCCAGTGAGGCTTAAACTTATAAGAAATGTAATATTTCAAAAAACAAAAAATATATATATATATATATAAAAGAAATTATTACATGGTAAGATTTGGTACAGACATACAAGGGTATGCCCTTCACATCCACACCATGAGTTTGTGAGTTTAAGTCTCTCTCCCTCTTCAAACCCGAATTATTATAATATTTAAAAAAAAAAAAAAAAAAACCAAAGTAATTAGGTTATTCCATTGAAAGCAGAAGTTGACTTTGTTTTTAAATGCTAGGTTTCTTTCTTTCTTTTTTGAAAAACGAAATAATCCTAGCTAGCAATGTATTCCATATCTGAAAATGCATTATATATGTGTATAATTAATGCTGTGTGCATAATGAGTATTTAAGAAGAAGAAATTATTTATTATCTCCCCATAGAATGATGAAAATGATACATAACATAAGCATACATGCATAGAGCTACAAAAATCTGAAACTTTTCGAACCGACTTTAATTTGATTCCCACAGAATCACAAACTATAGTTTGATGTAGGAATTATTTGGTTTGGTCTGACACCTGCACCATAGGGTTGTGGGTTTAAGTCTCCATTTCTAAACCCTTAATCCCTTAATTATTGAATACTTAAAAAAAAAAAAAAAAAAACTTACCACAAACACAAATCATAATACTTAACTGAGTTAATTCCGAGGAGCTGGGTGCAAGATTTCACAGGATCGTAGGAAATACTACTTGGGCGCTAAGTGGTCACGAGTAGACGATCCACCATCTTCTGTGGTTTTTCCTGATGATGAAGGCTGATTTTTCTTAGTGTTTTTCGATACATTGTTTCCTTCGCCACTTATTTGAGGAAAAATACTTTCTTTGAAGGTATCCTTTGGCTGTGGCTGTGGCTGTGGCTGTGAGGTAACGCCAGATTTTTGAGGAGCCTGATTGTTTGCACTAGATGAATTATTATCATTTCCTTGGCCCGATTTTTCGTCTTGCACTTTCAGTCCTAAAGCTTCCTTAGTCTCTTGTGATGATCTCTTTTTTCCAGGCTTAGAATCGATATGGGTGCTCGTCTCCTGAGACTTTGGAGTGGCTTTATAACTTCCTTGAACCAATACATTCTTCTCTCTGAACGCACTCTTAGTCGTCTCTTGTTTAGCTAAAGGAGGAGAAATGTTTTTTGTTGATAGTTGATCAGAATTGTTGGAGATCTCACTTTGGTCAGTTGCTGCATGAACAACTGGATTGTTTGGAGCAGCAGGCAACTTATTATTTCCTCCAGCTAGCACATCAATTTTACTACTCAGATCGAAGGGATTCTTAGACGTACAAGGCTTTTTAATAGCCCTGGAGCTCTCCGCAGTCGACGACTGATCATCAGGACTCTTTTTTTTTTTTATGATCATCTTCAGAACAGTCATCTTTCTCTTTTTTACCGGAGCCTGCCGGAGCTGGCGATTTAGAGTCTCTCTTTTCGGAACTCATATTATTTCTTCTTCTGATCTCTTGTTAATACATGCATAGCACATAGCTAGGGAGAACTCATCTGTGCTCACGTTCACTCTTTATAGAAGATGATCACTTGTTGATGTCACGTGTGTCCTCCACCTATCTCCACGTTGACTGTAGATGATTGGCTTTTCATGTTAAATGTTAGTTCTTTATGTCCTAAGTACATCGGGCTTAATAAATGAAAAATTACATATTTAAATTATTATTCATTAAAAAAAAAAAAAAAAAAAAAAGTGGTAAACTACACCGGATCAATTTCCCTTATTTTTTTTTTACTTAGTTAATCTCAGGAGCGGACCCAGAAAATATTTATTACCCGGGCTAAACTTATATATGTGTAGGGACATAAATAGATTCTTCTTTTGATATAAATGATTCTATACATATGAAAATTTACTTTTAAAGACTAGTTTGAATTGTTTAATCTAATAATTAGAATAAAATCAAGTGAATATGGAATGTATAATTAAACAATTAAAACAAAATCAGGGAAATATTTTATATAAAACATACATAAAATTACATATTTATAAAGACTACTTAACACATGCAATGTTTTTATATTGAGTTAGAGTAGGTAATTGATTGAATTTGGTTTTTATTATCGGTAAATTATCAAGCATTCAACACACTAAAACCTATAAATTAGAAGTAATCTAAGGGCCAGTTTGGTATTGCTATAACTTTTATAATAATCACTGTTAGCTGTGCTGAAGGAATAATCACCTGTGAAATTAATCAGCGGATGTTTGGTTAATTATATTTTTAAAATTACTGTATAGCTTAAAAGAAGTATACATATGTTTGGTAATTTTATTGTAAAAGTGCTAAGATTAGTTATAATGACTAAAATATACATGAGTTTAGGATCATATTTCATTTTATTATTAATTATATATATTAAATCAATATTTAAGTAGAATATTTAAATTGGAAAAAAAATTCCATAAGAACAATAAAAATATTTTTAAGAGATTTTATAAATCAAATCAATATTTAAATAGAATATTTAATTTTGAGATGAAATAAGGTATATAAATGATTTTAACTTGATTTCATAAGGATAATAATGATATTTTAAAAATGCTGGAATATATTATTCCATAATCACTTTCAAAAAGTAACAACCTACCTACTTCTCAAGATCATCGTCAAAACTTGACAAATTATCAATTAATCACTTTTTGAAGTTTTACCAAACATCATTTTATGTTAAAATTATAAAATAATCTGATTTTAACTTTTCAAAAGTAATACCAAACTGGCCCTAGGGCTAAAGTTCTATAAATCATAACCCAAAAAAAAATGAACAAATATCACATGCCGAATACAAAAAATTAAAAGTAGAGTATGAAAATAACATTTGATGAAAATAAAAGGCAATGTAATGAATAATGCTATATTTAAAGGTAAGTTTAGTAATATTGATTGAAATTAAATGTAATTTACTACTAATAAAAAAGGTTAAAGGGAAATTGTGCAATATAGTATATATATATTTTTTTCAGAAGGCTTCCCGGGCTATAGCCCGAGTCAGCCCTTTCAAGGGTATGCCCTTGGTTATTCTAACAAAAAATACAAATACAAATACATTTACACTTCACTATTGAATCTTCTATTAAGGATAATCTAGTTGATAATATTTGAACTTTGTATTTATATTTATCTGTAAGTGTTCCGGTTCACATAGGATACGAAGACTTAGTCTTCAAGTAAATATTGCTTGTATAAATATAGCTTTGAGCTTTATCAATTAATATACCAAAAATTATCCCAACTCTACATGGTATTAGAGCAAACCTAAAACTCAAACGAGTCCTCTTGATCAAAGCCATGACCACCATCAACTCAAACGAGTTGAACCCAAACGCAGCCGCCAGCACCACCACCACCACCACCACCATCATCTCCTCGTCCTCTTCCTCGCACAACATCACTACCTCCTCAAACACAATAATCTCCATTAATGTTGCTACACAAGCTCCCCTAAAGCTCACAACAACCAACTATAGGTCATGGACACTACAATTTCACACATTTCTTATGGGTTTTGATCTCATAGGGTTCATCGATGGTCGGAACCCATGTCCACCAGCAACAATCATGGTCAACGATCTCACCACACCCAATCTGGTGCACAACCTATGGACCAGGCAAGACCAATTGCTCCTGAATGCAATCCTTGGATCCATATCTCCTTTTATCATCCCGTTTATTGCTTTCGCTCAAACAGCCCGTGATGCTTGGACTACCCTTGCCAACACATATGCGAAACCTTCCAGAGGCCATATCATGCATCTCAAAAGTGTGCTTACCAATGTTACGAAAGGAACCCAGACTATTACTAAATTCATGCAACATATTAAGTGTATAGCCGATGAATTGGCCATACTCGATGCACCGGAAAACCCTAAAGACCTCACCGTAAAAATCTTGAATGGACTATGTGATGAGTTCAGAGATATATCCTCAGTTGTTCGTGCCCGTGACATTGCAATAACCTTTGAAGAACTTCATGAGAAACTCATTAACTGTAAGGCAATAATGAAACAAGAGGCTGCCAAACAATAAAAATTCCCTATCACCGCTAACTATGCCTCTAGGCCTTCAACCGATGGCCATACCAACAACCCTTCTCGGCAACCCTACAATTCAAACAGCAATCCAGCTCACAACCAGCCCACAACCAGCCCTACACTCACGCCAAATAGGCTGCAACTCACGGTCATAATCAAACCGGTAGGTATCCTCAAAACTCATCAAATAAACCTCGTTCGTACCGCGGTTTTTGTCAATTATACAATGAGCAAGGACATACAGCAAAGCAATGCTCCATGTTCACGTCAAGTCCTATGACTCATAGGCCTCAAACGACGCAATCAACTTGGCCTTGGCAGCCAAGAGCCAATTATGCTGCACCCAATCCCGCCTCCCCTCTTGAACGGCTTTTTGACTCAGGTACTTCTCAGCAAGTCACCACGGACCTTGACAATATGTCGCTTCACTCTCCATACAGTGGCTCAGATGACATTATGATTGGGGATGGCTCAGGCTTACATATTACTCACACTGGTTCCCTTCACTTACCTTTTAAATCTACATCTTTTTTATTATCTGATGTCTTATGTGTCCCAAATATGAAACAAAATCTTATTTCTGTATCTCAATTTTGCACTGCTAATAAGATTTCTATTGAATTCTCACCCCTTTCTTTTGTTGTGAAGGATCTTCGTACGGGGGCGCAACTTCTGCAAGGACGGACTAAAAATGGTGTCTATGAAAGGCCGTCTCATGCTCAGCCTCATTCCCCTCCCATCATTGCTCTTTCCAGTGTCAAAGCCTCGATCTTGGACTAGCATCATCGCTTAGGTCATCCGTCACCCAAAATAATTCATAAATTAGTGTCTTCCCAAGAGTTGTCTGTTTCCTCCTCTTCTAGGTCTACTATTCATTGTGATGCCTGCAAATGTAATAAGACTCATAAGTTACCATTTTCGGTTTCAACTGTCCATAGTTTGAAACCTCTTGAAGTAATTTATTCTGATGTTTGGAGTTCTCCTATTTTTTCCAAAGATGGCTATAAATATTATGTTTTATTTGTTGATCATTTTACAAAATATATGTGGCTATATGATAAGTCCATTAATACGCTTTGCGTACCCCCCTATTTACCTATGTTTTGATCTCGTTTTCCTTGGAATTACCATGTTTTAATGTTTAAATCATGTGTTTGCAGGTCATTTTGTTCTAGGAGGAGTTTACGCGCGATAACAGAGATTTTCCGGGTAAATCCGGGACTATCGGGTTAAAAGAGCATTTTTTCCAGTTTTCGTCGAAGTGTACCGCACTGGGCAAAATGGTGTACCGCGACCTGTACCACGTTTTTGAAGATCTGATTCACTGCCAAGTTTCATCGGACAAGAACATCGAAGTGTATCACGTCAGACCAAAATGCATACCACGAAGTTCAGCAGAAGGTGTTCGTCAGACAGTTTCGTTAAAGCGTACTGCGAGACGTACTACAAGATGACAACCACCGCTTGCTTTTCACCTTTTTTGGGACCCACTTTGACCTACCTTTAAATACAACTTTACCAAATTTTTCAAGTGTGCTTCATAATTTCCTGATCTGAAAATTTCTCCATTCACGCCATCACTACATCTTCCATAAATTCCTCCACAAATTCACATAATCCATTATCTCTTCACCACAATCCACCATAAATCCATCACCTCCACTACATAACCTTCTCTTACACACCATACCCATCATCAATCAACACCTTGGAGCAGCAAAGGAAGCTTGGAAAGCTCAAGTCATTGGAGCCTAGCACTTGCAAAGAAGAAGTTCTTCATCTTAGTGAAATTTCTTGCAACTTATTCTCTTATCTTTGTGTATTTGCTATGGTTTACTTCAATTTATTATCTCAAATGACTTTGAGGTGTAATATGAGCTAAACACTTTTATGTTAGAATTATGATGATACCAAACCCTTAATCCTTTAGTAATGATTTGCCTAATTTCTCTTAAAATGCTTGTATTCTAATATGGATATTTTGTGAGCTTAATGCTTTTGCTTGATTGATCATCTTGTAATTGTTCTATTGGTTGTGTGTACGAACCGAGAGGTGACGTGCTAAATGTGCTCGTCACGATATCCACTATATATGATCAGTAAGGTAGAGATACGCGAGGCTGGCGTATAGGGATCGTGTGTGTGTCCCACCGTGCTAGATTAGCTCAAATATATTCTGTATGTTTGGGTGCGATTTTTATTGCTCGAAAGAGATTAGGAGTTAGTTGAAGGGGGCACGAACCTATAACGTATACTTGCGTAATTTGGGAGATTAGGCAGATCGAATTCATAATTAGAAGGGTGTGGTGGATTCTAAATTATAGCATTATTTCATCGAATTACAAACATCGTTTTCTTGTGTGATTTACTTAATTTGCTTAATACATGCTTAGAATTAGCTTTAGATTAATTTAGTGAAAAGTTTGGAAATCATTTAAATGTTTTATTCAAATAGTACGCGTGCCTTCGAACGCCAGTAATCATTAAATCCCTTAGTCTCTATGGGACGATACCCTACTCTATCATTGCACTACAATTCGACCTCGTACTATTACGAGCATGACGGTTTGTAGCGATCACTATATCCTTTGAAAAATAAGTCTAATGTTCACGATGTATACCCATGTTTCAAAACACTTGTTGAATTTTTTTTTGGTCATCCAATTGTCTCTTTTTATAGTGATAATGGTGGCGAATACATTGCACTAAAACAATTTTTTACTACTCATGGCATCTCACATTACACACCACAACACCACACACACCGGAACACAATGGTGTTTTCGAGCGTTATCGTCGTCATCGTCATATTGTTGAAACGGGTCTCTCACTTCTCACTCATGCATCACTACCTCCCAAGTTTTGGTCCTATGCCTTTACAACAGCCATTTACTTAACCAATAGGATGCCAACTCCATTGTTAGACATGCTGTCACCTTTTGAAAAGATTTTCTCAACACGTCCCGCTTATGCAAAACTACGTGTGTTTGGGTGTCTATACTACCTATGGATTAAGCCGTATAATCATCACAAGTTAGAACCTTGGTCTAGAGCATGCGTTTTTATTGGATATTCTTTGTCTCAAAGTGTATATCACTGTCTAGACTTGGAGAATGACCATCTATTCGTCTCGCGTCATGTTACGTTTGTTGAGTCTGTGTTTCCGTTTAAATCAATTCCCAACCACTCTCCTCGTTTTACCATTGAATCCGTTGTGTCCTGGCTACCATAGTCTCCACCGTCGGTCGTCGTTCCCACCAGTCACACCCACTCATCTGTTGTGCATGGTTGGTCCACTATTCTGGCATTGCATGAGACTCCCCATTCAGTAGCACCATCACACTCTCGAGCTCGAGTTACTCTCCCACCTCCCACAATATCCTGCACTGCACCCTCTACAACTGATCTTGCACCACATTATCCTTCAGCAGTAGACGTGCCACCTTCACAAATTGAACCCGCAACAAGTTCACCACCAGTCATAATTACACCTGATCTGACACCAGCCGTGCCCACACTTGATCCTACACCTGCTCAAACTGACCCTTATAATAGTCACCCCATGCTAACAAGGTTAAAGAATAACAACCACAAACCACTCACCAAGCTCTCCCTTACCAGTGTGTTACCATCACCTATACAAACTAAACCAACCTGTGTCTCTCAGGCCCTAAAAATACCTGAATGGTGACGGGCAATGTCGGATGAA
Organism: Acer yangbiense; assembly: GCA_008009225.1. Classification (NCBI taxonomy): domain Eukaryota; kingdom Viridiplantae; phylum Streptophyta; class Magnoliopsida; order Sapindales; family Sapindaceae; genus Acer; species Acer yangbiense. The sequence continues at coordinate 5,355,227 of CM017761.1, read as the reverse complement.
TTTGACACGCTAGTTCGGAATGGCACATGGAATTTGGTTCCCTCTCACTCATCTTACTCTTCTCACAATACTATAGGTTGCAAGTGGGTGTTTCGTATCAAGCGATCTCCAGATGGCTCTATCTCTAGATACAAGGCTCGTCTGGTAGCCAAGGGATTTCACCAATGATCGGGCCTTGACTACACAGAGACTTTCAATCCGGTGGTTAAGACAACTACAATTCGAGTTATACTTAGTGTGGCCGTTTCTCGCGGCTGGCCTCTCCGCCAACTGGACATGAACAATGCTTTTCTTCAAGGACACTTGACTGAAAATGTCTTCATGGCACAACCGTCAGGTTTCATTGACCCCGCCTACCTATCTCATGTGTGCCGTCTCAAAAAGACAATTTACTGTCTGAAACAACCTCCTCGTGCATGGTACAATGAGTTTCGTCAACACCTCCTCCAAACCAGGTTTGTCAATTCCTTATCTGACTCTTTATTTATTTTTACTGCGAATGGTTCGACACTTTTTCTGCTAGTATATGTTGACGACATCATTGTAACTGGGAGTAATGGGGTACTTGTAGACAAGTTTGTTACCTCACTAGCTCAGCGATTCTCCATTAAGGACCTCGGCAGCTTGTCTTATTTTTTTGGGGTTGAAGTCCTCGCCTCTCCACATGGTCTAATTCTATCTCAACAGAAGTATGTCACTGATCTCCTTGTTCTCATGAAAATGTTTGATGCCAAATCGGTTCAAACATCATTACCAACGGACCAAATCCTGAAACTTCTAGATGGCACCTCCCTGACTGATGCAACTGAGTATCGCAGTGTGGTTGGTGTGCTACAATACCTATCATTCACCAGGCCAGACATTGTGTTTGCTGTCAACAAACTTGCCCAGTTCATGCATCGTCCGACCACTAGACACTGGTCTCTAACCAAGAGCCTTCTGCGTTACCTACGTGGAACATTTGGCCACGGTCTACATGTGTGACGTGACTCTCCACTGACATTACATGCTTACTCTGATGCGGATTGGGCTAGTAACCAAGATGATCGCACCTCCACAAGTGCGTATGTGATGTTTCTCGAGTCCAATGCGGTTTTATGGTGCTCTCGCAAGCAGAGATCAGTCGATCAATCCTCCACTAAGGTGGAATACAGGGTAGCTACTCTAGCTGCATCAGAAGTGCTCTGGCTCTCATCGCTAATGAATGAATTATCCATTCCATCCACCGTTCCACCAACTATCTACTGTGACAACGTTGGTGCGACATATCTCTGCTCCAATCTAGTCTTCCACTCAAGAATGAAACATATAGCTATTGACTTCCACTTCGTCCGTGAAAGAGTTCAACGGGGTCAGCTACGTGTATCTCATGTTTCTTCAGCAGATCAGCTGGCGGATTCACTCACTAAGCCCCTATCTAAGCCTCGCTTTGCTCTATTACAGTCCAAGATTGGTGTCTCTGACATACCCACCATCTTGAGGGGGCGTATTAAGGATAATCTAGTTGATAATATTTGAACTTTGTATTTGTATTTATCTGTAAGTCTTCCAGTTCACATAGGATACGAAGACTTAGTCTTCAAGTAAATATTGCTTGTATAAATATAGCTTTGAGCTTTATCAATTAATACACAGAAAATTATCCCAACTCTACATCTTCCAACATATATCATACTTTTATCATCAATCGTGGTCTCGGTCTCCCAACCTATTGTGGACATGGTCTTTTGAAGTAGCTTTCGTGACTGGGATCCATCTCGAATGGAAGGCCACCGCAAGTAGTTACCTTCTGTGGTGTTGGAAAAATCATTAAAAATTTTGAAAAATTTTAATTAAATGAAAAATACATTCACTGAAGCCCGGTCTTCTAGGAATCCAGGGCTCAACATTGATACTCTCGGGCTTAATAAATGAAGAATTACATTTTTAAATTATTATTTATTTTAAAAAAAATAAATAAACAGTGGGGAACTACACCAGATCAATGTCCCTTCATTTTTTTTTTTTACTTGGATATTCTAACAAAAAATACAAATACTAATACATTTACACTTCACCATTGAATCTTCTAACATATATCATACTTATATCGTCAATTGTGGTCTCGGTCTCCCGACCTATTGTGGACATGGTCTTTTGAAGTAGCTTTCAGGACCAGGATCCATCTCCAATGGAAGACCACTGCACGTAGTTACCTCTCGCGGTGTCCGAAAAATAATTACAAATTTCAAAAAAATATAATTAAATGAAAAATACATTCACTGAAGCCCGATCTTCTAGAAGGATAAATAAATGAAGCATTACATTTTTAAATTATTATTCTTTTTTAAAAGAAAAAAATTAATAGTGTGGAACTACACCAAATCAATTTCCCTTCATTTTGTTTTCTTAGATATTCTAACAAAAAATAAAAATACATTTACATTTACACTTCACCATTGAATCTTTCAACATATATCATACTTTTATCATCAATTGTGGTCTCGATCTCCCAACCTATCGTGGACATGGTTTTTTTAAGTAGCTTTCGGGAACGGGATCCATTTCTAATGGAAGGCCACCGCGGCCGCATGTAAGTTACCTTATAATTATTTTTTTTGAACAGTAAATTTTTATTAAGAAAGCCAAGCGTGGCACAACAGAGAAGCAAAACAACAGCCACTACAAAAGAAACAGGGCAAACAAAACCCCTCAGAAACAGAGACCCAGGCAGCTTACAGCTAATAAAGCATCCAAACAAAACAAACCAAGCATAACAAAGCACTAAGACGCCACCAAACACGACCCCCACCCAATAAAAAACGAAGAGACTCAAGTAAAATAAGCACCCCACTGAACAAAATCCCCAACCTTACTCGAACCCATCTTTGCCAAACCATTTGCCATGTGATTAGAGTCTCTCGAGCTGAAAGAGACAACCGTGGCAGCAAGGGTGGCCAAACTGTTACGGATATCGTAAATAGTGTCAATATGATTAAAATGACCAAAACCACTATTATTAACCCACGACACCATCACCTTGGAATCACTTACAACCTTAATATTGCGACCTAAGAGAGAAGGTTTTGACACACACAAGGCGCAAGCCTTCTGGATCGCCATAATCTCCTCCATATTCAACTCATAAATACCAATGAACAAGGAGAAACTGCACAATACTTTGTGTTGACGGTGAAATCTGGATTGCCACGCACTCAACAGTTATATTAATTTAGTTTAAAACGAGAAAATCAAGAATGCATGCAAGAGACAGTTTTTACGTGGAAAACCCTTGAATGGGCAAAAACCACGGCGCCCCAGAGGGCAGAAAGATAATACTTGATTCTATTGCTTTGTTACACACTCAAATCTCTCATACAATTGCTCTTTTCTCTCTAGTTTTTCGAACCCCTCCCTCATGAGATAGATGGTTCTATTTATACCTGTTTAATTAGGGTTTCCCCTTATTTTTAGCCGTGTTGGTGGTAGGATTCCCTCTTTGAATCGTACTAGGATTCTTATGTTGTCCCAGATCCGGATATGCTCTATCTCTTTTCCTTTTTATGATTCCTTGTTGCCATGGGTCTTCTAGAGGTTAGGGTTTTATTTCTGTGTTTCTGTAGAGTCGCTTTGGGCCCAGTATGCTGATGCAGCGAGCACCTTCACTTCTGGGTATTATCTTTCGGCGACCACGTTTCTACCTTTGGCGAGTATATATCTTGCTCTGGCGACCACACCTTTGACTATTGATTTAAAGCGTTGACATTCTGATTGGCCGCATTTTCTCCCTTGACCCGGTCAATGAGTGACGTGGCAACCTTTTCTTCATCATTTATTGACTCATTTGGTGACGTGTCTGCTTGGCGAATTTATACATACAACAATACCCCCATAAATACTTCGAGCTGGGCGAATGACTTGTTCTTTTTACTTCGTTTGCCTCTGCGAGCAGTATTTATATCTATGCCTTTTAAGATTTCGGCGCCTTTTGTAATTAACTCCCTCTTTCTTCTTTTCACCATGTGTTGCATTGATTGGTTGATTCTTCCGGTGTAAACTTTTAATTTTAACAACATGACTTTTAGTGTTTCCACTTACTTGACAGGTGAAGGGACATTCTGACTGCTTGGTGATCCCCGAGACGCCACCTGTCCAATATTTGGTGGTGACTGTTGCAGCTGGTTACTGTGGCCGTCACTCACATTAATTGCATATCTCTTATTTGATTTTCTCTTCCCTTTTTTTTTTCTTTTTGAATTTCAAAGTTCCCTCTTTTTAAGGCCCGATCGCTTCTTCTTCCCCACTTTGCTCTCTCCATTTATTTTTCTATTTTCTCCTTCTCTCAAAACAGAGTTCTTTCATCTCCCTCAGAAATCTCTGCCACGAATTTCTTTCATTTCGTTTCCCTGTCGGACGGCTTGCCTTGAAATTGATCGTGCTTACAACTCGACGTTCCCAATCTTCTTGCTCATCCTTCGAACCTAGGGTTTTTCTGGTGAGTTTTCATAGATCCCTCCTTGCGTTCTGCTCTTTTTAATCAGATGATGCAAGCTATAGAGCTTGGTGATAAATGTACTGCGGACAAAATTGAATCTTTGATTCGCAATTTTTGCCCGGATTCTCCGGTTCCACTTTCTGTTTTCGTTCCATCTTCTGAAAATAATTTTATCCCTAATATTTCTCCTTCATCCTCCACTAGTGATTCTCCAGCGATGCCGAGATCTTCTAAACCAAGTGGCAGCAAACGACGCACCTCTAGGGCCCCTCGTGAATCCTTACTGGATGCGCAGACGACAATCGATTTTGACGTTGAAGCCCATCAACGAGATAGGCTGCGGTTTTCGTTAAATCATCCGTGTTCTTTTGATACGGAGGTTAATGTGGTTGGCGAATGCGAGCTCCTCAAGTACAAGAGTCGCTTCGATATTCCAAACTCGGTGACCTTGATGCCTCCTGGTGATCGAGCCGTCTGGAATCCCCCCGAGAATGCGGTTGCTATTTATGGCGCCATGCTCAGCTATGGGGTAACCCTTCCCCTTCAGCCTTTTATTGCCAGGTTCCTCGCGAAGGCCAGAATTACGCCGGCACAACTCACCCCAAATAGTTATAGGATATTGATGTGCTTGTGCCTAATGTGGAAGTTGAAAGGTTATAGGCCCCCTACACCTCGCGAGATCCACCATTTTTACACGCTAAGACAGGCGGGCAATGGCGGCACGTATTTCCTTCTCTCTTCACCCATAGAGAGCTGGATCCCTGAGGGCGCGGTGAACCCCGGTCAGGTGGAGATCTCAGGTGACGAGAAGAAGAAGGGTTTTATATGGGGTTTTCCCACTTCAAACAAGAGGTGGAAAAATAGTTGGTTTTTTGCTGGTGGCGAGTGGGGCCGAGATGTGCCAGCCAGCAGTCGCCGTAATCTCTCGGCGAAGAAAGTTCCCAGGCACTTCACTTCTCCTGAAGCCTGGTCGAAAGCCGTCCCTGTTTTGCTGGATGGGGAGATCTCTCGCCTCACCGCGGCGGCTATCCTTCCTTTAGACTCGAGGGATAGGTCCTTCCTCTTGGATGAGGAAAAAATGATCGCTCAACGGATTTTCCCACGCCCACTTGCTAGGCTACCTCGTTGTAAGTTTGTTCGTTCTTTTTTTATTTTTTTATTACTGCTTCTTTTTATTCTGCTAGTGATACTGGGTCTATTTTTCTTGCAGTGAGTGATTTTGACACAGTTTGCGATCTACAAGTCCGGGCAGTAAAGAATTCTGAGGCTGCCAGTAAAAGACATGCTGCTAGTTTAGCCAATGAAAGAATTGCTAGCCCGGATGGTGGCGATCCCTCCGATGGCGAGGAAGCTGGTGATATTCCCGAGGGTGGGGTCGAATCGTGGCAACCCCCTGTGTATACAGAGGCTGCTGTGAACATTCCTGCTGCGACTACTGCTGCTGCGACCACTCCTGCAGCTACCTCCATCCGTAAGGGAAAAGAGAAAGTTGGAGTTTCAGGGCTAGTCAGTGATAATCCTATTTTTGACGTGGATGTCCCTGAAACTCCCCTTGATCCTGCGAATGATCTAACTCCTAAGACCGGTAGAGGAAAACGCCTGGCTAAGAGCACCCATGATCATACTGCTCGACCTTTGAAGCGGGCATCAAGAGTTGTGCAGTATGTTGTTTCTTCGGATGAGGAGGGTGCCGGTGGGCCTGTATTCACTGAAACTCCTTCTACTCAAACACCTGTTTCTGAGGCTCCTGCTGGTGGGGTGAGTGCGGGGGTGTCCTCACCTTCTGAAGGAGTTAATAGGTCGAATGTTCCTACTTCCTCCCCGACTGGTGCAGCTTCTCCTCCGGTGGTTGTGGGTGAGCCGAATGTATCTTCTGCTAGTCAACCTGGGCCATCTGGTCAGCCAGGGCCAGCTGATAAATCGGAGCCATCTAAGCGAACTGGGGCTTCTGCGTCAGGTTCGGGTATGGCCTGTGAGGTTTCTCCCGTGGATCCAACCGAAGTTAGTGAGGAAGAAGGGACTGTTTCCCTTTCAGACTTCATGGCTGCGGAGATTTGCTCACATATAATGAACAACAACATTTTTGTTGGTGAGGGTTAGGAGCACGTGAAGAGCAGGTCTTGTAACAAGAAGATGGGATTTTTCTTCAATTGCCACTCCTTGGTGAGTCTCTTGCGGTATTTATGTTGTGTTTTTCGTTCGTATTTTTCCTGACTTGGTGTTTTTTTTTTCTTTCAGATGATGTCTGAGTTGACTGACGCCTATAGGCGAGGGAATTTCCTTTCGAGGGATGTGAGACGCCTGCGGGAACAAACTTCTATTTTGGCCGCTGAGAAACTCTCTGCTGAGGAAATCCATACTCAGCATCTTGCTCAGTTGAGGGAATCTGCAGATGGTTATCTTTCAGCTCAATTGGTCACTGGAGATAAATTGGCTGCTGCTGAGGAAGAGATTACTTCGCTGCGAGAGCAACTCTCCGCTAATTGATCAGTCTAAATCTATGCTTATATTTTGCCCATTTTGCCTATGTTTATGCTTGTTTCTTGGGTCCTTTTGGTGGGTTGATGTGTTTGTTAAGTCTTTACAGATCTCTTTCCATAGAAGTGTTGATCGGATCTTATTTTGGAGATGATGGAGTCAAAAGATGAAGAAATGGCCAAAATTCTCATTTACCGCGGCCCAGGCCGCTCATCATGCAAGTGCACCATCAGCGGTACACTAGGCGGTCGAGGAACCTTATTTACCGTGGCCCATGCCGCTCAGTAGGTATGTGCCTCTCAAGCGACCCCTCAAGCGAGCCAGACCAGTGTGTGCGTTGGAATTTCCGCTGCCCATGCACGTGCCCACCCAGCGGCACGTTAAGCGGTGGACCGTCTCCGCGTTTTCTCAAAACTGCAGAAGACCTAATAAAAAGAGAAAAAAAGAAGAAAAATAAAGGGTGCCGACTTTGAGAGATAGAACAGACAGGAAAGAATAGACAACACATTCATTCATTCATTCTTTAATTAATTCAACTCCATCCATCATTGGAGGATTACTGGAAACAAGAAGACGACGGGGATTTCAAGACAAGAGCATCTCACCATAATGGGTTTTCTCTTCATCTCTTCTATGTTTTTGTTCTCTCTATTGATGTGTAACTAAACCTCTAACTAGGGGATTGATGTAACTGATTTTGGATAACTCTATGTGAACAATTAGTCTACCTTTTGTTAATCAATTGGGTTTCGTTTTGTTTATTGAATTAATTGTTCTATTCTACTTTCTCTTATTATATTGTGACCGCAAGTGATTTGAGTTTTATAGTTTAGTTTATCCATGAGATTAGGGTTTAGATGTGGATGACTGTTCCATTTAAATCTGAATCAAAAACTTAATAAACAAGAAAATTGATGTATGCATGACCGTGCTATGTTAATTTGGCTTAGAGTTTTGTGAAAAATATGGGTTTTGACAATTGCTCATTACATGACCGTGTGTGAGTAATTAGAAGAACCCTAGATCATTATTCCGTATTCGTTGCATGACCGTGTGCGAGTATTGGAAAGGATCTTTGAACCTAATTGAATTATCTTGAAAACAAGCCCGTAAACTAGATTGAAGTGTGTAACGAGACTGATTGTGAGCATTGAGTGTCTAAGAAAGGTGCATCGATTCCCTAGTATTTCTCTCCATATATTCATTCCTTGTGTGTGATCTTTGATTTGATTTGATTTTAGTCTTTAGTTCAAGTAGTCATAATTTAGGTTAATTTTAGAATTGAACAAACTTCCAAAGCAAAGCATTATGCAATTTTAGTTTTCGCACTTAGAGTAATCCTTACTAGATTGATTAGCTTTGACCGATAGAATCGCCGATCCCAGTGAACGAACTTTCTTAGTAAATTGAACACAGATTTTACTGCATCAATTTTAGCGCCGCTGCCGGGGATTGGTGTAGATTCTATTAGTTGAATCTAGTTAGTTAAGTTAGGTAGTGTGTGTCATTAGACTTTGTTTTAGTTTTGTAAGGTTTCCCGTTGTTTTTAATTGGCTTATTTCGTGATCAAACCATATGTGGGGATTCTTTGTAAGGGTAGTTTAGATGTTGTTGTTATTGCTTAGGCCCTTTGAAGACCTCATTATTGACAAGCACCAAAGGTAATACTCTAAGTGCTTACTTGTCTTGAAGAGATAGTTGCACACACTCATAACTCATGCATATGTTTAATCTTTGTATGTTGTGTTTCTTTTTGTTGTGCATCAATGCCTATTTTCATCTCTTCTTGCTTGTTATTATGATTGCATCTTGTGTTTATAACATCATAGCATTTAGGCTTTTAGGATGCATCTTAGTTTATCTTTGTTCCCCTTGCATGATTGCTTGTGGGGTTCAAAGTTGTGGGCTGTGCGCTGGTCCACCTGCGCCTGTCATCCAGCGCCGATCACCGGCGTAAAACGCCCAGTGGCGTGCCGCTGGTCGTGCGCTGGTCCGCACCAGCGTAGGCCACCAGCGCAGATCGTCCAGTTCTCTGTCGCCGGTCGTGCGCTGGTCCACACCAGCGCAAGTCCACCAGCGCTGATCGCCCAGTATGGCTCCGCTGATATGGCGCCTGTGTGAGCGCATGTCGTCCAGCGCCAAAGCAAAAATGTGCGTGTGCGCTGGTCCTGCGCCTGTCGTCCAGCGCAGGTCCACCAGCGCACAGTGCATTTTTCTGGCGAGTTTTCAAAATGACCTCACTTCACTTATGGCCTCTATATATATGCTAACTTGATTTTAGGTCATTCACAAGAGTTCTTATTCATGCTTCATACTTAGGATATTTTTCAAGAGAAGAAAAATACACAAAGAACTCATTTTTAATCACTCAAACACTTTTTCATGATCATCAATCATCATCTAGCATCATCTTAGATCATCTAGATGTCATCTTGCATGGAATCTTCATCATACTTTGCTTGGTAAGCTTTTCACTAATATCTTACATGTTTTGTGTTTCTCTTATCTAGCAATCTCAATTAATTATTTGTTTGTTATTTTGTATGCTTTGGATACAATATTGAGATGAGTATGATGTATGTTTCAGAAGTTATATTGTGCTAGCATATTACGTTTTGTGCTTAATATTGATTAGCTAAACTAATTGACATGTCATTTAGTTTTGATATCTAGGATTGTTCTTAATTGCATATTAATCATCTTAGTTAAGCATATAGGGTTTCCCTTGCTCTATGTTGCATTTTGGATATTTTCATATATTCACTTAGGGTTGTATTCTCTTCTAGAGAAAGTAAGTCTTGTGTGTAGCAACCGGGATTAGGTTGCTTAGATCGCAAGCAAATAGGACTAGGTTCACTCATACCGGGATTAGGTAGGTGTGTGATTACTTCCGGGATTAGGTTGTAATCGTTTGCACATTTAGTGGATTCGAGGTTCGAGTGTGGCTTACTTACATAGCCCGTGGTTTTTCCCGTGAGGGTTTCCACGTAAAAACCAAGTGTTGTTTTAATTTCCGCACCATATTACAATTGCTTGGTTATATTATCTTGAGGGCATTTTCGTAATTTTGACTAACACAAAAAATTGGGTAAAAAGCGTAAAATCTATTCACCCCCCCTCTAGATAGCTTTATACACACCGTGCTATAATTTGTTTCAAGTTTTTCTTTTGTTTTTTTTTATCTCGTGGTAGTTGTGTTTTTGGTGTTTCAGGTTTTACAGGTGTATGAACGGACGTCGTTCGCTTGGAGGTATTCTGATCCCTGCTAACGACGAGATTGACGGAGTAGGCCAGACAGACAGACAGTTCGAAGAGTTAGATCCTTTGGTTGAGGACATGGGTGATCACGGTGAGCAACGTGACCGGGTTATTCGAGCTGAAAGAGAGGATCATGATGAACAAGGTGTTCAAAATAGACAGGAAGTTCGAGACAATCCACCGGGTTCTCCAAGACGTGCACTAGAAGATGATATCAGAATAATGAGAGAGTCTGGACAGCCTATGCTGGGAGACCAACCTCAGCCAATTGTGTTAGATGCCGTAGCCAGAAGTTATGAGTTGAGGAGTAGCCATTTAAATATGCTGCCATCTTTTCACGGTTTGGCAACAGAAGACTGCCTCCAGTTTATGAAGGACTATCAAGCTACCGTAGGGAATTTCCCGATGGGCCGATTGACAGAAGAGCGGTTAAGGATGAGGTGTTTTCGGTATTGTTTGAAGGACAAGGGCATCAAGTGGTACAATTCAATAAGGGCAGGATCTTTGAGATCATGGGTTGACGTGTGCACTGCATTCTTCAACAGATTTTTCCCTGCTTCAAAAGTAAAAGAAGTCCGGATCAAGATAGCTAGTTTCGGTGAAGAAGATGGTGAGTCGTTCCATGAAGCATGGTCGCGATATAAGGAGCTGTTAGATCAAATTCCCCCTCACATGGTGACAGAGGAGTACAAAGTCCGCACTTTTTATGATGGATTGACACCTTTCACACAAAACATTGTTGACAACGCTTGTGGGGGTATCATCACCAGAAAATCTGCTTTAGAGATTGCTGAGATCTTTGAAACTTTGGCTCTAAACTCCCAGCATAGAAGTTCAACTGTCAGAAAGGGAGGAAAGTATGAGGTCAACCAGACAACTGGGGTGGAAATTCAGATGGCAAATCTAGCTAAGCAAGTACAAGCTATGATGGCCCAAAACTCGAATAGGACTCAACAGCAGTCAGGGGTGAACTCAGTGCAAGATGGAGATGGGATACCATTTGAGACAGAGGAGGTTCAAGCTTTCAATTACCAAAGAGGAAGAAACGATCCTTACTCGAACACCTACAATCCTGGATGGCGTAACCACTCAAATTTATCTTATTCTAACCCTAACACTGCTCTAAATAGTCATCAGCTCATTCAACAGAACACTCAGGGAACCAATCACGGAGGGTACAACAGAGGCAATTACCAAGGCCAAGGTTCCAATAGTCAACCTCAACAATGGAACAATACTGCAAATAGAGACAGTACCACCTATCAGCCGAAGAAGAGATCTTTAGAGGATATTGTGACATCCCTGGCTGAGAATACAGAGCGCTTCTCACGTGATACAAATAAGAGATTTAACAATGTTGAGTCATCCATTAAAAATTTAGAAACACAGATGGGGCAAATAGTCGACGCAGTTCGCAAGAATGAACCAGGAAGGTTTCCTAGTCAATCAGAACAAGCCAAGGCATTGACTGTGCTGAGAAGTGGGCGAGTGTTAGACACTGAAGTTGTTAGAGGGCAAAAGAAAGAGGACACCAGGGGATCAGAAGAGGTGAGGGAGAAGGAGGATAGAGAAGAAGAAGAGGTAGTGGTAGATCCACCACCAAAGAAGACCTCGGTTTTACACAAATCGTTAGACCCTTATATTCCACCCCCTCCATATGTTCCACCAATTCCTTTTCCTGGGATACTTAAAAGGGACAAGCTAAGTAAGACATTCAAAGAGATTTTTGATGTTCTGTCCAAGGTACATGTGAACTTACCTTTACTAGAAATGATAGAAAAAATGCCTGCATATGCAAAATTTTTCAAGAGCCTTCACACTAACAGGCAGAAGTTTGGGCCGAATCATCAGGAATACATAGCTGGCAGTGCTAGTGCAGTTTTGCAAAAGGAACTTCCTCCCAAACTGAAAGATCTGGGCAGTTTCTGCATCAATATCACAGTAGGAGGTACCCAACTTGAAAGAGCAATGCTAGATTTAGGTGCCAGTATTAATTTGATGCCTTATTCTATTTACAAGCAGTTAGGTTTGAATGAATTGAAGCCTACAACAATGTCACTTCTGTTAGCGGATGGTTCAGTAAGATATCCGAGAGGGAATGTTGAAGATGTACTGGTCCAAGTTGGGAAACTTATTATTCCAGCAGATTTTGTGGTATTAGACATGGAGGACGTGAGTAAAGAGACTAACATGAGACCTGTTCTTCTGGGTAGACCGTTCATGGCCACAGCAAAGACATTTATTGATGTGCAGAATGGAAAACTTTCAATGACAGTGTTAGATGAGACAGTGGAGTTCAAATTGTTTGAAGCATCATCATACCCTACCGGAGCTGATGATTGTTCATTCATCGAGGTTTTAGACCCTGGGATTGATGGAATATTCAAAGATGAGGACTTGGCGGATTGGGATTGGGATGATCAAGACGACAAGACTGAAGATAGTTCTGAACTAGCTGAAGAAGAAGTAGAAGTCTTCCAAGTTTCAACTGTCAGTTTTGCCAATGATCCACCACCAAAGTTGGAACTCAAAGAGCTACCAACAACTCTGAAGTATGTGTATCTAGGTGAGAATGAGACATACCTGGTAATTGTTGCTTCAGAATTGCAGAGTAATGAGGAAGAAAGGCTCATCGGGGTTCTACAGAAACACAAGTCAGCTATTGGATGGTCAATTGAGGATATCAAGGGAATCAGTCCAACAATTTGCATGCACAAGATATTTCTCGAAGAAGAGTCTAGACCGTCAAGAGAGGCTCAGAGGAGATTAAATCCGATAATGAAAGAGGTAGTGAAGAAAAAGGTCCTGAAACTTCTACAAGTGGGGATAATTTATCCCATATCAGACAGTAAGTGGGTCAGCCCGATTCACATAGTTCCTAAGAAATCAGGTATTACCGTGGTTCGCAATGAGCAGAATGAGTTGGTTCCACAGAGGCTTCAGACAGGATGGAGGGTGTGTATTGACTACAGGAAGCTGAACACTGCTACCAGAAAAGACCATTTTCCTCTTCCTTTCATAGATCAGATGCTTGAGCGATTGGCAGGGCACAGTCATTATTGTTTCCTCGACGGGTATTCAGGTTACAATCAGATAGCTATCGCACCGGAAGATCAAGAAAAAACTACTTTCACTTGTCCATTTGGGACGTTTGCTTATAGAAGAATGCCGTTTGGTCTCTGCAATGCTCCGGGCACCTTTCAGAGGTGTATGATGTTAATATTTTCAGATATGTTGGAGGAAATCATTGAGGTATTCATGGATGACTTCTTGGTGTTTGGGGATTCGTTTGACTTGTGTTTGCACAACCTTACCTTGGTCCTTTAGAGATGCGAAGAGAACAACTTGGTGTTGAACTGGGAAAAGTGCCATTTCATGGTACAACGAGGGATAGTTCTCGGACATGTGATTTCAAGAAGAGGAATTGAAGTGGACAAAGCCAAGGTGGAGGTGATCAGTAGTTTACAGCCTCCAAAATCCGTGAAGAATGTGAGGTCGTTTCTTGGGCACGCAGGTTTTTACAGAAGATTTATAAATGACTTTTCAAAGATAACGAGGCCCTTGTGTTTGCTCCTACAAAAAGAAATTGATTTTGAGGTCAGTGAGGAGTGCATGGTAGCTTTTAACACTTTGAAGAGTGCATTGACCACCGCCCCAGTAATAGTTCCACCTAATTGGGAATTGCCCTTTGAATTAATGTGTGACGCTTCGGATTATGCCATCGGAGCAGTTTTGGGGCAGCGGGTAGATAAGGTTCCGCACGCGATATACTATGCTTCTCGAACCTTGAATAACGCCCAATTGAACTACTCAACAACTGAGAAGGAGTTTCTAGCAGTAGTTTTTGCATTGGAGAAATTTCGAACATACTTGGTGGGCGCCAAAGTCATTGTATATTCAGACCATGCAGCCCTTCGTTTTCTTCTTCAGAAAAAGGATGCCAAACCTAGATTGATTCGGTGGATCCTCCTACTACAAGAATTTGACTTGGAGATACGAGACAAGAAAGGTAGTCAGAACGTGGTTGCTGATCATCTAAGCAGGTTAGTACAGGCAAATCCGGATGAGGTAGACAAATTGCCATTGCATGAGAAGTTTCCGGATGAACAATTGTTGGCTATGAAGGATAGTGAACCATGGTATGCTGATCTGGTTAACTATTTGGTAAGTGGGGTAGTCTCAGAGGAATTGAACTCACAAGGAAGAAAAAGGTTCATTACAAAAGCAAAAAAATACTTTTGGGATGACCCTTATTTGTACACTCATGGTCCCGATTCTGTTATAAGAAGATGTGTTCCGGAATCAGAGTAGAGAGACGTTCTGAAATTTTGTCACGAGCTACACTGTGGAGGACATTTTGGTGCAAGGAAGACAGCCTTGAAAGTGTTGCAATCTGGATTCTTCTGGGAATCGTTACACAAAGATGCAGTCCGATTTTGTTTGGCATGCGACAGATGTCAACGTACATGGAATATAAGTAAGCGCAATGAGATGCCTTTAGCTGGGAATTTGGTGCTAGAACTTTTTGATGTATGGGGTATAGATTTCATGGGTCCATTCCCACCATCTTACGGTTCTAGTTACATCTTGGTCGCGGTTGATTATGTGTCAAAATGGGTGGAAGCAAAGGCCACAAGGAATAATGATAGTCAAACTGTGGTGAAATTTGTGAGGGAAACGATATTTGCACGATTCGGGACCCCTAGAGCCATCATTAGCGATGGAGGTACGCATTTTTGCAACAGATCCTTTGCTGCACTTTTGAAGAAATATGGTGTAAGGCATAAGGTTGCTACACCATATCACCCACAGACTTCAGGACAAGTTGAGGTCAGTAACAGACAAATAAAGAGTATCCTAGAGAAGACTGTTAATTCCATTAGAAATGATTGGGCTTTGAAGTTAGATGATGCATTGTGGGCCTACAGGACAGCTTTCAAGACGCATATTGGGATGAGTCCATATAGGTTGGTCTTTGGGAAGGCGTGTCACCTTCCAGTAGAACTTGAGCATAGAGCCTTATGGGCGGTCAGAAAGTTGAACTTTGATTATGACAAGGCTGGTGAGGAGAGGAAACTTCAGCTGTGTGAACTTGAAGAATTTCGCTTAGAGGCATATGAGAGTGCAAAACTGTACAAGGAAAAGACTAAGTTGATACATGACAAGATGATAGTGCATAAAGACCTTCGTCCTGGTATGCAAGTACTGGTGTTCAACTCCTGGTTGAGGCTGTTTCCCGGTAAGTTGAGGTCCAGATGGTTTGGACCATTCAAGGTAACACAAGTGTTTCCCCACGGAGCTGTAGAAGTGCAAAACGAGAAGAATGGCGACAAGTTCAAAGTCAATGGGCATAGGCTAAAACCTTACATTATGGAGCTTGGCGAGGTCGTTCAAATGGAGGATGTTGAGCTTTCTGAGCCGTAGTGCTCTCACACGTCTTGCCTAGACGCTAAATAAAGCGCTTGGTGGGAGGCAACCCACCCAGGTAACATTTTTCTATTTTCGTTTATTTTCTTTAGATTAATTTGGGTTAGTAATTAGTGTGAGTCATATGCTTAGTGAAGGGTATTATTCATCCCAGGTTTGGGGGAAGTGAAAATTCTAGTTATGCTGAGCTTTGAGCAGATATGCTTTATGTGTGCTTGTTTGTCCTGGTCAGAATCAGGTTCGGGCTGCAAATTTGGGAATTACCGCTGCCCGTACCGCTCAAGAGACACATGCACGAGCCGCGGTACGTGCAACTTCAACATTTTGGAATGGCTCGCAGCCTAGACCGCTGAGGGGGACCATACATGGGACGCGTAAATTGGAGACCTGACTTCCTCCAAGATAGACCGCTCAAGAGACCGCTCTAGATGCACGTGTCCAGCCAGCGGTAAATTGAAGACCTGTAAAATTGGGAATTACCACGGACCAGACCGCTCAGGAGGACCTTGCATAGCCAGCGGTAAATGAAGACCTGATGCACATGGAGTTTAACGCGGCATGTACCGCTCAAGGGGCAAAGTGTCCGCACAGCGGGCATCATTTAATAACAACACTGGAATGACTCGCTGGGTGTGCCGCTCAGGATGCACGTGCCTGATTAGCGGTAACTTAAATGAAACGATGCGTTTGGCTGCACCAGGTAAGCTTATTTGTGCTGTACCGCTGGACGGACCGCTGCTCATGCAGCGTGCCTAGTCGGCGGTATGGTAAAATTTTGCCCTCTTCGGTTATATCCTACACGCAGCTTTGGTGGGTCTCATTTGACCCACAGCTGCTGTGTTGTTTTCTTTCTAAATTTTTTCCCTCCAAATTCTTTTCTTTTCTTCTCAATTTCTCTCCAAGGTTCTTCCTCTCCTCGTTCAACAACAAGATGGCACAGACTAATCAAGGGAAGCGTCCTCGGGTTGGTATACCCGATAAGAGGAAACAGAAGGCAGTGCCGAAACAGACACCTATTCCAGAGATGGTTGCGGACCGCAGATGGGGTGGATATGTTGCACGCCCACCAAGGCCGAACAGGGGGATTGTGGCGGAATATTATGCTAGTGCTGTTCCAGAGAGGCTTTTAGTTGAGGGCCCAGTTTTAGTGCAGGGTGTTGAGGTCCATATAACTCCGGAGGCCATTAATCAGTACTTTGACGCTCCAGAGGTGGCTATCAGTAACGGTCGAAGAATAGAATATATTGCAGATCTTGACCCTTACAGAGGGAGAGTGGCTGCAGGCCTTAGGATGGATGGACAGGAGGAATGGGGTACATTATTGAAGCTATACCAGCGCGACACGCATGCCGATGTTGCCTTTTGGAACCTGTTCTTGACATACTCACCGATGCCATCCCAGCACCGTTCAGAGATCTTTTATGACCAGGCCTGTGTGTTGCTTCGTTTGAGGACATGTGGCCCTATCAATATTGGACGGGTGATTTTCAATGCCATTCATGACGCTACTGCGCACGATGACCAGTCCATGGTATTTCCGTGTTTGATCACTGCTTTCTGCAGACAGGCATGTATAGATGTGAGTGCAAGGTTAGAGAATCATGACCCGAGTATGATGACCTTGACAAACTGGAACCAGCAGTTAGTTCTTCGGGGCCTTCCTCATATTGGAAATTATAGGGAGAGAAGACGTCGCCGGGAGGAGCGAGAGGCTGAGGCAGCAGCACTTTTACAGGGCTAGCCTTTAGGGGCACCAGATGCCGCTCAGCTAGGCGGAGCTCAGCCAGGAGGTGATCCATTTACCACTCTTTTGCAGGCTATGCAGACTTACATGGATTTGCGTTTCGAGCAGTTAGAGGGACGGATGGATGCTCGTTTTGACACTATCGAGATGAACATAGAGGAGCTGCGCGGGATGATGACTAGCCGGTTTTCTGTGGCTAGTGGGAGTGGAGCGCCGTTTCAGACCCCTATTCCAGACCCGGATCCTTTTACAGCTGGTGGATCAGGTCTCGAGCCGCAGAACTTTGACCAGCGGACCCCGATCTTGCACTTTGATGATGAGGAGCCGATGCAGGATGACCAGATAGACTCCGATCAGGGGACCGAGATCTTGCAGCTGTCAGATGAGGATGGAGGAGATTAGCAGGCTATGGATTTTCTTTTTGAACTTTTATTTTCTTTTGTTTTTCTTTTGTCTTTCACTGTCTGTCTTTTCTTGATTGTCAACATTGGGGACAATGTCGAGTTTAGGTTTGGGGGTGTGTCGTTGTTTTGAGTCTTGAGTCAAGTTTTTCAGTATTTTTAGAGTCTGTCGTTCCTGCATTAACCTTGATGAGATGTTTTGGTATGTGACTTTGAAATGATATGCTTAAATCACTGGGTTTAAACTAGCATCTTGCCACTTAGAGTATTGCATTACATTTTTTCAAAATTTATGACATGCTCTTGATGTGATAGTGGATAGGATGCATAGTTGGATTGCCATGATTAATAGTGGAGACTACCCTGTGAGTTCACTAAGCCAAAGTGCGTACATAAATGACATATATGAGGGATTATTTTGTTTCTATTCTTTAAACACTCAGTAGGTTCTTAGCATTAGATTTGATCTCTATAGGTTGAACATTGAGCATTATAGAGCATTCATCATAAAAGATTTCACATGTTATCTTTGATCTTGAGTAAGTCGAACCAGTGGAAGTGATGTTAGACTATATGTGTGTGAACCACTTAAAAGGCCTGTAATATTTCCTACCCTATGTGTGTGTGCTCCATAGCCCTGTTTGAAGCCAAACACTGAGTTACCTTTTCTTTCTTCACCACATTTACTGTAACCCATGTAAGCCATATTATAGCCATACCTGTTAACTTGGGATCATGCTTTGAGATTGTGAAGAAGGCTAAAGAGTTCGCATAAGAATTTGTGCGAAAGTGATATGAATCAAATAAAGAATGAGCTGCATTCAATCCAAATGAAAGAGGAAAGGTTGTATGGTTTTGTATTATATATATGTAAAAAAAAAAAATAATAATAAATAAATAAATAAAAAATCAATCAAAAAGAGAAAGAAAAAGAAAGTTTTGCCACCAAAATGAATGGTGAGTTGCGTGTGCCAGAGAAAAGAATCTAAGGAACACAACATGTCAAAGGATTTAAGTGTTGTATCTACTCTCGAAGGAGTGGGCAAAAGAGAATGGTGAATTAAGGGGACAGCAATGAATGGTAAGTGGCATTATTCCACTTACAAAGGAAGTGAATGAAGACCTAAGAGCTTGCGCCAAGCCGTAAAGGTAACTGAAGGCTCTCATTGAATGATCCTAGGTTTTTGAACTCCTACATTCCGTTCCTTTGCAACCTTTACCCAATAGCCCCATTACAACCAAATGAAAAGTCTAATTGATCTATTGGTTATCCTTGCTATGAAAGTAGAAGTGAAGTGTGTGTTTATCTTGCTCATAATGATTCGATTCTTTTCATGAGATCTTTGCATACAAATCAAGCGTTCTTTCAATGATATATTCATATGCGATTATAATTTGAAATTTCTTGTGCATAACTTCTTTCGCATATGCTTGATGAGTGTAATTGCCTAGGTTCTGTGTGAAATATGAGCGATATCTGGTGAGGTTTAGAGTCGAGGCGAATTACATCTATGGCATTCGGCGAAAGTGATTTTGATGCTAGAATATCTTGAGTTTGGGCTTTTCATCTTAAAACTGAGCAGTGCATTCAAATTTGTGACATAATGATAGTCTTTACCTATTGGCTTTTGCATGCATTGTTTCAATCTGGGCATTAATCGATTGCATCTCGAATGATTGGTTTTGTGGGATATGTTTGTGGGTGTCATAGCTGAGAACCCTCAGGAGACAACACTCCTCCTACTAGGGACACCTAGAGGTTTAAAGGCTTGTAGCATGTGCTCAATGCTATCGCGTTCCCTGCGAAAGTGGCTTTGTTAGGATTTAGTTTTCTTTTCAGTTTAGGAATGTTTGGTTTCGCTCGAGGACGAGCAAAAGATAGGTTTGAGGGTATTTGATCAGTCTAAATCTATGCTTATATTTTGCCCATTTTGCCTATGTTTATGCTTGTTTCTTGGGTCCTTTTGGTGGGTTGATGTGTTTGTTAAGTCTTTACAGATCTCTTTCCATAGAAGTGTTGATCGGATCTTATTTTAGAGATGATGGAGTCAAAAGATGAAGAAATGGCCAAAATTCCCATTTACCGCGGCCCAGGCCGCTCATCATGCAAGTGCACCATCGGCGGTACACTAGGCGGTCGAGGAACCTCATTTACCGCGGCCCATGCCGCTCAATAGGTATGTGCCTCTCAAGCGACCCCTCAAGCGAGCCAGACCAGTGTGTGCGTTGGAATTTCCGCTGCCCATGCACGTGCCCACCCAGCGGCACGTTAAGCGGTGGACCGTCTCCGCGTTTTCTCAAAACTGCAGAAGACCTAATAAAAAGAGAAAAAAAGAAGAAAAATAAAGGGTGCCGACTTTGAGAGATAGAACAGACAGGAAAGAATAGACAACACATTCATTCATTCATTCATTAATTAATTCAACTCCATCCATCATTGGAGGATTACTGGAAACAAGAAGACGACGGGGATTTCAAGACAAGAGCATCTCACCATAATGGGTTTTCTCTTCATCTCTTCTATGTTTTTGTTCTCTCCATTGATGTGTAACTAAACCTCTAACTAGGGGATTGATGTAACCGATTTTGGATAACTCTATGTGAACAATTAGTCTACCTTTTGTTAATCAATTGGGTTTCGTTTTGTTTATTGAATTAATTGTTCTATTCTACTTTCTCTTATTATATTGTGATCGCAAGTGATTTGAGTTTTGTAGTTTAGTTTATCCATGAGATTAGGGTTTAGATGTGGATAACTGTTCCATTTAAATCTGAATCAAAAGCTTAATAAACAAGAAAATTGATGTATGCATGACCGTGCTATGTTAATTTGGCTTAGAGTTTTGCGTAAAATATGGGTTTTGACAATTGCTCATTACATGACCGTGTGTGAGTAATTGGAAGAACCCTAGATCATTATTCCGTATTCGTTGCATGACCGTGTGCGAGTATTGGAAAGGATCTTTGAACCTAATTGAATTATCTTGAAAACAAGCCCGTAAACTAGATTGAAGTGTGTAACGAGACTGATTGTGAGCATTGAGTGTCTAAGAAAGGTGCATCGATTCCCTAGTATTTCTCTCCATATATTCATTCCTTGTGTGTGATCTTTGATTTGATTTGATTTTAGTCTTTAGTTCAAGTAGTCATAATTTAGGTTAATTTTAGAATTAAACAAACTTCCAAAGCAAAGCATTATGCAATTTTAGTTTTCGCACTTAAAGTAATCCTTGCTAGATTGATTAGCTTTGACCGATAGAATCGCCGATCCCAGTGAATGAACTTTCTTAGTAAATTGAACACAGATTTTACTGCATCACTAATCAAGAATCACTCGCAGCACGTTTTGAGGCTGAGCGACTAGCTGAGGAGGCAAAAGAGCGAGCTGAGCGGGAGGCTTTGGACCTGCGCAACCAGTTGTCCTCGCATGAAGTTATTTTGAATGATCTTAAGGACGTGCTGGAGGTTGAAGCATTTGATCGTTTTAAGAGATCCCCTGCCTATGATGCGCTTTTGCTGCGTGAATTTGAACAGGGCATGAGGCAGTCGAAGAAGTTCTTCGCCATGAAGGACCATTCGAATGAAAAGGCTTTAAATCGCTTTGACAGGTCTCTTAAACAGCATATGGCCAGCGGAGTGGGTTCGATCAAAGATCAGATAAAACGATGGAAATCCCACTGCCGTTATAACAGAACTGAGCCTCATCCTATGCATTTAGAAATTCCTAGTAGACGTGTTTTCAACACTTACTACTCCGGCCAGAAGGGCAGCTTTTCTGGTTCTGGTGCTGAACCTGATTTAGGTCCTTTGCCGGTAGGGATTATGGACCTTTTATGCTGGATGGGGATGAAGAGATTACCTGGCCTTCTGAAGAGGAGATCGAAGATGAGGAAGACAGCGAGGGGCCTCCTGCAGCTAGTTGAGATTAGGTCTTCAATTGTAAATATTTACATCTTTTTTGAACCTTCGAGTGTAAATGACCTTTTGATTCTATAAATTATTTTACAACTCCTCTAGCTCTATTTTTGTTCAGCTGCCTTTGCTGAGTTTTCGGCTAACTTAGTGTTTCGCCAAGTCTTTAGCATGTTTTACAGCTTTATTCGGCTGTCATTGCTGAGTTTTTTACTTAGTGTTTTACCAAGTTTTTAGCATACTTTACAGCTTTATTCAGCTGCCATTGCTGAGTTTCGGCGTACTCAGTGTTTGTCAGGACGTATCCGACCATACACTAAGTTTTTAACATGTTATTTAGTCAGCTGCCATTGCTGAGTTTTGGCATATTATTGGGACGTCTCCCTCATGCTTTTTGTTTGTCTTTTTAGGGACTTTGCTTTTCCCGTAATGGCAAATGGCAATTGCCAATTACTATAACTTGGGATTTTATTTTTTCTTGCCAGTTTGCTGCGAGTACGAGATTCATCTGTACGCGATGGTAGTGATGTATGACGGCGAATGCCCTTTGTGACTGGCGAGTCAAATTACGAATCTTCAGCAATAAATTACTCTTTATTGAATACTTCCTAGAACTTGTTTGACATAGTCACAGATAAAACTGCTAAAATGAAAACTTTCTAAGAACAAAAAAGATTGAAATAAATCCTAAAAGTAATGATAAAATCAAGGGTAATATATCTTCAAATATTGTGCATTGCATGGACGAGGTAGTTCGCCTAAACCCTCTCGAGTAATGCGATATGCCCCGTGACCAGCTATGCCTGTAATTTGATAAGGCCCTTCCCATTTGTCTGCGAGTGACCCTGCAGCTTTGTCTCTTGTTCCTGGGTTCACCCTTTTCAGCACTAAGTCGCCAAGCGAGAACCTTCTTTCATGCACATGTGAGTTATAGTATCTGGCTACCCTCTGTTGGTATGCAGTATTCCTTATTTGTGCGTGCTCTCTTCTTTCTTCTAACTCATCCAGACCGTATTTTAGCATATCAATGTTGAGTTCTGGTTGAAAGAGCTGTACCCTTGGTGAAGAGAATGCTGTTTCCACGGGAATGACAGCTTCAGCCCCATATGCCATGGAATATGGGGTCTCACCTGTTGAACCCCTTTATGTGGTTCGATATGCCCAGAGTACCTGTGGTAATTTATCTGCCCAGCTCCCCTTTTTTGCTGCTAACTTAGCTTTCAGGTTGTGTTTTATGATCTTGTTCACTGCTTCAGTCTGGCCATTCGTCTGTGGATGTGCTAGGGAGGCGTAGTAGTTGTTAATGCCGTACTTGTCGCACAGCTCCCTGAATTTCTTACCGTCGAATTGGGTCCCATTGTCCGTGATGATGGTGTTTGGTATCCCAAATCTGTACAGGATATTTTTCTTCACAAAGCTTATAGTGTTTGCTTCTGTTATATGTACCAATGGTTCGGCTTCTACCCACTTTGTAAAATAATCCACAGCTACTATAGCGTGCTTTGCTCCTCCAGTTGTTGTTGGCATTGAGCCGATCAAGTCAATTCCCCACATGGCGAATGGCCAAGGTGAGGTAATACTTTTCAAGAGTTCAGGTGGTTGGCGGATGTTATTGCCAATCTTTTGACACGCCTCACATCTCGCTGCCACTCTTTTGGCGTCGGCGAATAGTGTTGGCCAATAAAAACCCTGTCTTAATGTTTTGTGGGCTAAGCTGACACCCCCAGCGTGGTTCCCACAGTTTCCACTATGTATGTTTCTCAGGATACCTTCTGCTTCTTCAGGCCCGACACATCTCTGCAGTGCCCTTGAGTATCCCCTTTTGTACAGTTCTCCATTGAGCACTGAATACCTTGAAGCTTTGTACTTCAACCGTTTTGCTTCCAATGGGTCACTTGGGAGTACATCATTGACGAGGTATTCTTGGATTGGTGTGACCCAACTGTTCTTCTCACCAAAGACTACCCCCACTTCCTTTGGTCTGACTATACTTGGTTGTAACAGGCGGATCATAGAGATAGTTTTGGACCAGATGTTGATCGTGGCGGATGCTAACTTGGCCAAGGCGTCAGCCTGCTCGTTTTCTTCTCTGGGGACATGAATAATTCTGTATTCTT
Source organism: Acer yangbiense (assembly GCA_008009225.1). Taxonomy (NCBI): domain Eukaryota; kingdom Viridiplantae; phylum Streptophyta; class Magnoliopsida; order Sapindales; family Sapindaceae; genus Acer; species Acer yangbiense. The sequence goes on along the minus strand of CM017761.1, from coordinate 5,331,416 downwards.
TAAATCTTTCCAGTAGCTCCCTTGCTAGCTCTATTTAGGTGATCATGCTTTCATCTCTCGCCTGGTATTCATCCAGCACCTGATTAACAATAACTTGAGAGTCGCTGAAGATTTCTACCTCATCTGCTCCTAAGACAGTGCAAATTTTTAAGCTTGCTATGAGTGCCTCATATTCAGCTTGATTATTAGTTGCTTTGAAGTCAAAGCGCAAGGCACATTCAACTGAATCTCCTTCCGGAGTTGATACTACTACCCCTGCCCTGCTGCCGTGCGTGTTTGACGAGCCATCAACGCGGAGTTGCCATTTGAATACTTTCTTATTTTGCTCCGCCATCATTCTCGCCACCTCTATACTTGGCTCGTTGAACTCTGCTACAAAGTCTGCCACTACTTGAGCTTTAATTGCCGTCCTTGGTAGATACTCCACATCGAATTCACTTAACTCGATCGCCCATTTCGTTAATCGACCGGATACTTCTGGTTTCTGCAGGATTAGCTTCAGTGGGCAATTGGTGTATATTCCGATTTTATGAGCTTGGAAATATGGTCTTAACTTCCTTGCCGCCGTTATTAAAGCGAGTGCCATTTTTTCGGCTGGCGAGTACCTTGTTTCGGCTGGTAACAGTGCTTTGCTGGTGTAGTATATCCGTTTCTGGATTCCCTCCTCCTGCCTTACCAGTACGGAGCTTGTGGCTGCCTCAGAAATGGACAAGTACATATACAGTGTTTCTCCCGTTTCTGGTTTTGATAACAGCGGTGCTCGCCCAAGGTAGTCTTTCAAGGCCTGGAAAGCTCTTTCACAATCCTCATTCCACTCGACTCCCTTTCCTTTCTTTAAGGCTTTAAAAAATGGTAGGCATCGATCCGTTGATTTAGCTATGAATCTGTTCAGCGATGCCAGACATCCCGTGAGTCTTTGGACATCTTTCAAAGTTCTTGGAGAGACCATTTCTGCCAGCGCTTGGATTTTTTCAGGATTCACCTCTATTCCTCTTTGATGCACTTGATATCCTAGAAATCTTCTAGATGGTACGCCGAACACACATTTTGCAGGATTCAATTTCATTCCATACCTCACCAGCACCTCGAATGTCTCTCTTAGGTCATCTATATGCCTATCCGCAGTGATGCTTTTTGTCAACATGTCGTCGACATACACTTCCATATTTCTTCCTATTTGCCTGGCGAACATTTTGTTGACTAAGCGCTGGTAAGTTGCTCCAGCGTTTTTCAAACCAAATGGCATGACTGTGTAACAGTATAATCCTTGATCTGTGGTGAACGCTGTTTTTTCCTCATCTGGCTTGTGCATTTTTATCTGGTTGTATCCTGAATATGCGTCCATGAAGCTCAACGTTTCATGCCCAGATGTTGCATCGACCAGCTGGTCAATTCATGGTAGTGGGAAACTGTCCTTGGGGCAGGCTTTGTTCAAATCGGTGAAGTCGACGCACATCCTCCATTGGCTATTCTTCGTTTTCACCAGAACTACATCCGCTACCCACTCTGGATACTTAACCTCTCTGATTGATCCTGCGGCGAGTAACTTGGACACCTCCTCTTTTGCACTACTGGTTTGCATTTTTCGTTTGTAGCCAGGTTGTGTGAGATCACGCTTCTTTCAATCCCTGGCATGTCTTCATGGCTCCAGGCGAAGATCTCCTTGTATTCTCTTAACAAGTTTGTCACATCTCTCTTAACTTGTTCGGTCAGTCTTGCCCCAATCTTTACTGTTTTGTCCGGTTCAGCTTTGTTTAAAATAATCGATTCAGTCGGCTCCTCCTTTTCTCTGCTTGTTTTGTCCCTCGGGTCCAACTCGAAAGTTTCTGGATTATCCTCCTGCACTTCTTTGTCCACATCGAATATGCTTAAGGTCTCCATCCCGGTCTTATCCTTAAAGATTGATAGGTTGGCGCGGCGTGCTATCTCCTGTGACCCTTTCAATTCTCCAACTCCAAATTCTGTGGGGAATTTTATCTTTAACGCGTGGGTTGAAGTGACGGCTCGAGCTTTGTTGAGAAACGGTCGACCAAGCAAAGCATTATACGGCCAATTATGGATGTCAACTACAACAAAGTCCAGCAGGATTGTTCGCCGGCATGGTGCTGTACCGAATCTCACCGGCAGCTTCACAGTTCCTAGTGATCTCACTTCTGCGCCCCCGAAACCTTTCAACGGCACATGGAAAGGTTCAAGATCTTTTCTGTCCAGCCGTAACTCATTGTATACCCTAGCACTTAAAATATCAGCTGAACTTCCGTTGTCAATCATTACCCGGAGGACATCCCTATGGGCTATTCGAACCCCCACTACGATTGCATCGTTAGGCTTTGCATCAATTCCGTCTGAGTCTTCTGCTGTAAATGTTATGGGATCATGCCCTTCTCTTCCTCTCTTGGGATCTCTTTGTACAGAATTAATCTCCATGCTTCTGCTTTCATACATTACTTCTCGGACTTCTGACATCCTTTCTCGATTGCTTCTCCCAGTATGAGGTCCTCCAAAAATGGTGTTTATGGTGGCGTTAGTGCTGTTTCTTCTTGGACTCTTCCTGTCCTGCCCATTTCCTTGGCGGTTGTTCTGGTGACCACCCTGGTTGTCCCCTCTCAAGGCAAAGTCCTTCAGGTGCCCATCCCTGATCAAGCTTTCAATGTGGTCACGCAGTTGGAAACATTTTGAAGTTTCATGCCCATAATCTTTGTGAAATCGACAGTACTTGGTAGTATCTTTCCTGGCATTTGCTGATTGTTGTCGAGGGTATTTAGCAAGTCCTTTGTCTTCTACCACAGAAAGTATCTCTTCCTGATCGCCGGTTAAAGGGGTGTAATGGTTGTACCTCCCTCGAAACTTATTGGCTCGAGCATTTCCTTTGCTTTCTCTTGGATGTCCCTTTTGGCCTTTCTCATCTCTCTAGCGATCGCGTGATTGCGTCTTTTTATCATCCTTGTTATCTGACTTTGAGTCGGGCTTGTGTCCATGTACGTAGCTACCCCCTTGTGCTACTTCTTCTTCTTCTTCTGCCAATGCATAGTCACCAGCTATCTCCATTATTTCCTCATAAGTTTTTGGTCTCTCTCTTCGTAGGTCAAAAGATAATCGCCAACTTTGTAACCCATTGGTGAAAGCGGGGATCACAGCTACATCACTGGCGTCCTCAATTTGAGCAACCTCCTTCCCAAATCTTGCCAGATATTTTTTGATTGACTCATTGCGCTCCTGCTTCAAGTTTGATAGGTGAGCGAGTGATTTTCTTCTCTGGACGCTCCCCATGAATTGCCTTATGAATGCTTTGCTGAGGTTCGAAAAACTGCTTATACTTCCGTTTGGGAGTCTTCCAAACCACCTGGAGGCGAGGTCGCCAAATATTTACGGGAAGGTCAGGCACAACAGCCCGTCATTAGATGAATACTGGGCCATGATATTACGGAATCGGTGAACATGTTCCTTCGGATCCCTGTTCTCCTTATACTGCTCAATGGTTGGCATCCTAAATCTGTCTGGAAATTGGGTGCGGGCGATGTTGTCGATGAATGGGCTATCTGATTCATCATCCGAAGATACGTTACGACCATATTTTCGTGCCATCGCTAAAACCTTTCTTGATAGCTCTTGTAGGGTGACATCTCGCTGGCCAGTTGGTTCTCCTTCTGGATTGAGTATGTTTTTGATTGTCATTCTCCCATGATTGCCTCTATTATCCGGGCTCCTTCGATCTTCTGTGCTTTCGGATCTCCTTCGCCGTGCTCTTTTGGATCGTAATTCCCTTAGTGGACAAGGACTCTTATCTTCAGACGAGATAGAACGGTGTCTTCGCCGGTTCCTTTGGTAAGTGTCGCTGGAATTGACCCCATGTGTTAGTATCTGGTCTCATTCCTCCCTAGATTCTTCATTCATCACACCTTTTCCCTTCCTTTGTTTTCCCCCTTCGAAATCCTCAGGGTGATCCTGGAGAGTCTCTTCAGTGGATTGTCTTGCTTGAGCATCAGTGGTTGCAATGTGAACTTCCGACCGTAGTCTTCCAGGTGGACGGATTTCGGGAGTGGTTAATTCGTAAGGAGAAGAAATTCCTAACCCTAAGGGCAGCGAAAGCCCTATTTTGCTAGCCTCGTTGATTAGGTTTACCAATGCGGTTTGAAAGTGCTGCAGAACCCCGGGGTCGGCTACCCTAGTTCCTGGTATTGCCGCCGATTGTTCCCCGATCGCCACCGCCCTATCTCCCGTTGGTGCGATTGTATCAACAATTAGATCTCCGCTGGAGTTACCATCTCTGTCACTGTCGTTGTTCATATTCTTTAATTCGCAAGGGTTCTTCGAAGTTTCTGTTCTATGTCCCCCCTCCTTCTAGCGCCAATTGTTGACGGTGAAATCTGGATTGCCACGCACTCAACAGTTATATTAATTTAGTTTAAAACGAGAAAATCAAGAATGCATGCAAGAGACAGTTTTTACGTGGAAAACCCTTGAATGGGCAAAAACCACGGCGCCCCAGAGGGCAGAAAGATAATACTTGATTCTATTGCTTTGTTACACACTCAAATCTCTCATACAATTGCTCTTTTCTCTCTAGTTTTTTGAACCCCTCCCTCATGGGATATGATCGGTTCATTTCTATACATGTTTTAGGCCCCGAATTCCTATTATTTATGTTTTGTTCTCAAGTAAATTAGGTTGTTTAATGTGTTTGTTGAGCATGTGTAGGTCCATTCCATTCTAGTGGTGTTAAATCGTATTTTGGAGAAAAGGAATCAAAAGATGGAGAAAAGGAGCAAATTGGAAGAAACAATGAAAAGTTGATTTTCGGCCTGTGCAGAACCTCTATGTTGCGAGGCCCATATCTCTCAGCTCCGATTGAATTGTGTATCCTACCACCCATGGATTGAAAGCCCCGGAAGTCTAGTTTCCGACGCACTTTTCGGATTGCAATTCCAATATTCTTAGAAGAAGTTATGACTGATTTAGTAACCGAAGGTCGGAGCTGAAAAGAATTACCGCGGCCCAGACCGCCGTTGGTGCACAATTGCATGCATAGCGACCCAAAACAGAAAAAATTCCGCTTGCTATGCAGTTATGGAGGCAACTTGCCTGGGCAGCGACCTGGGCAGCGGTAATTCGTAAATTTGGTTTGTTTGGGACTGCAAGTGACCTATTTTTTAGAGGATTATATATAGAAATTGATATCTTATTTTGAGGGAACCACCACAAGGGGATTAGACCCAAAAACACCATTCTTTCACATTCATTCATTCCATTGATTCTTTCATTCACATCATCCATCCTTGGAGGATTCTTGGAAGCAAGAAGAAGGAGATTTCCAGCCAAGAAGCTATCAAGATAAATATGGGTTTTCTCTACATCTCTTCTATGTTTTTGTTCTCTCCATTGATGAGTAACTAAACCTTTATTAGGGGATTGATGTAACCAATTTTGGACAACTCTATGTAATCAATTAGTCTATCTTTTGTTAATCAATTGGGTTTTAGTCTTGTCTATTGAATTAATTGCTCTACATTACTTATTCATATTATTTTGTGGCCTCAATTGATATGGGTTTGTGATTTAGTTTATCCATGAGATTAGGGTTTAGATGTGAATGGCCTTTTCCATTTAAACCATGATCATAAGCTTAATAGATTTTGAAAGTTAATGTTTGCATGGCCTTGTTGCATTGATTTGGCTTAGAGTTTTGTTCTAAAGGATTTCGTTCCTATCACTTGACACATGGCCTTTGTGCGAGTGGTAGGAAAGAGATTCGTTCTTAATTGTTTATCAAAACAAGCCCTAAACTTTATTGAAGTGTTTATTGAGACTGATTGAGAGCATTGAGTGTCTAAGAAAGGTGCATCGATTCCCTAGTTTCTCTCTCCATATATTCATTCCTTGTGTGTGATCTTTGATTTGATTTGATTCGATTTTAGTCTTTAGTTCAAGTAGTCATAATTTAGGTTAATTTTAGAATTAAACAATTTCCAAAACAAAGCATTATGCAATTTAGTTTTTCGCACTTAGAGTAATCCTTGCTAGATTAATTGGCTTTAACCTATAGAATCACCGATCCCAGTGAACGAACTTTCTTAGTAAATTGAACACAGATTTTACTGCATCAATTTTGGCGCCACTGCCAGGGATTGGTATAGATTCTATTAGTTGAATCTAGTTAGTTAAGTTAGGTAGTGTGTGTCATTAGACTTTGTTTTAGTTTTAGTTTTTCTTTTGTTTCTTTTTATCTCGTGGTAGTTGTGTTTTTGGTGTTTCAGGTTTTACAGGTGTATGAACGGACGTCGTTCGCTTGGAGGTATTCTGATCCTTGCTAACGACGAGATTGACCGAGTAGGCCGGACAGACAGACAGTTCAAAGAGTTAGATCCTTTGGTTGAGGACATGGGTGATCACGGTGAGCAACGTGACCGGGTTATTCGAGCTGAAAGAGAGGTTCATGATGAACAAGGTGTTCAAAATAGACAGGGAATTCGAGACAGTCCACCGGGTTCTCCAAGACGTGCATTAGAAGATGATATCAGAATAATGAGAGAGTCTGGACAGCCTATGCTGGGAAACCAACCTCAGCCGATTGTGTTAGATGCTGTAGCCAGGAGTTATGAGTTGAGGAGTAGCCATTTAAATATGCTGCCATCTTTTCACGGTTTGGCAACAGAAGACTGCCTCCAGTTTATGAAGGACTATCAAGCTACCGTAGAGCATTTCCCAATAGACCGATTGACAGAAGAGCAATTAAGGATGAGGTGTTTTCGGTATTGTTTGAAGGACAAGGGCGTCAAGTGGTACAATTCAGTAAGGGCAGGATCTTTGAGATCATGGGTTGACGTGTGCACTGCATTCTTCAACAGATTTTTCCCTGCTTCAAAAGCAAAAGAAGTCCGGATCAAGATAGCTAGTTTCGGTGAAGAATATGGTGAGTCATTCCATGAAGCATGGTCACGATATAAGGAGCTGTTAGATCAGGATAGATGGTTCTATTTATATCTGTTTAATTAGGGTTTCCCCTTGTTTTTAGCCGTGTTGGTGGTAGGATTCCCTCTTTGAATCGTACTAGGATTCTTATGTTGTCCCAGATCCGGATATGCTCTATCTCTTTTCCTTTTTATGATTCCTTGTTGCCATGGGTCTTCTAGAGGTTAGGGTTTTATTTCTGTGTTTCTGTAGAGTCGCTTTGAGCCCAGTATGTTGATGCAGCGAGCACCTTCACTCCTGGGTATTATCTTTCGGCGACCACGTTTCTACCTTTGGCGAGTATATATCTTGCTCTGGCGACCACAACTTTGACTATTGATTTAAAGCGTTGACATTCTGATTGGCCGCATTTTCTCCCTTGACCCGGTCAATGAGTGACGTGGCAACCTTTTCTTCATCATTTATTGACTCCTTTGGTGACGTGTCTGCTTGGCGAATTTATACATACAACACTTTGTCTTTGTAATCCCTCAGAACGCCACCAATACAGCCGGACCCGGTTTGCCTAACGCCGAGCCATCCACATTGAATTTCAACCTATTGAAAGCTGGAGGAGACCACTCAATACTATTTCTCCGAATGACTGATTTAACATCAGTGCACAAATCTATAATATTCAAAAGCATCGCCGTAATAGTATCTTTTGAACCATTAGCATGGTGTTTGAACCACCAAACCATTCTAATTTCACAACATCTTCAGCTTGATCTACAGACGCACTCTTGTTTTTGAACACCACTTGGTTTCTAAATTCTCACGTCGTCCAAATCACCGCAAAGAAAAATATTCCCCAAGCCCTCTCACTTTTCTTCTTTGGAATCAAACCAACCCAGCCCTCTCACTTTTCTTCTTCAGCAACTAGACATACACCACCAGCCCATATATCTTGACCAAAAGTTCCATGTCCAAGAGCACTGCAAAAACATATGATTAATTAAATGAAAAATACATTCACTGAAGCCTATCTTCCAGGACTCCAGGGCTCAACATTGATACTCCCGGGCTTAATAAATGAAGAATTACATTTTTAAATTATTATTCTTTTAAAAAAAATTAAATTGTGGGGAACTACACCAAATCAATTTACTTAGATATTCTAACAAAATATTAAGATATAAAATACATTTACACTTTATGATGCAGTACAAATTACTTTCAATTTAATTTAAGTTCGTTCACTGGGATCTGTGATTCAAATGGTTGAAACTATTTAGTCTAGGAAAAATAAAACTACTCTAAGTGCATGAAAATTAAATTGCATAATGCTTTGGGGTTTGGAAAATGGTTTGGATACTTGAAATTGATTAAAGGTGCAAACTTGTAAACTAAAAATGTAAACTTTAAACTAAAGATGCGATCTTGAGAAATAAAAATGTAAACTTTAAACTAAAAAAAAACTAAGCTAAACACAACACACAATCACACAACGAATGGATATATGGGAGAAAACACTAAGGAATCAAGGCAACCTTCTTAGACCACTCTTTGTTCTTACTTAGTCTCGTTAAGCACTTCAATCCAATTTTAGGGCTTGTTTAACATTAAGAGCTAGGTTCTTCCCATTGCTCCCACAAGGTCATGTGCCAAGCAATGGTCATCACCTAATAATTGTATAAATTCTAAGCCAAAACAACATAGCACGGTCATGCATATATCATCTTTCCCAATTACTAAGCTTGTGGTGAGATTTAGATGGGATGGTCACGCACACCTAAACTAAACCTCTTACATAAACTAACCCTCAAACCCATGTCCCTTGTGGTCACAATAAAACATGAGTAGAGAGATTAGAGCAATTAATTTAATAATTGAGACTAAAATCGAATTGAATTAGAGAATAGACTAATTAACTACATAGAGTAGTCCAATACGGTTACATCAATCCCCTAGATGAAGTTTAGTTACATATTAATGAAAAATAAACAAAGAAGGGAAAAGTGTAGGGAAAACCCATAAAGTCCATGTGAGCTTCCTCTTTCTCCTTGTAGTTCCTTCTTCTCCTTCCTTGAATAATCTTCCAAAAATGGATGGAAATGGGTGTGGTATGGTGTGTAGGGAAGAGGTGTGTGAAAGGTTGGTGGAATGGAATGAGAGGGTTTTGTGTGTGAAAATGTGATGTAAAAAGTGTGTGTGATGCTTCTTTTTGATGTGGGCTGCTCCCTTCTAAAAGAAATAAAGATAGGTATTTATACGGCTCCAAATAGGGCAGAAATTCGTCCAAAACGACGAAATGACGGACTGCTGCGGTCGTGGTTCGCCGCGGATGGCGAAGACGGCAGATGAACCGCGGAAATCTCTGTCGCAAGGATGCGGCGGTTGGACATGACGGCACCTCGACCGCGGCAAATTGCTGTCGCTTGAGTGCCGCGTGCTTGCCGCCGAGGTGGTTTGGAGTTGGTTGGCCATGGACGGTTTGGAGGATTTGGAGGTGAGAGAAAGGTGTGCAAGGAGGCTTGAAAATGGTGGAAAATGGACCGGGGAGAGGTGCGCCGTCGTTCTGGGAGGAAAAAAGACGGAAAAGACGCCGGAAAACGGCCGAACGAGGCCGGGTCAGACGCCGGGTCGGGTCGACCCACGCGGGCTGCACCGGGTCAGCTGCAAGGTTGAAGACGAGGACGTCATGCTGACGTCGTGCTGATGTGTCGGGGTGTACTAAGACGTGGGCTGGGGTGCACTAAGACGTGGGCTGGGGTGCACTCAGAACCTGGACTTTTTCTTCTTTGGCGAACCGGATCTGGTCCGGGTCGGGTCACAGCCCAACATGAAACGCACCGTTTCATTTATCCACGTGGCGCGCTGTGGTGTGTTGTCTGGAAAATTACAGTAAGCTCCCCTCAAATCTTCTAAAATCACAAAATCTTCAATATATGCTCTATATGTTTACTTTGACCCCTTATTTTCCAAAATTACGCCAATGCCCATGAACTCCAAAAATACTTGAAACACTTATTTTAACATATTAAATACCCGGTTTTACCCAAGGAACAAGCACAACAAATAGGAATTGGGGACCTAAGAATAGGTATAAAAATAGTACGATCACTTTACCATTGAATCTTCTAACCTATATCATACTTTTATCATCAATTGTGGTCTCGGTCTCCCAACCTATTGTGGACATGGTCTTTTGAAGTAGCTTTTGGAACAGGGATCCATCTCCAATGGAAGGCCATCGCATGTAGTTATAATGGTGTCCGAAAAATAATTACAAATTTCAAAAAATTATAATTAAATGAAAAATACATTCACTGAAGCCCGGTCTGACAAGACTCAAGGGCTCAACATTGATACCCCCGGGCTTAATAAATGAAGCATTACATTTTTAAATTATTATTCTTTTTTAAAAAGAAAAAATAAAATAGTGGGGAACTACACCAGATCAATTTCCCTTCATTTTTTTTTTTTTACTTAGATATTCTAACAAAAAATAAAAATACAAATACATTTACATTTACACCTCACCATAGAATCTTTCAACATATATATATATCATACTTTTATCATCAATTGTGGTCTAGGTCTCCGAACCTATTGTGGACATGGTCTTTTGAAGTAGCTTTCGAGACCGGGATCCATCTCCAATGGAAGGCCACCGTGGCCGCATGCAGTTACCTTATAATTAAATGAAAAATACATTCACTGAAGCCCTTCTTCCAGGACTCCAGGGCTCAACGTTGACACTCCCGGGCTTAATAAATGAAAAATTACATTTTTAAATTATTAATCTTTTTTTAAAAAATAAATTGTAGGGAATTACACCATATCAATTTCCTTTCATCTTTTTTTTTTTTTACTTAGATATTCTAACAAAAAATACAAATGCAAATACATTTACACTTCACCATTAAATCTTCCGACATATATCATACTTTTATCATCAATTGTGGTCTTGTTCTCCCAACCTATTGTGGACATGGTCTTTTGAAATAGCTTTCGGGACCGAGATCCATATCCAATGGAAGGCCACCACATGTAGTTACCTCCCACGGTGTCTGAAAAATAATTAAAATTTTTGAAAAATTATAATTAAATGAAAAACACATTCACTTAAGCCCAGTCTCCCAAGAGTCCAAAGCTCGACATTGATACTCTCGGGCTTAATAAATGAAGAATTACATTCTAAAATTATTATTCTTTTTATTAAATAAAAAAAAATTAAACCGTGGGGAACTACACCAAATCAATTTTCCGTCATTTATTTTTTACTTAGATATTCTAACAAAAAATACAAATATAAATACATTTTCACTTCACCATTGAATCTTCCAATATATATCATACTTTTATCATCAATTGTGGACTTGGTCTCCCAACCTATTGTGGACATGGTCTTTTGAAGTAGCTTTCGGGATCGGGATCCATCTCCAATAGAAGGGCCACTGCATGTAGTTACCTCCCATGGTGTCCCAAAAATAATTAAAATTTTTGAAAAATTATAATTGAATGAAAAATACATTCACTGAAGCCCGGTCTTCAAAAAACCCGGGGCTCAACATTGATACTCTCAAGCTTCATAAATGAAAAATTACATATTTAAATTATTATTCTTTAAAAAAAAAAAATAGTAGGGAACTACACCAGATCAATTTCCCTTCATTTTTTTACTTAGTTATTCTAACAAAAAAATACAAATACAAATACATTTACACTTCACCATTGAATCTTCCAACATATATCATACTTTTATCATCAATTGTGGTCTCGATCTCCCAACCTAGTGTGGACATGGTCTTTTGAAGTGGCTTTCGGGACTGGGATCCATCTCGAATGGAAGGCCACCACATGTAGTTACCTCTTGTGGTGTCGGAAAAATAATTAAAAATTTCATAAAATTATAATTAAATGAAAAATACATTCACTGAAGCCCGATCTCTAGGAATCTAGGGCTCAACATTGATAGTACTCCCAAGCTTAATAAATGAAGAATTACATTTTTAAATTATTATTGTTTTTTTTTACTTATAAAATTAAACAGTGGGTAACTACACCAGATCAATTTTCCTTCATTTTCTTTTTTTACTTAGAAATTCTAACAAAAAATACATTTACACTTCACCATTGAATCTTCCAACATATATCATACTTTTATCGTCAATTGTGGTCTCGGTCTCCCGACCTATTGTGGACATGGTCTTTTGAAGTAGCTTTTGGGGCTAGGATCCATCTCCAATGAAAGGCCACCGCATGTAGTTACCACCCGTGGTGTCCAAAAAATAATTACAAATTTCAAAAAAATATAATTAAATGAAAAATACATTCACTGAAGCCTGGTCTTCCAGGTCTCCAGGGTCTAAAAACCTAGGGCTCAACATTGATACTCTCGGGCTTAACAAATGATGAATTACATTTTTAAATTATTATTCTTTAAATAAAAAAAATTAAACAGTGGGGAACTATACCAAATCAATTTCCCTTCATTTTTTTTTTTTTTACTTAGATATTCTAACAAAAAATACAAATACAAATACATTTACACTTCACCATTGAATCTTCCAACATATATCATAATCATCAATTGTGGTCTCGGTTTCCTAACTTATTGTGGACATGGTCTTTTGAAGTAGCTTTCAGGAATGGCATTCATCTCCAAGGGAAGGCCACCGCATGTAGTTACCTCTCGCGGTGTCCAAAAATTAATTAAAATTTTTGAAAAATTATAATTAAATGAAAATTAAATTCACTAAGGGCCGGTCTTCCAAAACTCCAGGGCTCCAAAAACCCAGGGCTCAACATTGATACTCTCGCGGATATCCTTGCTAAAAAAAGGTTTGAATTTTGGAGTTGATGATCTGTGGTGGAGTTGAGGTCGCAGTTGTTTGCAGTTCTTCCTTGCTCTGCTTTTGCCTTTGTTTGGGTCTGGTTGCTGTCGCTGCTGTTTGTTGTCTTTCTCGTTCTGCTTTTCTTTTGTTTTGTTTTGGGTCGGTTTGTTTGGTTTGTGTTGGTGTTGTTTGTTGTGTGTGCGTGAGCTGGTGTGGCTGCTGTCGCTTGGGTGTGTGGAGTGTGTTCTGTGTTGTGGGTTGTGGCCTGGCTTGGTGCCTTTAATAAAGTTTGCCTTTTAAAAAAAAAAACATTGATACTCTCGGGCTTAATAAATTAAAAATTACATTTTTAAATTACTATTCTTTGAAAAAAAAAATTAAATAGTGGGGAACTACACCAAATCAATTTCCCCTCATTTTTTTACTTAGTTAATCTAACAAAAAATACAAATACAAATACATTTATATTTCACCATTGAATCTTCCAACTAATATCCTACTTTTATCATCAACTGTGGTCTCGGTCTCTCAACCTATTGTGGACATGGTCTTTTGAAGTAACATTCAGGACCAGGATTTGATAAGTCCATTTATACGCTTTGCGTATTCCCTATTTTCCTATGTTTTGAGCTTGTTTTCCTTGGAAATACCATGTTTTAATGTTTAAATAAGTGTTTGCAGGTCTATTTTGATCTAGCAGGAGTCTAAGCGCAATAACGGAGATTTTCCAGGCCAATACATGACTTTCAGAGGTTAAAGAACATTTCCGTGATACGCGTCATTAAAGCATACCGGGCCCGTTGAAGTTGGAAACCGTGAAAGCTAGCAGGAGAAGTCCGTCAGAGTTGTCGTCGAAGTGAACTGCAAAAGACGAATAACGAAAATCCTCAAATGTTTTCCTCTGTATACGGTGTTAAAGTGTACCATGCCCGTTAAAGTTGGAAACCATGAGAGACTACAGCTAATTCCTGTTGTTGGCTCTGTCAAGGCGAACCGCTCTGGAATAGCGAAAGTTCCCAGGCATTTTCTATGGTACGAGTCATCAAAGCGAACCACGTCAGACCAAATGGCGTACCGCGAGGCTTTTCATGAGTGTTTTCGTAGTTCAGTTCGTCAAAGCGAACCGCAAAACGAACTGCAAATTAAAGTCAACACTTCATTTTCACCTTTTTGAGTCCCATTTTTTGCCGTACCTATAAATAACACATTTTCCAATATTCTTTGTGTGCTGCTTCGAACCAGATCAGAAATATTATTCCATTTTCGTCCATTTTCATTATCTCCACAAATTCTTCACAAATCCACCACTTACATCAACTCTTCACCATTAATCAACATAGATCCATCATCTCCACTACAAAACATTCCCTTTTACACCATACTCATCATCAATCATTGATTTGGAGCAGCAAGGAATCTTGGAAAGAGAAGTCATTGGAGCTAAGTAATTACCAAGAGGAAGTTCTTCACTTAGTTCATTTCTTGTAACTTTATCTCTTACACTTTTGTATTTGCTATGGTTTATCTTTATTTATTATCTCAAATGACTTGGATGTGTAATATGAACTAAATACTTTTTATGCTAGAGTTATGATGAAACCAAACCCTTAATCTTTCATATTGATTCGCCTAATTTCTCTAAAAGTACTTGTGTTGTATTATGGTTATTTTGTTAGCTTAATACTTTTGCTTGATTGGCCATCTCATAAAAGATTTATTGATTGTGTGAATGAATCGAGAGGTGACGCGCTAAACATGCTTGTCACAATATCCACTATATATGTTCAGTAAGGTAGAGATACGCGAGGCTGGCGTATAGGGATCGTGTGTGTGTCCCAACGTGCTTGATAAACCCATATATATTCGGTATGTATGGGTGTGATTTCTATTGTTCGAAAGAGATTAGAAGTTAGTTAAGGGGGCACGAACCTATAATGTATACTTGCGTAATTGGGAGATTTAGGCGGGTCAAATGCTTAATTAGAAGGGTGAGATAGATTCTAAATTCTAGCATTCTTTCATCGTATTATCACTATCGTTCTTGTGTGCGATTCATTTTACCTTTTGATTACATTGCTTAGAGTTAACTTTAGTTTAATTTAGTGACAAGTTTGGAAACCATTTTATTAAACTGTTTAAATAGTACGCGTGCCTTCGAACACCAGTAATCATTGAATCCCTCAGTCTCTGTGGGATGTTTCCCTACTCTATCATTACACTACACTTCGACCTCGTACTATTGCAAGCGTTACGATTAGTAGCGATCAGGGTCCATCTCCAATGAAAGACCACCGCATAAAGAATTACATTTTTAAATTACTATTCTTTTTTTTTTATTAATATTTAATATGTTGGGCCTCTGATTTTATCAAAAGCCAAGAAAATAATATGTTGGGCCTGAGAATTTGTCTAATGCCCAGGCTTCAAAATTAAAGCACGGGCTTCAAAATTATAACAGAACATGTTCAAACAATTAGGGGAGCACCTGATTGCAAATATTGTCTAGAACATGAATATCAATCTGCTATAAACTCAACTTAACCGTAGAAGACATTATTTTCACAACAGTCAGAAGATACAAATACATACACCACCATCACCACCACAACTAAAAAACAGTTAGACATATTATTATAAACTCAACTTAAACGTACAAAACATATTACACACACATATAGCACCATCACCACATAAACTGGTTACCCTTCCAATGTCTATCGTAGTGCACTAACAAGCCCGTCATCATATCCGTAGACCCTAAAAAAATTATTAAAGTTATTTAGATTTGAACATGAAGCAATGTAATAAAGGCATAATGAAATCTCTAAAACATTAAATTTATGAACCCATAATGAAGACATTCAGATATGGAACTTGGACTAAAAATAAAAATAATATCTCCTAAACTTGATATTTTATGTAAAGCCTTGGACATGGATTTTGAAGCCCTGTGTATGGATTTTTTAAGCCTTGGACAAGGATTTCAAGCCTTAAAAGGGGATTTCAAGCCCTGAGCAGGGGTTGAAAGCTCTGGACATTGATTTTGAAGTCCTGAGCATGGATTTTTGAAGCCTTGGGCAAGGATCTGAAACCCTAAAAATGGATTTCAAGCCCTAAACGGGGTTTCAAGCCCTGGACTTGGATTTCAAGCCTTGTCAGGTAATGTGTATCATAAGAAAATCATCCTCATATTGAATCACAGTGATATTGTCACAGAAAACATCAACAACAATGACATAACATGACAATGACAGTGTAACCCCAACATCGCTTCTTCCCCACCAAGAAACACAAGAACATTAAAGAAGCAAAAAAAAAAAAAAAAAACCGATCTATATACTACACGAGATCAATCAATTTGCCCAAAATACCTTTCAACAATAGTCATGTAGCTCAAATGACCTCTAGTTAAGCAGGAATTCAAGTAAATATTCTGGTTGCTCTCATGTAGCACTATATGAGTATATTAATTTAACATGAAACCATAACTCAGCTGGTAGATGGACGAGCTTGAAGCTTGGGCAAATGACTCTCAGATCAGCGGCTCGAATCCTACCAATGGCAAAAACTTAAGAAAATAAATAACATGAAACCACAATCAATAGTCCAGCATCTAATCCTTTCAAACTGACTAATTAAACGTGGGAATCAACAACATCAACAACAACAAAAATATGGTGCTAAGATCCTACAAAATAGCTAATTGAACATTTAGTCTAACATGAACATTATGTAACTCCTATTTAATTTGTTTGGTTTTTTTTTTTTTTTTTTTTTGGAATAAATTCATTATGTAACTCCTATTAATATCCTCACATTAACATTTACTGATTTACATAAACATACAGGTACAAAAACATAAGCATTCAACACACACACTCACACAGAGACATTAAGATATTCTTTGAATTTTGTTTTTAATAATTGAAGAAATAAAAATTGGGATGCATATGAAACCCAAAACCCAAATAAAAATTGAACTACAGATAGATGAATACCACACAACACACATACATGTAGAAGAAGAAAAAAAAAAAAAACCAATATTGACCATTCAATTCTTCTCTTTAAATCCATATACATTTTCATTAAAAGAAGTTTATAGTTTTGGTCAATATAGGCACCTCAAACTCCATGTATGCAAATGCAAGTATGCAACCCTAAGCTTTTACTACCCGTGCATGTAATAACCTGATAACTAAATTTCAAATTTACACATCTCATTTGTGACCTATCTTTCACAGACTTTCACTTTAAAGGGTATTTTTAGGTGGGGTCTCTCATTCATCCAAAAAACCACTCACCAAAATTTCATTTAAAGAAATAATGTCACTAAAAGATCAGCTCAGTTGGGTTTAGCTTTGTTTAACCATTCACATGAATTATTCAACAAATCAGATTTTGTAGATAAGAAACTTCAATTCAATTTAAAACCCAGTTCACTTCAATTAAAACAACAAACATACTTATGCTTTTGAAGACGGTTAGTTACTCACGAAGATTTTTAAGATCGTTATTTGAATTGCTCAGACAGCTAGCCGTCTTCAATTTCCTCTGCTTCTCAGCCAACAATTCGATCTGTAATACACGCCACAACACGATATTGTAAGCAACACATTATTCCCAGAAAAAAAAAAAAAAAAGTTGGAATAAACAACCAAAAATCATGATGAACCTCAATCATTCAAAAGTGTTCAACAAACAAACAATTTGTTTATCCATGTCTTAATGGTATTAATCATCCGCATTTCGAACTCATTATGAATTCGGAAAATTCAAAAATTAAATCTTCAATATTAGAGAAAGACCAAAGCCATAAACACATAAACAGTGGGAGCAAAGACCAAAGCCACATACAACATAGATAATCTAACAATATTGACTGATTCAGCGAAAACCCACATACAACATATGAAAATCAAGTATACAAGTAAGGAAAGTTGATGATATTTAGTAGGACTCTAACTTGTTGGAGTCGTCTTTATCTTCTTTCCTGTTAGAGTTAGAGTTATGGCCCCAATATCTTTAAGGAAGTTTGTTTCCTTATCGGAGTTTGCTTCATGGTTCTTTGTTTGGGTGAGATTCTTTCTCTGTGTATCTGAGTCGTGGTTATCTTGGAATCAATATCTTCCACGTACCACTGGCCGACCGGATATCTAATCCAACTGGGTTTCATTAACCCGATCGGTTACTCAACCTCGACCGACGTATCCTTTATCTGTTCGGTTGTCTCTCCCAACCGGGTTTCTCTGCTTGATCGGCTAGTTGAACCCAATCGGGTTATCTCTACCCGATCGATTTGATGAACCATGATTATTGTATTGGACCGATTAATTGGTCTAGGCGGCCGATTTTTCGAACACTGATATTTACCCAATCGATCGGATAAACCTAACCGGGTCTTGTCGGGTCTTAAGATCAACTATTGGTCAACTTGAGTTGGTCTCTTCTAGCTGACTTTGGTGACGCAGCATATCTAATCACCATCTTCTCCAGTGATAATGCTGACTTGTCAATCCTTCAAATTTCACTAATAACATATATATATATATATATATATATATATATATATATATATATATATATATATATATAGGTTCTGTCTTAAGAGACTCTTTATTTTAATTTTGTTAAGAATCTTGATAAAATCACATTAATTTTTATAAATTTTGAGAATTTTTCAAGCACAATTACTATTTTTCTTGAATTTTCCTAGATTTCGTCCATTTTTCCGATGCCTTCATATTTAACAAAATCATGATAAATAATTCTATTGCTTGAAAAATTCTCAAATTTTAATCATATGTAGATTTCATTGAATTTATTTTACAGAAAAAATTCATATCAAAGTTCATAAAAAAATCGATGTGATTTCATTAAAATCCTTATCGAAATTAAAATAAGGGATCCTTAGGAGAGAACCAATATATATATATATATATTTAACTTCATTAAACACATGCAAATATGGCTAAATTTACAATTGAAATCCACTGTTGATTGTTCATTTAGAGGCTATAAAACCAAAAGAGATATAGTCTAAGTTTTATTTTCATATTAAAAATAATTTTGTTTATTTTAGGAAAAATACGATAAAATAAAGATAAGAATATGTTTGGTTTACAGCATTATAGTTTGATTTCCTTCATCCGGATGCAATTGAAATCGATGGCAGGGGTGGAGGTGGTTTATGATTCGCGTATGTTTAATTCTTTTGCTGATAATTTAGCTAAGATGGGGTCAAATTCTTGTGGTGATTTTCTGCACTGGATGTGACTTTGCGTGGGTGGCTGTGGGCTGGTGGTTCTCCTTTTTCTGGGCGTTGCTTTTCTGCTCTCTTGTTTGGTTTTTTGGCTGTTTTTTGCTCTGTTTTCTTTTTGTTGGGGCTTGGTTTGTTTGGTTTGTGTTTGTTTGTTTTGTTGTGGTGTGCCTGCAGGCGGTTTGTTGGGGGTCCCTGCCCCCCTCCTTGGGGTTGCTCTTGTTTGGCCTTTGTGCCTCAATAAAGTTGCATTTCAAAAAAAAAAAAAAAAATGTTTGATTGATAGAATGATATCTATCAAAACTATCATGAAAGAACCACTAGTCAATGTGGTTGATAGCTACTCAAAGGAACTACAGTAGTTTAATTAAAAAATAAAGTGCAGATAATTAAATAGGAGAGAAATTAATGAATAATGTTGGAGAAAGAATAGAATGCGAGAGATTATGAGATGGTTAAAGACTTAAAGCCTTAACAAAAAAAACAAAAAAAAAACAAAAAAAAGTAATTAAGTTTTATTAACAATTAATGATAATAAACTTAGGAGAATTATTTTTAAAAAACCCGGAGTGGCCGGCACGTACATGCCGGAAGACCCTTATAAAACGCCAGTATTGTCGCAAATTAATTAGGCATTTGGTTTCATATATGTATATGGTCAACCGTCAGAGAGTACAAGACATCTAGACATCTCTCTCCAATGGAAAGGCACCCAAATGCCACCAAAGCGCCTCGTCATCGCCACACCATCGCCACATATGCCCTAAATCTGATGTGACACGTCCTATACCACTTAAAGAGTGTGTTTGCCTGTGGGAAGCATGTGTCCACGTGTGCCAAACACATGCCCTCCATATCACCATCTAGGCTCACTATATAAGTGAAATCCTAGGCACTTCTCAGGGGTTGGCTCTTCCACCACGAAATGGCTATCTCCTCCTCTACAAAGTGACTCTCCTACATCATTTTAGAAGGTTCTGCAGTACCTCTACCACGCAGGGAGGTACCTCCTCCGAAAGGGGAAGCTCCCATACACCCCTCCTTCAAATTCCATCTCCTTTTGGGCACCTCCACGAAATCCCCATTCTCCACTATTTTTGGTGTGTTCTGCAGCAGCTCTACCATATGGGGAGGTACCAGCTCCAAGGGGCAGCCCTTATGCTCCCCTTCTTGATAGAACGGAAATGCTACTATAGGACGACTTGTTTTCTAGAGGAAACCCCTCATTGGCCTCCATGTTACTTATTTATTTATCTACTGAAACCCCCTACAATCAGCTCTAGGGAGGTATTGTAAGCTCTCCGGAGAATTCGTGTTATACTACTTTGCTACTTGTGTAAGCTCTCTGGAGCACTCCTTGTGAATATATATATGAAGAATGGCCTCCCTCTCCACTGGATACTACCTAGAGGTTTTTCAGCATATGATCCTAGGTGATGCTTTTTCCCCCTGGGCCAGTCCAATTCTAACAAAGAAATTGTCATTCTCCCATCTATCTCCTTTATTATGCATGTATGGAAGCTAGGCTCCGACCCTACTGGTCCTAGCTCTCTTATCCACCTATTTGCATGTCAAGGCACACATAAAAAAAGGGAAAGACCCTCTGGACCCGCTAGAGAGGAGTCGGGGTACCAGGGAGCCGAGGAGCTCCCCCGTACCTTTTCTATGTGAGCGAGCAGCCCTATAGAGGATCTACCACCAGAGCTAGTGTGGCAAGGCCAAATCCATGCCAAAAACCAGAAGAGCCCCGCTAGACTCACCAGAGGACTAACCAAGCCCTACCACCTCCCCCAAGGGAGTCCGATGCCTTTTATAAGGATTCGACACCGGGACTAGGGGGCCTACTCCTGCACACTCTAAAAGCCCCAAAGCGCCATTGGACTAGCTAGAAGAACCGGGACGGGTTCCGACCCCGACCGAAGGAACCGAAGCATGGGAAGAGTCATGTAGAGGTGGTCTCATCCTTTGTGACCACGTCCACCATTGGGGAGCACCTACTCCTCTTTGTATTGGGGAACTACAGAGGAAAACCGGAAAGGAGATCGGGTACCGGGGACGACAGGCTTGGTACCACGTACCGGGCACCAAGGACGACAGGCAGGGTACCGCGGACCAGGTATCAGGTACCACGGATTAGGTACCAGGGACAACAGGCAAGGTACCAAGGACCAGGTACCAGGGACGACAGGCAGGGTATCAAGGACGACTAACATGGTACCCGGTACCCCCAACCAGAAATCGGTATCAGAGCGACAAGTGCCCACCTCCTCTCCATACCCTCATGACCCCGCTGGGGGGCACCAGTACCTCCTGGCTGGCCGTTGTTTGGAAAATCCCGACGGATTTTTCTAGATAACATCTATGTTATTAGATTGAAGGCCGTGGAGTAAAAAGAACACCATATAACATCAAAGAAAGTGTGGTGAGATCCGGGGAGACCCATGGGAATATCCGGGGAGGGATCCAAAGGAATATCAGTGAATCAAGTTAGAGATCCGTGTGTGATATTCAGAGGAGACTTAGGGGATATTGGGGGGTGCTCGGTGAGGATCTTGTGAGCGTGGTTTGGGGTTAGGTGTGAGAGAAAATCTTGAAGTATATAGTTGTAATGTATTATCATATAGTGAAACTTTTTCTGTTGTCCTATCAGCCCGTGGTTTTTTACCCGATTTAATTGGGTTTTCCACGTATATCTTGTGTTTTTCTCTCATCTATTTTTCTGCTATATATTGACGTTATTAATTGCTATGAGTTATGGGCGAATATTAGGCACGACGTTTCTGCGTTCATCGGTTCAGAATCCCCAACATCCTAACTTCTTTTCATCATGATCCAAGAATGTGGAGGGTGGCAGAATGAAAAATGTAACACACAATACACATAACTTAACCTAAATTCAAATAGGGAATCTATTCACAAGAATGATTTTTTTTTTTTTATTAAAAAAAAAATCCTCAAAATACTCAAAATTAAGATTCCTATATTAATGATCACAAACTTCTTTATTGAGCGGAGAGAATGAAAAAAAAACCCTAAGTTAGTAGTGCCACATTTTACAATGTTTTCGTTAGGTCATTTCCTATGAGATTAACTTTTCATTAAGTTTGATAGGTACTAGCATGATATTACAATCTAGTTTTCCCAATCTTGGGTTTGAGTCCCCCAACATAATTATTTGAATTTGTTATTGTTGGACTATTAGATCAAGTGGACATGATTCGTGATCATTATCACAAAGATGATCAACAGGTGAAAAAGGACAAACCATAATGTAGCTTAGCAGTCATGACATCTCAACAAAAATGAACTCTACAGTTTCTCTAAGGTAATTAATTCTCTAGCAATGCAATGGCTGACGTGGATTAAATCTGTTATGCCTCTGTTCAACCAATTGAGGAAGGTAGAAAGTCAACAAACATCTCAGGAGCAGCTAGTTGTTCATGATTACCAAGGCTTGTGATCTTAATGATCAGAGCCGTTGGTATCGCAGCTGATCATCAGCTGGTTATCAAGAGAATTAGTTAGGATTTAAAGGCTGAGATTATTTTAATTAGTTAGCAGTCAATGGCTAGGATCACTCGATGTATTTATATATAAAGAAATCTTGTGATTGTGTTTGCTTAATGAGAAAAGTTTCCAGAAAATACTTCGTTTGTTTTCTCTCATTTTCCTCTCTTTTCTCTCTCGCGCTCTTCACCATTGTTAAGCTGAAAACATAGCTGCATGTTGACACTCTGTCAATCAACAAGGTGATCTCATCTAACGCTTGTAATCGTCTTTTAGTTATTTGTTATCTAGATTTGTTGTGGTGTTTGTATATAGGCTCAGGCTACGACGTGACAGATCTATTAGTCTTGCACATGATCATGATGCTTAAATACTATTGTTACATTCTTCCTGTCAGAAAAGGACTCGAACCCAACATTTGGGTTTCATAAGCTCAGCTGAACTACTATGTCCTTTGATTAAGAAATTAGACCTCGTGAAAAATTCCAACTTTAATTATATTAACATATATTACCATCTAGACAACACAATCTGCTCGGAATGATTTTTACATAAAGTAGTATGCTAAGAATGTTTTCTTATATAGAGTCTGAGCTGAGAATGTTTTTGGACCGTGCCATAGATTAGATTCGAGGATTAGTATTCTGTGTTCCTTCTGTTGACCAACACTATAGTTTGCACAACCTTTTTCGAATACCTCTGAAAAACTTCATGTATGGCAACAGTAATTACTTCAATTCATGATCATCAAATGGATGCGATGATGCAATCCAAATGGCAGAGAAATAGATGCTGATCCAAACCAAAATCAGAACCATCTACGCGTTTTTCCTTGATCTATTTCACTGGAGGCGCAGCTACTTCAATTCGACTCATGTCAGTTAAATAGATGCACACACAATTCAAATGGCAGAAATAAATACTGATCAATATCCAACATTACAAGTCCATGTTGCAAAGGGCTACAGTCAAACGGAGAGGGTGCGTAGACTTTACTGAAGTTTTTTCACCGGTTGTAAAACATAGCTCTATTCGCATGTTACTTGCCATGGTTGCAATGTTTGACATGGAATTCGAACAGCTTGATGTAAAAATAGCTTTTCTTCATAGTGAGCTTGAGGAACAATTTTTTATGCATCTGCTGGAGGGGTTTGTTGTTCAAGAAAAAGAAGATCATGTTTGTTTGTTGAATAAATCATTATATGGTTTGATGCAGTCTCCTCGGCAATGGTACAAGCGGTTTGATACTTTTATGGTTGATCATAGTTACTCACAAAGTGATTATGACAGTTGTGTGTATCACAAAAAACCTCTCAGATGGTTCTTTTATTTATTTATTGTTGTATGTTGATGACATGCTGATTACTATGAAAAATAAAAGTGAGAGTAATAAATTGAAATCTCAGCTTAGGGGTGAATTTGAGATGAAAGATTTGGGTGCTGCAAAGAAAATTTTGGGTATGGAAATTCATAGGGATAAAAAAGCGGACAAGTTATTTTTGTCGCATAAAAATTATATAGAAAATATTCTTGAACGCTTTGGTATGAAAGATTCTAAACCTGTGACTACTCCACTAGCTGCACATTTTAAACTTTCATCAACTTTGTCATCAAAGTCTAAGGATGATGAGGAGAAAATGTCTCGAGTTTCATATGTTAATGCTGTTGGGACTACTCCGATAGCTGCACATTTGCACTCGTCCTGATATTTCACATGATGTTAATGTGGTTAGCAGATTTATGGGTTTTCCAGGAAAAAATCATTGGGAAGCTATAAAATGGATTTTTCGATATTTGAAAGGTACTGCAGATTTGGGTTTGGTATTTTGAAAAAATAATAAAACCAATAATATTATTGGGTATGTGGATTCTGATTATGTTAGTGATTTAGATAAAAGGCGATCTCTGACAGGTTATGTCTTCATACTTTTGGGTTGTGCCATTAGTTGGAAGGCTATTTTATAGTCTACAGTTGCTTTGTCTACTACAGAGATAGAGTATATGGCAGGGGTTGAAGCAGTGAAGGAAGCTATTTGGCTAGAGGTTTGGTTTGTAATATGGGTTTACAACAGGATTCTACAGTTGTATTTTGTGATAGCCATAATGCTATACATATGACAAAAAATCTTATATATCATGAGAGAACCAAACATATTGATGTTAGATATCATTTTATTTGGGAGATTGTATCTCAAAGAGCAATTACAATCAAGAAAATTGCTATAGCAAAAAATCCAATTGACCAAGCCTATTCCTGTGCTCAAGTTCAAGAGTTGCTTGGACTTGATTTGTTGTTACAATTTGTGAGTTACCCTAAGGGGGTTAGTTGGAGGAGATGACATGTTGAAATTCTACTTGGTAGACCTTGGTACGAATTTAAGCCAAGGTGGAGATTTGTTATTATGTGGCTTGATCGGACGATTTACATACTTATTTGAGGTCCCCATTTCCTATCGTTTGTTCTCGTTTTCGAGCATATTTTTGTATATAATGTGTTTTGTGAGCAATGTGTAGGTACATATTCCCTACATTTAGTGTTTGAGCTTAAAGTCAAGATTGGGAGGCCAAACCGAGCAAAACAATGAAGAATTGGAAACCATACAGAGTTGTCGCGGTCTCGCCGTTGACCCAAACCGTGGCGTGATTCATGGTCAACCACGGCAAGCAAAATCAAGTGTTTCCATGGTGGATCCTCCGTTGAGCTAGAACGCGACATTGAGACCGCGGCACTGGTCAACTCTGTTTTCCAAAGGTTAATGGGCTGACATTGCAAATGCCCATGCAGAACACACAAATTTCGGGGTCCATATATCTCTCCTCATTGAGAACTGGGCTTTGTGCCATATATTTTCGGAAAGCCCCGGAAGTCTACTTTCTAGTGGTTTTTACGGATCGCAATTCCGAGCTTTCTAGAGGGAGTTATGGCCGTTTCCGTAACGGTGCGCGAGGCTGGAAACATGACCGCGGCAGAGAACATTGTGCAGAATAGCAAACTTTCGGGTGGCATATCTCCCTCCTCAGATCGAACCACATTGAGATCTACATATATTCGGAAAGCCCCGGAAGTCTACTTTCTAGTAGTTTTTACGGATTGCGATTCCGAGCTTTCTAGAGGGAGTTATGGCCGTTTTCGTAACAGTGCACGAGAAGTTCACAGTCATGGTCGCCCCCGCCAACAGCCAATTTTCCAGCGACCTTTTTGGGCACCAAGGGGCAGTGAAGTTCGCCCCCACCAACAGCGAACTTGGGGGCGACCTTCCATTGCCAGCACATCGAAGGATCAGTTTCCAAGCTATTTTTGAGGGGCAAATGTGTCCTTTCGCACCCCAATTCATCCCCAAACTTACCCTAACTATATAAACACCTCTTTGCCTCTTCTTTCAGGGGAATACACAAATTCTTCACCTCTCAACAGCCCATCTTCATCTTCTTCCCCAAACCAAGAGAGAGAGAGAAGCTTCCAAAGCTCCCATGGAGGAAAACCTCCATGGGAAGCTCACCACCACCATTTTCTACACATCCTCCACCACATTTGGGAGTTGATTGCAAGGAGATAGGAGTGGTCTATGACCAATTTCAAGCTAGGGATTCATGGAGCTCTTGGAGGGATTTCTTCAAGGATTGTCTCCTTAAAACTCATTCTCTTTGTATTTCATGTTTTCTTGATTGTGTAATCCCCACTTGAGAAATATTGTAAACCTATATTTGTACTCATTTATGTTATGATTGTTCTTAAATCCATTTGGGTTTTGATTTGTTCTTGTTATTATTGCATAATCTCTTATCTTGATATACATGTGTGTGAAGATTGGAAATTGATACGTGTTCATGGATGGGATTAGGAGTAGATTAATTTAATATGTAGGAGTAGTTGTAATCAAATATCTCATGTGTGTATGTATGTCTTTAGAAGGTCGAAATGTCTTGTTTTGATGGGTTTGAGTGTATGTGGGTTGGGATTGTACCTCCATGGATGACCTTCCGGGTACAGTCTTGACTACTTAGCTCTAAAAGAATGGATGAAACTTGTTTTATACATGACCGTGCTAGAGTAGGTTTTGGCTTTATGTTCATGAGCTTAATGGGTCTTTGACCTTAAGACACATGCTCTTCCATGACCTTTGGGGAGCTAGAATAGATTTTGGTTTCCTTAATCAACGAATGATTCGTAATAATAGATTATTTGGTTTCGAAACTCCTTAATCGTGAGAACGAGCCCTTAACTTGAATTGGATGAACTTAATGCCTAACAATCAACTAGGTGTGCACTTGTGTTTGGTGAACTAATAAGTACCTTGTATGACCACAATCTC
The DNA here is from genome assembly GCA_008009225.1 of Acer yangbiense. NCBI lineage: Eukaryota > Viridiplantae > Streptophyta > Magnoliopsida > Sapindales > Sapindaceae > Acer > Acer yangbiense. Next base: position 5,304,609 of record CM017761.1, on the reverse strand, counting down.
ACATCTCTCCTAGCCACCCTTTTATTATTTGTCTCTTTAAACACCATTCTCACCCCTCCATATTCTCTTTGTTTTTATTTGCATTATTTACTTTACATTTCCACACACACCACACCGCAATATGCATACACCTCACACACAACATTCTCATCACATCCGCATTCTATTTACATTGCTTTAAACAAACTCTAGAACTCGAAATGGTTGACGGATGACACCTCCCTGTGGACGATACCTTTGCTTGTTGCTACACTAGCTAGTCTCTAGTCACTTGCACTAGCAAGGTGAACTTAAAATATAAATATTTTGACATGTAAAACGACAGCTTGTCATGGCTTAAATTAGTCAGTAATCCCATTTGATATAGATTCCTATTTTGTCTCTACCCATATTATAAATATGTGGTTATATGATTTTTTAGGAAATAAGTCCTTTTTGAGAGTTCTTTGGTTGTAATAGAGTTTTGGGTTTTGTGAGTGATTCTGAGACACTTTTTTGTAATCCATTGATCATAGTGAATTTCTTTTCATCTTCGTCCGTGGACGTAGGCTTTACGCTGAACCACGTAAATTTCTCTTGCTCCACTTTACTTTTATTTTGTCTAATTATTTTGTGTCTTGACAATTTTTACAAAACATACTGCATGCCAAATATTATTATTATTATATAACATCACTGCTAATTAGCTTTATTAATAGCTTTCTATTAATAAAGCTAATCTCTCCACTTTCTTTTGGTCATGATTCAAGAATGTGCAGGATGCATATGGGCAGAGTGATGGAATGCTTAGTACACATAAATTAATTAACCCAAAAGCAAAACTGCTAATTAACTTTCAAAAAAAGTGTATATAGCCCATCACCTCCTACATGTCTTTATTACGTGGAGAGATAGACTATGAATTATGATTCACAATTTAACAAATTAAAAATTATTAACTGCTAATATTTAAAGTAGAAAAAAGTTGACTGAGATTTGAGGGATTTGGGGATTAAACGGAGACCGTCAAATTTGGGTTCTTTTCTTCTTGATATCAAGCTAAAAAAGCTCACTCGGTAAATATTTTAACGTTTCTCCATTTAGTGGCCTAGCAAAAGCACTTGAAATATACATACTTTATTAAGAATAATAAACTGCTTTGCCATGCTTTTTCTTATGTATAAATATACAAACAATATTGATCATAACAAATAACATCCATTAACAAAAAAATAAGATGAGAGAATCCAATCACACAACACAAGATTTTACGTGGAAAACTCAAAATAGGGAAAAACCACAGCCGTTAGGACGACAAGAGAAAAATATCACAATATAGAAAATTGTTACAACTACACAATTCCAATATTCTTTCTCTAATCCCAAACTCCAATTACAAATTTACAACTGAACCTTATCGACCCCAAGCTCACAGCCGAGTTTACACCCTAGCTCCTAGCTCTTAGCTCATCGCGCTCACCAAGTCCTCCCCGAGTGCACCCCCGAATATTCCCCCAAGCTCACAACTGAGCTTACATCCTAGCTCTCAGCTCATAGCACCCTCTAATATCCCCTACATCTCTCCTGAATATCACCCCCGGACCTCTCTCCAAATCACAGATATTCCCTGGATCCCTCCCTTGATATTCCCACGGATCTCCTCTCGGGTCTCCCCACAAATATCCCTATGTCTCTCACCCCCAGGGGTCTCCCCCCGGATCTCCCTGGGTCTCACTCATCGGATTCACCCACTCTATGATGTTCCCAGGTGTCTCTCCAAGTGTTATCAACCAAAGAATAAACATCACTATTTATAGGGTCGGACTCACATAAGCTATTGGAAATCACCTAATAAGTCTTTCCTAAACAAGTAATACCAAACTGATATTACATAAATAATAGTTTTTTTTTTTTTTTTTTTAGAGGGTAAGCCTCGAACCCATGGCCTCTTAACGTAAGTGTGAGGGGTTTGTCACCGGATCAACCTAACCTCTTATCCTTTTTAGTAAGGCTTCACACTGTGTTTAAGAATCAGTAATTACAAACTTTTAGACCATAGGTTGAGTTGATTCAGTGTTAAAATTATGACGTAACAATTTGTTATTTTGGAAAAATGCATCGAAACCGAAAGCCGTGTCTTTCAGGCGCCCCACGTTTTCTTTGCTAGAGCTAGACTATTAGTTACCAACCCTCTAATTAATCATGGTCCAGAAGATCCCGTGTTTGACAATAATTGAATTCCCGTGGTGACCAAATCAAAAGGAAAAGTGAAGCAAACTTTTAAGATTTTATCTAGTTCCAAATCTCAAATGAATATGGGAAGTTCTAAACGCCTCCCTGTAGCTGAGACTAAGATTTGTACTAATTTTGCAGCTTTAGCGGCTCAAGCAGAATTAAGGCTTTTCGTTAATTGGGCCGCACATGTTGAGACATAAAGGAATGATTTCATTGGTCTAATTAATAAGGTTCATTTTTTTTTTCTTCTGTTCTTTTCCATTTTTATTATGAGGGATGCTAAAATCACTCTCTCAACTCACTCTCTTAACCCACTCTCTCCTCATGTGATGACATGTGTACACATTCTACTTTTTTGACATTAAATTTGAAGCCATATAAATGCACTGTTTTTAATGTTATTTACCATTCAAACCAACTAACATCTCCCCAAATTACCCTTTTTCTTCTTCAATAAATAATACCTAGAATTAAATGCTTAAAAAAAAACCAGAATTAATAACTTTAACATCATATAATTATTGTAATATTAAATAAAAACAATATATAAATAAATAAATGTATATATAGTATGCAATTAAACTGCTTATTATACTAATTAAATTGTATATTGTAATTGCATATTAATTAGTCTTCTCACTGTTGCAATTTTATTTTATTATATTAAATATTAATTAAACTGTTTATTTTACATAATAAAATAGTTGTTTTAGATTGGCTTTAAAACATCTCTTTTTAGTCTCTTTTTATGGTTTTGAATGTACTGTTAAGTTATATATATATAATATTAATTCTAGATATTTTTAAACATATTAATTCTGGTTTTATATATTATAGAAAAAAAAAGGCAATTTGGGAATGTAGATTTGAATTTTAAGTAACATTAAAAAAAGAAAACAGTGTATTTATATGGTTCTAAATTTTATGTCAAAAAAGTAAAATGTGTACACATGTCATCATATGAAGAGAGAGTGAATTGAGAGAGTGATTCTAGCATCCCTCTTTTTGATTTGTTTTTTTTAATTTTTTTTTTTTTTTTGAAAAGGCAGTAATAATATTAAGGCAAAAGCAGCCAACAAGCAAACAACAGCCCAGCAGCACTAACAAAACAGCGCAAAGAGGGCAGAAAGCAGTAAAAAAAAAGAACAAAAACGCACGAGCAGTATAACAAACCAACAAAAGCAGCTACCCACCCAATCAGAAATCCCCCCACTCCACAAAATCACCTGACTTGTTGGAGCCCATCTTAGCCAAACTGTTGGAGCTTTTTTTTAATTATTAATAATAAAAGCTCTATAGAGCTTATTATTAAAAAAAAAAAAAAAAAAAAAAAAAAAACATGCTAGTTGCCGACCCTCGATGAAATCCCCACCGTTCCTTTAGAGAGAGATTCTTTAGTTTTCCTTGCGTTACTTCATATTGATCAAGGCACGCGTGACTGTTAATTGGTGGACAGTAATTTCTCGATCTGCAACCAAGGAATTAAGTATTATTGGTCGGTTTTGTACTTGTGTTTGCTAATTCCTTCATTTTTGAGGACCAATAATCTAGCTATCTATTTCATACTGCATGGCAGATTATTATTATAACAATATCACTGCTAACTAGCTTTCTAATAAAGCTAGTCTTTCGACGAGATAAGGTCGATTCGGTGGTAAACTTCTTACGTCTATGCTATAATGGCTCGTTTGGCACGCTGTATTGTACTGTATTGAATTAGGTTGGATTGGATAGTATTGCATTGGACTGTATTATTATTATACAATCCTATGTTTAGTTGGATTGGATTGTATTATTCGTATACAATCTTATGTTTGGTAATATTTTATACTAGACTGTATTAAATTATAAATAGTTTGAATATATATGGTTTTTTGTTTATGAATATTTTATTAAATAAAATAAAAATTAATATTATAAAACATATATTTGTTGTATTATACTTTTAAAAATAATAATCAATGTATAATTAAATAAATTAGAATTCATGTAATAAATTTGAAAAATATTTGATATAGGACGGTATTTAGTACATGTCTACAATATTAAGAAAAAATAAATAAATAAAAAGAGAAATTTGTAAAGAAAGAAGAGAATGGGAAGATGAGGTGGACCAATGGCCAGAGCCTAGAGCTAATACACCATAAACCCACCTCCACCCTCTGCTTTATGTAGTGAGGTTCCCACTGCATTGAGTAGAATATTTTGTATTAGACAATACAACACAAAAACACAGCCAAACACTCCTCTTGTATTATTTAATACATTTTAACTCCCTTATACAATACTATACATACAAACAAACATGCCCTAAGGTCATGGGTTCGAGTCATCCTCTTTGAAAAAAAAAAAAAAAAAAAACCAAATTTATGTAATATTTCTAAAAAAAATAAACTACTTCCACAAATCATGAGAAAACTCCCCATATAAACTTGTAAAATAAATATTATGGGACTTAAACCCCTCATCACCACCGTAGAAGGAGACACACTACCATGAATCATGATTCAATCAGAATGTGCGAGGATGCCTTTGGGCAGAGTGATGGAATGATTAATACACTGAAATTAATTAACCCAAAAGTAAAACTGCTAATTAATTAACATTCAAAAAAGTGTAAATAGCCCATTACCTCCTACATGTCTTTATTACGTGGAGAGATATACTATGAATTATGATTCAGAATTTAACAAATTAAAGTAGAAAAAAGTTGATTGAGATTTGAGAAAGTTGGGGATTAAAGGAGACGGTCAAATTTTGGTTCTTTTCTTCTTGATATCACGTGAAAAAAGCTCACTCGGAAAATATTTTACGTTTCTCCATTTAGTGGCCTAGCAAAAGCACTTGAAATATACATACTTTATTAAGAATAATAAACTGCTATTTCTTATGTATAAATATAGTCTGCCTTCGACTGTTTAATTACTACATTGAATTCAAAGGTTTCTTAATTCCTGTAAGTGAACAACTCTCTGTTGAAATTTTTCTTCAATATTCAACCTGATCTGTTCTTCATTCAGGTAAGTATTCGAACCTCATTAAACAGTATTCATGATTCATCACTATATTATGTGTATATAAATAATATGTATCTATTATTTTTAGTTATAATTGACAACTTATTACGTTGTTAGAGATCGGAACTTGGTATAATTTTGTGTCATCACTCATTTGGGATTGTCTCATACGATTTGTCAAGCGGTTTCCAAGAGTTTTTTATTTTTATTTTTTATTGACAACTTATTCATGCTCTGTTATTATAATTGCTAAAAGAGGTAATAATACAGTTACAGTTAGTTATAAACAACAATTGAGTTATGGAGTTATGGTGTAAAGAGAGGTACAAAACGTAACTGCCCTACGTTGGCTTGTGTGCAGGAGTACTTAATGGCAGAAGGAGTGGTTCATATAAGCCTACGGGACCAAATGTTGACTGATCAACGGAGGGACAACGACGGCCAGATTAACCAGCAGCAGAATCCTACTGATCAAATTGTCCACTCGCCTGTACTTGATCTACTTGATAGTGAGTTCTCTCACTCTCCAACATAAACATATACTCACACAGTCACACTATATATGACACGACACAATTTGATTATGCCATTATAGCACCGGCCCTGATCTTTTAGAGGCTCGGAATGAAAATTTAAAATAAGTCCATTTATTCAATCCCGCACCTAAAAATGTATGAAATCTCTCCTCTATTTTTTATATAGCTAACAAGCTCGCTATTGATCCACAAGTTTATATCTCGCACCTAATAATTTTCAAAGCCCATGTGCTTCCTCCTCCTAGATCAATTTAGGATTAGGGTTGGGTTAGGTTAGGGTTAGTGTTAAGGTTAGGGTTTAATAAAATTAGGATGTTTTTTTTATCAATAGGATAATTAGGTAATAATTAAATTATGAGGTTATTTTTAGAAGGACAACACTTGGGTGCCCAAGGTACTGACCAACCAATGAGGTTTTGCCATGTGGTCCATTTGTGAAAAATGTAAGGAGATAAATGTAAAAAGTTAAAAGGAAAAAGCCACGTAGCAACACCCCATTGGTGGGGTCAGTACCTCAGTCAGTACCCAAGCAATTTCCATTTTAGAAATTTAATATCAACTTGTTAATTATGTCTTAACAATTAAGTGAAGGGTACAGAAGTGAAAACTAAAAAACTTTGGCTTTTTTAATTTAAGGCATCTCCACTCAATTTAAGATTTAAGTTTTTTTTTTTTTTTTTTTTTTTTTTAATATCACTTAATTTAAGTGCTTATTTCAACTAAGTTATAAGTGGATAAAAAAAAATAAAAAATAAAATAAAAAAAAAAAACGGTCTCTCAGGCAGCGTTCGGTACCGTTTCCCATAGCCGTTTTTACGTTTTCAAAATTAAGAAAAATCTTGAAAAACGCATTCGGTAATGACTTGGAAAAAAGAAGAGCAGAAAACGAAAAAAATCAGTTCTTGATTTTTAACGCTTTAAAGCCAAAACGTCTAGAGTATGTTTTCATAGTTTTTAATCTTGTCGTGAACTCGTGAAGGCTCTGAGAGAGTAATCAATTCAAGTGCGACCCATGCATAAAAACATGTATTTATCTTTATTTTTCTGTATATTAAATATTTATGTACATTAAATTAAGAAATTAAACAATAAAAATGCATGGATACAAATTTAATATTTTTTTTTTTTTGAAGGCAATACAAATTTAATATTGATAAAATATATATAATTTTTTTAAATGAAAAGATACTAATTAATTAAAAAAATTATTAATTAAAAATAAGAATATATATATACATATATATATAATTTAAGTTTACATAATATTGTTTTTATTTTTATAATATGTCATCAAAATTAAAAAAATTCAGAATACTATTTTTAGTTATTTCTACTAGAGACGTTTTCCTACAAATATGAAAATCAATTTTTTATTTTCAAATAAAAATTTATAAAACTGAAAACAGAAAAAATTCCTGAATGGCCCTAAGCGTTTTCTGTGTTTTTGAGATTTTTTTTTTTTTTTTTTTTTTTATAATTCAATTCTAAAGAGAAATTTTATTTGTCAAATCAGGTTTATAAAGACTTTTGATTTTCACTTAAAAAAAAACTTTTAATTTTCTATATCAAAAACAATTTATTTTTGCAAACTTCCAAAAAAAAAAATGATCAAGTGGTGGTGGAGTTTGAGAAAAAAAAAATATTTTCAATTCTAAGGAGAAATATATATATATATGGCAAATTTTATTGATACATTTTTTTCTCTAAAAGTTTTTATTTTTTATTGGTGAGTTGAAATTAAAAAAATATATTTAAAACATCTTTAATTTATTATTTTTTTTAAAAAAATTTATTGTTTTAATTTGAGGCCAAAATAGATGGTCATCTCCCATCCACAACTATTTTTTTTAACGATGGATAACGATAGGGGGGATTTTGAGGTTTCGTGAAAAGTGAAGCGGTAAAACAACGATCATACAATCGTTAGGGGAGAAAATAATAATTGCCCAAAAAATAATGTATAAAATGTGCCAATTTCAATTTCAATATGTAAGGACATTTATAGTTGTAAGGGTAGTTACGAGAGTACAAAATGAGGTTGGCTCAATGGTACTCTCTCACACCTACATCCAAGAGGTCATGGGATTGAGTCATGTCTTCTCTCCTAATCTCGAAATAATTATGTAGTTATGAATGTATTTTTATTTTTTAACTTTTAATTTTCAAGTTTTTGATTTTTGTAAATCTAATGCAGGAGATATTATATTGAATATTTTAGGTTTTAAAAATATTCTTGTAATTAATACATATTATTTTATTCATGTTTATTATATATTTAATTAATTATTTTACGATTTGATTTTATTAAATCAAATCTAATTTCCTTATTATATAGGTTTTTAGTGTTTTAGGATTCTAGTATTTTTAATTTCCTTTGTTATCTCGATTCTTTTTTTTTTTTTTTTTTAGGAAAATTGATGATTTTATTGTTTTTCTAGTTATTTTATGATTCTTTTAGAGCTTTAGGTTTTCAGTTTTACTATTTAAAAGCATTGAACCCTAACGGGGATTTAAAGTTTTTGATAATTAATAAAATTTTAGAGAGTTTTCTCTTGTTTATCCAAATATCGGTACCTTTGCAAGGGTCAACGATTTTGATTCCTGTTATTCCGGTATTCGAGTGCGAATCAAAGGATTGGATAAGTTACCCCTGTTTGTTTATCAACTTTTGTCTATGTTATTTTCTGATGCATCAGTTGGTATTAGAGCCACCGAGTCTACCTTTACATTAGGCTTAGCATTCACGGACCACAATCTACTACTTCCCCATTAGATACTCACCTTCCATATCTCTCCATACAAAAAAAAAATATAAATATAAATAAAAAAATCCCATGAACCTTGAAAAACAATTAGCCTTCTATCATTCAGTGTTTTTCGATGATTAATCTATGTCGGACCTTTATAGTTGTAAGGATAGTTACGAGAGTACAAAATGAGGTTGGCTCAATGGTACTCTCTCACACCTACATCCAAGAGGTCATGGGATTGAGTCATGTCTTCTCTCCTAATCTCGAAATAATTATGTAGTTATGAATGTATTTTTATTTTTTAACTTTTAATTTTCAAGTTTTTGATTTTTGTAAATCTAATGCAGGAGATATTATTGAATATTTTAGGTTTTAAAAATATTCTTGTAATTAATACATATTATTTTATTCATGTTTATTATATATTTAATTAATTATTTTACGATTTGATTTTATTAAATCAAATCTAATTTCCTTATTATATAGGTTTTTAGTGTTTTAGGATTCTAGTATTTTTAATTTCCTTTGTTATCTCAATTCTTTTTTTTTTTTTTTTAGGAAAATTGATGATTTTATTGTTTTTCTAGTTATTTTATGATTCTTTTAGAGAGGTTTTTAGTTTTACTATTTAAAAGCATTGAACCCTAACGGGGATTTAAAGTTTTTGATAATTAATAAAATTTTAGAGAGTTTTCTCTTGTCTATCCAAATATCGGTACCTTTGCAAGGGTCAACGATTTTGATTCCTGTTATTCCGGTATTTGAGTGCGAATCAAAGGATTTGGATAAGTTACCCCTGTTTGTTTATCAACTTTTGTCTATGTTATTTTCCGATGCATCAGTTGGTATTAGAGCCACCGAGTCTACCTCTACATTAGGCTTAGCATTCACGGACCACAATCTACTACTTCCCCATTAGATACTCACCTTCCATATCTCTCCATACAAAAAATATATATATAAATATAAATAAAAAAATCCCATGAACCTTGAAAAACAATTAGCCTCCTATCATTCAGTGTTTTTCGATGATTAATCTATGTCGGACCTTTATAGTTGTAAGGATAGTTACGAGAGTACAAAATGAGGTTGGCTCAATGGTACTCTCTCACACCAACATCCAAGAGGTCATGGGATTGAGTCATGTCTTCTCTCCTAATCTTGAAATAAGTATGTAGTTATGAATGTATTTTTATTTTTTAACTTTTAATTTTCAAGTTTTTGATTTTTGTAAATCTAATGCAGGAGATATTATTGAATATTTTAGGTTTTAAAAATATTCTTGTAATTAATACATATTATTTTATTCATATTTATTATATATTTAATTAATTATTTTACGATTTGATTTTATTAAATCAAATCTAATTTCCTTATTATGTAGGTTTTTAGTGTTTTAGGATTCTAGTATTTTTAATTTCCTTTGTTATCTCAATTCTTCTTTCTTTTTTTTTTTAGGAAAATTGATGATTTTATTGTTTTTCTAGTTATTTTATGATTCTTTTAGAGAGGTTTTTAGTTTTACTATTTAAAAGCATTGAACCCTAACGGGGATTTAAAGTTTTTGATAATTAATAAAATTTTAGAGAGTTTTCTCTTGTCTATCCAAATATCGGTACCTTTACAAGGGTCAACGATTTTGATTCCTGTTATTCCGGTATTCGAGTGCGAATCAAAGGATTTGGATAAGTTACCCCTGTTTGTTTATCAACTTTTGTCTATGTTATTTTCCGATGCATCAGTTGGTATTAGAGCCACCGAGTCTACCTCTACATTAGGCTTAGCATTCACGGACCACAATCTACTACTTCCCCATTAGATACTCACCTTCCATATCTCTCCTTACAAAAAAAATATATATAAATATAAATAAAAAAATCCCATGAACCTTGAAAAACAATTAGCCTCCTATCATTCAGTGTTTTTCGTGATTAATCTATGTCGGACCTTTATAGTTGTAAGGATAGTTACGAGAGTACAAAATGAGGTTGGCTCAATGGTACTCTCTCACACCTACATCCAAGAGGTCATGGGATTGAGTCATGTCTTCTCTCCTAATCTTGAAATAATTATGTAGTTATGAATGTATTTTTATTTTTTAACTTTTAATTTTCAAGTTTTTGATTTTTGTAAATCTAATGCAGGAGATATTATTGAATATTTTAGGTTTTAAAAATATTCTTGTAATTAATACATATTATTTTATTCATGTTTATTATATATTTAATTAATTATTTTACGATTTGATTTTATTAAATCAAATCTAATTTCCTTATTATATAGGTTTTTAGTGTTTTAGGATTCTAGTATTTTTAATTTCCTTTGTTATTTCAATTCTTCTTTCTTTTTTTTTTAGGAAAATTGATGATTTTATTGTTTTTCTAGTTATTTTATGATTCTTTTAGAGCTTTAGGTTTTTAGTTTTACTATTTAAAAGCATTGAACCCTAACAGGGATTTAAAGTTTTTGATAATTAATAAAATTTTAGAGAGTTTTCTCTTGTCTATCCAAATATCGGTACCTTTGCAAGGGTCAACGATTTTGATTCCTGTTATTTCGGTATTCGAGTGCGAATCAAAGGATTTGGATAAGTTACCCCTGTTTGTTTATCAACTTTTGTCTATGTTATTTTCCGATGCATCAGTTGGTATTAGAGCCACCGAGTCTACCTCTACATTAGGCTTAGCATTCACGGACCACAATCTACTACTTCCCCATTAGATACACACCTTCCATATCTCTCCATACAAAAAAAATATATATAAATATAAATAAAAAAATCCCATGAACCTTGAAAAACAATTAGCCTCCTATCATTCAGTGTTTTTCGATGATTAATCTATGTCGGACCTTTATAGTTGTAAGGATAGTTACGAGAGTACAAAATGAGGTTGGCTCAATGGTACTCTCTCACACCTACATCCAAGAGGTCATGGGATTGAGTCATGTCTTCTCTCCTAATCTCGAAATAATTATGTAGTTATGAATGTATTTTTATTTTTTAACTTTTAATTTTCAAGTTTTTGATTTTTGTAAATCTAATGCAGGAGATATTATTGAATATTTTAGGTTTTAAAAATATTCTTGTAATTAATACATATTATTTTATTCATGTTTATTATATATTTAATTAATTATTTTACGATTTGATTTTATTAAATCAAATCTAATTTCCTTATTATATAGGTTTTTAGTGTTTTAGGATTCTAGTATTTTTAATTTCCTTTGTTATCTCAATTCTTCTTTCTTTTTTTTTTTAGGAAAATTGATGATTTTATTGTTTTTCTAGTTATTTTATGATTCTTTTAGAGCTTTAGGTTTTCAGTTTTACTATTTAAAAGCATTGAACCCTAACGGGGATTTAAAGTTTTTGATAATTAATAAAATTTTAGAGAGTTTTCTCTTGTCTATCCAAATATCGGTACCTTTGCAAGGGTCAATGATTTTGATTCCTGTTATTCCGGTATTCGAGTGCGAATCAAAGGATTTGGATAAGTTACCCCTGTTTGTTTATCAACTTTTGTCTATGTTATTTTCCGATGCATCAGTTGGTATTAGAGCCACCGAGTCTACCTCTACATTAGGCTTAGCATTCACGGACCACAATCTACTACTTCCCCATTAGATACTCACCTTCCATATCTCTCCATACAAAAAAAATATATATAAATATAAATAAAAAAATCCCATGAACCTTGAAAAACAATTAGCCTCCTATCGTTCAGTGTGTTTCGATGATTAATCTATGTCGGACCTTTATAGTTGTAAGGATAGTTACGAGAGTACAAAATGAGGTTGGCTCAATGGTACTCTCTCACACCTACATCCAAGAGGTCATGGGATTGAGTCATGTCTTCTCTCCTAATCTCGAAATAATTATGTAGTTATGAATGTATTTTTATTTTTTAACTTTTAATTTTCAAGTTTTTGATTTTTGTAAATCTAATGCAGGAGATATTATTGAATATTTTAGGTTTTAAAAATATTCTTGTAATTAATACATATTATTTTATTCATGTTTATTATATATTTAATTAATTATTTTACGATTTGATTTTATTAAATCAAATCTAATTTCCTTATTATATAGGTTTTTAGTGTTTTAGGATTCTAGTATTTTTAATTTCCTTTGTTATCTCAATTCTTCTTTCTTTTTTTTTTTAGGAAAATTGATGATTTTATTGTTTTTCTAGTTATTTTATGATTCTTTTAGAGCTTTAGGTTTTCAGTTTTACTATTTAAAAGCATTGAACCCTAACGGGGATTTAAAGTTTTTGATAATTAATAAAATTTTAGAGAGTTTTCTCTTGTCTATCCAAATATCGGTACCTTTGCAAGGGTCAACGATTTTGATTCCTGTTATTCCGGTATTCGAGTGCGAATCAAAGGATTTGGATAAGTTACCCCTGTTTGTTTATCAACTTTTGTCTATGTTATTTTCCGATGCATCAGTTGGTATTAGAGCCACCGAGTCTACCTCTACATTAGGCTTAGCATTCACGGACCACAATCTACTACTTCCCCATTAGATACTCACCTTCCATATCTCTCCATACAAAAAAAAATATATAAATATAAATTAAAAAATCCCATGAACCTTGAAAAACAATTAGCCTCCTATCGTTCAGTGTGTTTCGATGATTAATCTATGTCGGACCTTTATAGTTGTAAGGATAGTTACGAGAGTACAAAATGAGGTTGGCTCAATGGTACTCTCTCACACCTACATCCAAGAGGTCATGGGATTGAGTCATGTCTTCTCTCCTAATCTTGAAATAATTATGTAGTTATGAATGTATTTTTATTTTTTAACTTTTAATTTTCAAGTTTTTGATTTTTGTAAATCTAATGCAGGAGATATTATTGAATATTTTAGGTTTTAAAAATATTCTTGTAATTAATACATATTATTTTATTCATGTTTATTATATATTTAATTAATTATTTTACGATTTGATTTTATTAAATCAAATCTAATTTCCTTATTATATAGGTTTTTAGTGTTTTAGGATTCTAGTATTTTTAATTTCCTTTGTTATCTCAATTCTTCTTTCTTTCTTTTTTTTAGGAAAATTGATGATTTTATTGTTTTTCTAGTTATTTTATGATTCTTTTAGAGCTTTAGGTTTTCAGTTTTACTATTTAAAAGCATTGAACCCTAACGGGGATTTAAAGTTTTTGATAATTAATAAAATTTTAGAGAGTTTTCTCTTGTTTATCCAAATATCGGTACCTTTGCAAGGGTCAACGATTTTGATTCCTGTTATTCCGGTATTCGAGTGCGAATCAAAGGATTTGGATAAGTTACCCCTATTTGTTTATCAACTTTTGTCTATGTTATTTTCCGATGCATCAGTTGGTATTAGAGCCACCGAGTCTACCTCTACATTAGGCTTAGCATTCACGGACCACAATCTACTACTTCCCCATTAGATACTCACCTTCCATATCTCTCCATACAAAAAAAATATATAAATATAAATAAAAAAATCCCATGAACCTTGAAAAACAATTAGCCTCCTATCGTTCAGTGTTTTTCGATGATTAATCTATGTCGGACTCAATTATTGTCGATTTCGATAAGCCACAAATTTTCGATAAGGAGGTGTTCGAGAATGAGTATGACAACATTTCAAATTTTGTGGATTGTTTTTACGATTCTTTTATGTTTTATCATTCCACGGCATTTCCAATTTATTTATTACTCAATATTAATGATTAATGTATTTGTTTTGGTTTATTTGAGTGATTGGGTGAATATCATGATGAAAATCGGGAAATTTACAGTTTGTCGTCAACAATCTTGTGTATCGGCACTGTTCTTGGAATTAAAGCTGAATTTTCTCCACCATGATGCAGTAGATATTGTTGAAGATTTTAGGTTTAAAAAATATTCTTGTAATTAATACATATTATTTTATTTCCATTTATTATTTATTTAATTAGGTAGTTAATTATTTTATAATTTGATTTTATTAAATCAAATCTAATTTTCTTATTAGATAGGTTTTTGATGTTTTAGGATTCTAAAAAAAAAAATAGATTCTAGTATTTTTAATTTCCTTTGTTGTCTCTATTTTATTTTTATTTTTTTGGTAAATTGATGATTTTATTGTTTTTCTAGTTATTTTTGGATTCTTTTAGGTTTTTAGTTTTACTATTTAAAGGTACATTAATGCTAGCCAATCCAAAAATTTAGCCCAAAAACCAATTCAAATGATGTGGCAAGTGATTTGTCATTACCATATCATTCACCACATCATCCCATGATTTGTGTGGTGATAACAACTCATTTACCACATCATTTGGGTTGAATTTTGGATTAATTATTTGGGTTATAATATTACTCTAATAGTTATTGTACCATTTAAAGTTTTTGATTATTAATAAAATTTCAGAGAGAATCTCTTTTTATCCAAATTTCAGTACATTTACGAGGGTCAACGATTTTGATGCCTTTTATTCTGGTATTCGGTGCAAATCAATAGATTAATAGAAAGGTTTCACTCTCAGTATTTATTTGTGAATCAACGGATTCGAATCGGTTATCCCTATCTTTTATCGATTGTTGTTTATTCGATTTTTTTCTGCTGTATCAAAATATAACTACGTTGTACCTTACCTATAACACTTTTTTTTTTCCAATGCTGAATATATAGGTGAACGATACTTCCAGATTTGTGTGCCGCTACGTAAGGCTGCATTAAAAGGAAACTTGAAAGAAGTTTACGATATTTTAGAAGTTCATGAGGAGATCTTGGATAGATCATCTTTGCTACGCATGGCTATTACAAAAGGACATGCGACTATTCTTCATGTTGCAGCAGGAGCAGGAAAAACATCCTTCGTAGAGGAGATGATAAATTCAAATTCAATACAACCAAGTAACTATGAGTCGACGCTACAACTACAAGACCTCAATGGAAACACTTCATTTTGTTTCGCTGCTGCGGCGGGATATGTGGAAATTGCTAAGATTATGCTCGGAAAGAATCGAAATCTCACGGCTATCCACGGCAATCATGGCAAGACTCCTCTTTACATGGCTGTTATGTTTGGACAAAAGGAAATGGCTGCATATTTATATGAGATCCCTGGAATCAATTTGAATCCAGATGAGCGAACTGCCCTATTTTTCAAGAGTATCACTACAGGTCTATATGGTACGTATCATGAATAGGATAAATATTGTTTTTTATGCCTCCTAAAATTTTCATTGCCAAAAAAAAAAAAAAAAAAAAGGGAAAGGAAAATTATTTGGGAGATATAATGGAACCTTAAATGTATAAATATTGTTTTACATCTTTAATTCTTTATACAGTTGTGGCTTATATTAGAGTGCTCAAATATTATTGTTAGACCATTTTCTATTGATTTAAGTTGTTAACTATGATAGTTACTAATACGGTATCAGAGTTAGGTTTGAAAAAGTCAATTCGTATTTCTATTTAGGCTTGGTCTACATGTCAAGCCCGTCGATCTAACAGAGATAATTTGTATCTCTATTTGGACTTGGTCCATGTGCCAAGCCTGTCCATCTGACAGAGTGCTCAAATACCATTATTAGGGTAGGGGTGTAGGGTGCTTAAATATTATTTTTTGATCATTTTTTATTAGGTTAAGCTTTGTAATTACCCGCTAAAATGATATTTAGATAGTTACTAACAGCTTAAAAGATTTTGGTCAATTGCTCAGATTTGGCGCTGAAACTAGTAATAAGTCATCCGGTGCTGGCAGTGACTCGCGAGGAGATCAACGATGAGACGGCCTTACATATGTTGGCCCGGAAGCCAAACCCAATGACAGCTCAAGCTCTTGAACTGATCTTATATGTATGGAAAGAAGTAAGAACAAGACCAGATGCGGAAGTTGGACAGTTAATCGCACACCCTACAAAGTTGTTGTTTGATGCAACTAAATTGGGGAATTTTGAATTCTTAGCCGCGCTTGTTGATTCTTATCCTGATTTGATTCATCAATTAGATGAAAATAATTTAAGCATATTTCACGTTGCCATTTCGCATCGTCATGCCAGAATATTCAAACTGATATATGAAACGGGCTTCGATAAGGACTTACTAGTTACTTATGCGGATGATCAAGATAATAATATGTTGCATCTAGCGGGAAAATATCCAGAATCGCCTCCAACCAGTATCGTTCCAGGCGCAGCTTTAGAAATGCAACGAGAATTACTAATGTTTGAGGTAATTATAATTTCTAATTTGTCACTTGGCTTTAATTTCTCTATACCGAGGTAATTATATTGCCCGTTTAGGGTTTTGTTTTGTTTTTCTTTTTCTTTTTTTTTGTTAAAAGAAAATGTTGAATTGGTGTTCTCTTAATGTGTGTATCCTAACATTTAGGCATGTGTTACATTCAAGTTCTCTTATATTGTGCCTGAAGAAAATTAAATTGATGCAGGAATTTAAACTAAATCTACTGATCATTTACATTCAAGTACTCATGTTCCCATTTCTCTGCAATTCCAAATTTGGAGCTTGAACCAATAACATATTTTCTATAAAATTTCTCTGCAATTCCAAATTTGGAGCTTGAACCAATAACATATTTTCTATAAAATGTTGCTTGTTAATAACATCCGTAGGAGGTCGAAAGGATCATGCCACCCTCCTGGAGAGACTTACAAAATTCAGAGGGCCAAACTCCTAAAGAGATATTCACCAAGACGCATAAAGATTTACAAGAAAGAGGAGAACAGTGGATGAAGAGCACAGCTAAGTCCTGTATGATTGTTGCCACACTCATTGCCACCGTGGTTTTTGCAGCAGCATTCACTATCCCGGGTGGCAACAACCAACAAATAGGAAGACCTCTTTTTCTCGACAAGACTTTTTTCAAGGTTTTTGTTGCTTCAGATGCAGTCGCTCTGTCCTCATCTTCCATCTCCATATTGATTTTTCTGTCTATACTTATATCCCGTTACGAAGAAGAAGATTTTCGCATGAGGTTACCTCTTAAGTTGATGTTTGGACTCTTAACTCTATTCATGTCTGTTATAACCATGACGATAGCTTTCAGTACTTCTTCTTGTTTTTCCTAGTGTGAAAGATGATTGGATCACCATGTCCACGGCTGTACCACTCTACAAGCTGTGCTGCAATATTCTCTCTTGAGAGACATTATCTATTCAACGTTTTGTTCAAGGTATCAATTTAAGCCAAAGGTAGTACTTTCCTGTTCAGATATGATCAGGAAAATGCATGCTTTCAAGCATCATCTATGTTTTTGGTCAAGGTACCAAGTTGTATATTAAAGCGATTGATTTTTAATTTACCTTTTAGATTTTGTTGATGTCCTTTGTATCGTTTCTCTTATCAATAAAACTTCTTCTAAGCTTTGTTTGAACCCATAAGCAATTGTTTATTTCATTTCTTTTATCATATGTGAACTATATATATATATATATATATATATATATATATATATATATATATATATATATATTGTTAGGTTTTGACTTGTATTCCTAAGCGAACCCAATGTGAACCAAACAAGACTCAACTGATGTGGTACTTTCTAGAAGACGTGGGATAACGTTTGGAAGTTGAAGGCGGTGTTTTAGGGAGGTTTGAAGATCATGAAGAACTGAATAAATGGTTTGTTTCATCGTATGGATCGCGGTTTTCTGAGCGATGTAATTTAAGGTGACTTGTAACGGTTTAGGAAGCGGGTGTACAACCGTGACCCGAATCGTAGTCAATAATAAGCATACGTGAAACGGGAAATCTTCAACGGAAAAGGAAGTAGTTTGTTTCTGAAAGTTCTTGTGCTTGAAGGAAAAGGATTTACTCCTTACAAGAAGACTTGTCATAATAGGAAATAGTATTTATGTTGAACAAGTAAGTCTTGTACGTTTAAGAGTAGGATTTCCTTTTATATTATACTCCCTGTAACTAGTATAAATAGACCTTGTATTTAGGTTATTTTGTGTGGAGCAAAAAGAACACCATGTAAACATCAGAGAGTGTGAGTGAGATCCGGGGAGACCCAATGGGAATATCCGAGGAGGGATCTAAGGGAATATCGGTGGTTCAAGTTAGAGATCCGTGGGTGATATTTAGGGGAGACCTAGGGGATATTGTGGGGTTCTTGGTGAGGATCTTATGAGTGTGGTTTGGGGTTAGGTGTGAGAGAGAATCCTGGAGTATATGGTTGTAACAATTTATCATATAGTGGAACTTTCTCTGTCGTCCTGACGGCCCGTGGTTTTTTACCCGTTTTGGGTTTTCCACCTATATCTTGTGTTGTGATTGTTTTATTCTCTCTCATCTATTTTTCTGCTTATTGACATTATTATTTGCTATGAGTTATGGGCGTATATTAGGCACAGCGTTTCCGCATTCATCGGTATTAGAGGATTATCCGCCAACATATATATATATATATATATATATATATATATATATAGTCTTTCTATTTTCAGTTCGTCCTGACAATAAATATATCAGGACGAAGAATATGGAGCATAGATTATAGAGAAGTTTTGATAAGTGCATAGAAAATCTGTATATATATAAAATTTTGAATTTATCATGTCAACCGGATGAAAAAAAAAAAAAAAAAAAGGCAAGGGGATGTGTTGAATCAAAACCCCATCCAATGACTCTGTTGACATTGTTGACAGTACAATGAAACAGAAAAGAGTCTGGTGCGAATTTTACAATCATCCATAGCACTCAAACATGATGCGTATCTCTTCTTGTTGAACCACCTTGAACAAGAGAGCTAGCTCACAGAAGATACAATGGATCTGCACGTAGCTGATCTCATCTCTTCCCGCCAACAGAAAATTGGTTCACCAACTTGCCAAGTCAGATGATTATAGTCCGTTGATCATACCAAGTCATGAATCAATCTCCGCAAATCAAAGGAATTAGTTAGACAAGCAAAACGAGCTCTCGGCTGTGTATATACTATATAAAAGGTCTCTCCGCTGTAATCATAATTATCTAGAAGTGGAAATGGTGGAATCTGTCACCATTTTAAACTGAGTTGGTGAGAATGTCAGTGGGTTAATAAGTTAAGTTTAAAAGGCACCTATTATGGTGAACTACCAAAATTGCCCTTAGTTAATGATTTATGTTATTCAGTTTGGTCTTTTCTCTGTCCACACTTGCAACAAAAACGTCAGTAGGATTTAACTCAGTTACTCTGTCTCTCTACAAATAAAAGTTCAATGTGTTGCCCCGACTTTCTTCTTCAGTAAAATAAGGCAATATTTCTTGATCCTGCTTGTTTGAATATTTCGAGCATTTTAGTATTTTTTTTTAAACTGAAGCCATTGTTATAATTTAAGAACTTTTCATTTTATTTTCGAGCCTTTTTGAAACAAAATCATGCCTTTTTGGTCATGAATCGTGCCTTTTTGAAAAACCTTTCGTGCCTTTTTGAAACAAAATCGAGCCTTTTTGCTACAAATTCGTGCCTTTTTGCTACAAATTCGTGCCTTTTTGCTCATGGATCGAGCCTTTTTGCTCATGGATCGATCCATGGAGCTTTTTTGAAACAAAATCGTGCCTTTTTTGTCATAAATCGTGCCTTTTTGAAAAACATTTCCTGCCTTTTTGAAACAAAATCGAGCTTTTTTGCTACAAAATCGTGCATTTTTGCTCATGAATCGAGCCTCTTTGAAACAAAATCGTGCATTTTTGCTCATGAATCGTGCCTTTTTGAAAAACATTTCTTGCCTTTTTGGTCATGAATCGAACATTTTTGCTACAAAATCGTGCTTTTTTGGTCCTCATTCGTGCCTTTTTAAAAAAAATGTCGTGTCTTTTTGGTCATGAATCGAGCCTTTTTGCTACAAATTCATGCCTTTTAGAACTGAAATCGTGCCTTTTAGAACTGAAATCGTGCCTTTTTGAACTGAAATCGTAACTTTTGAACTGAAATCGTGACTTTTTCAAATCGTGCCTTTTTGAACTGAAATCGTGTCATTTTTAATGGTTTGTGATTATTAATTTGACAGCCTCATGAATCGGGTTAGAATAGTAATATCTTGCAACGGTCGATGGGAGCAGTTACTCGACGGAAGTCAGAGGTTCGTTAGATCTGATAACCGATGAATGTATGTGTCAAAGAATTTGACTTACGATGAATTGGTGGCGATCGTGCATACTATTGTGAACTATGATGTAAACAAATACAACGTTGATTTGTCATCAATATCAATAGTTCCTGGCAGTACGTGTCGCACATTTATAAGCAATGACGACGATGTCCAGTTTATGCTTAGGGAAGATCGAGTGATCCCTCAAGTATGTGTCAGTCTTATTGAGCGGACAGCTGGAGATGTGTTAGGGAATGATATTCCTCCTCCTGAAAATACCCTACAATTTGGATCCTTTAGTGGTAGCAACCAAGTGTTCACCCAAAAGAGTGGCAGCGAAGGTGGGAGAAACATGTTTGGTGTCCCACAAGTTGTGGTTGACCATGCAGATGCCGCTGAGACTCAATTTGGTGATGTGTTTGGTTGTCGAATTGAGCAGTTTGATGCGCAGTACAATGAGCAGAACAATGACAATTACCCGAACCATGAGGTGGATAATGAGGCAAATAATGAACATGTTAATGATTTGCAAAATGCGGATGAAGAGCATGCATATATGCAAACACATGGTAGACGTGTAGAAGGAATTAGTGGCACTACACCAGATATGCCTGGGACTTCCGAGGTCCGTTATAATGTGACAACATCTGATTCTGTTAATGCGACAACTTGGGTTATTCCGGGAGCAAATTCATACTCGTTTGGTACTGGTAGAAGCAGCACCTTGGAAGCGCAAGAACCGAGAACCATGATTTATAAGGGTCAATTTTTCCCGAGTAAAAAGGATTTGAATAGGCTAGTTGGCGATTTTGCGATGCGTCAGAACTTTGAATGGAAGGTGAAAAGGTCCAATAAGACAACTTTACATCTGATTTGCATCATTGACGACTGTACGTGGAAATTAAGAGCGGTGAGGAGAGAAGAAGGGACTTACTTTCAAGTCAGAAGTTTTGTCAACGAACACACCTGTCCCTTGGAGGAGATTCACCGTCGCCATCGACAAGCTAGTGCAACCACAATCGCAGAAGTCGTTGCACCTAGACTTCAACAAGCCGATGGTCGTCTCATGCGTCCGAAGGACATAATCGCCGATATGAAAACAATGTATGACATCCAAATCATGTACAGTAAGGCACATGATGCCCTGCAATATGCATTGTCATTGACCTATGGAACGCATGAAGAAAGTTTCCAACTGCTGCCATCTTTTGCATACGTTCTGGAATAGCAAATCCAGGCACAATCACAGACTTACAGTGCGCAGATGATGGTAAATTCCTTTACTTTTTTATGTCGTTAGGGTCCTCAATTAGAGGTTTTCGGAGGTGTATGCGTCCTGTGATTGCAGTTGATGGTACCCATTTGAAGGGAAGATTCGGGGGTACAATGTTCACAAGATGGAAACGAACAGGCGTATCCAATTGCTTTTGGTTACGGTGACTCAGAAAACAACCTTTCATGGGAGTGGTTTTTGGAGTGCTTGAGAGGTGCCCTTGGTCATATAGATGATCTGGTTTTCATTTCCGATCGTCATGTAAGCATTGAAGCAGGGATTTCTAAAGTGTTCCCTTATGCAACCCATACCATATGTTGCTGGCATTTTGGTGAAAATATGAAGAAGCGATTCCACAGAAAAGATGTTGCCGACATAATGGATAATGCTGCTAGGTCATACAGTCAAATCCACTACGATCGCCACATGGAGGAGTTACGTAGGCTGCACAAGGGTGCATCCGATTATGTCATTGATGCCGGTCCACACAAGTGGTCCCGTGTTCATTGCCCCTAAAGAAGGTACAGGTTGATGACCATAAATGTTGCAGAGTGCATAAACTCATGCCTAAAATTTGCACGGCAACTGCCATTGATGACACTGGCAGAGTTCATTCGGAATATGCTACAAAAGTGGTTCCACGATCGTCATACAAATGCACGGTCAATGCGTCATCGATTGACCGATGCAGCACATCTTGTGATCCTTAAACGTGTCGAGAAATGCGGTTATATGACCGTAAATGCAGTTGACTGGAACATATTTTTCGTCAGACACAAGGCAAAACAGTGGACGGTTGACTTAGCCCGGAAGACATGCACATGCAACAAATTCCAAATGGACTTTTTACCATGTTCACACGCACTCACAGCGGCAAGGTACATGACTCTGTCCATTTATTGCTTTATAGTACCTAAACGTGAATCTCACTGTTTTCATTGTTGCAGGGAGTGGAACTTGGATTTCACATCTCTTTGTGCGGACTACTACAAGAGGGAGACACTTATTAATGCATACTCGGTTCCTATAATGCCTATTGGTCATCCTTCTTCATGGGTAGTGCCATCCGACATCGCAACGCGGGTGGTTTTAAATCCAAGGACAAAGAGACAATCCGGTCGCCCGATGGAGGGTCGACATGTCTCGTCTTCAGAGAGGACAGCCACACAGTCGTGTAGAAGATGTGGACAACCAGGACATAACAGCAGGAAGTGTTCCAACCCGCCTATGGTTAATGAAGGTCCTAGTACTATTGTACCCGAACAATACCGTCGCAAGTGCAGCATCTGTCATTCAACTGGACACAACAAACAAACGTGCCCTCAGAAGGACTCTATCGTGGAATGAATGGAGTCTTAGAAGAGGAGACTTGACCCCACGTCATAAATGCTGTCATGGAAGCGATTGAAGGGATGATAGTTGCATTGGGTGCTGCTGTTGTGCTAAACTACTGTCTGTAGGGGCTTTTCCATCCTGCTCGGAAGGTAAGGGAAGTGTACTGGAAGATTTACAACTCCCTATATATTGGCGCTCAAGATGCTCTTGTGGCTGCTTATCCAACACTAGACGACGAGCATAATAACATATACAGTATGCCAGAGTTAGTGATGTTTATTTGAGTGCAACGAGTTTCAGCTAGAGAGGACGAAAAGATGAACGATGCAATCATCTTAGGGCTTATGTTTTAGACATGTGTTTTGGATTTTAACTGCTGTAGTTTGTTTATTTCCACAAGTCACCATACCAGTTGATATACTCATATATGGTATTTTTTAACTTTTTGTATGCTTTGATATATGTCAATATATGGTACTTTTTAACTTTGTGTATGCTTTGATATATGTTAATATTTTAGAAATATTTTATGTTCGAAAATATTTTTGAATTTAGTTGAACTTTGAACTGCAAACAACTTGAAATAAAAAATTAATCATTTCATTAACAACAGCTCTGTTATGTACAACAACTACAACGTCCTGGAGTTACAATAAACCTCCACGGCCATCTTTTGCCGGATGATGGCCATATCGGCTTCCGTCCAATCGAATGTATCCCTGTTCGCCGTCAGGTACTCAATCATTCTCAACGTATGGGCACCACAGTTTCCCCTGCAATTAACCACATGAACAACCATTAGCATTGATACATTTCAAAACCGATTGGGATAGAATAACAACTTGAAATAGTCATACCCCGATTCCTGTTGGGGCACCTGGTCGGCTGACACAAATAACATCCGAAACGGCCCATCCCTCTTTTTGTAAGTCTTGTCACCCGGTTGTCTGTTCCTGTGAAAGTGCACTGTATAGAGCTGAGAGGGTAGCAAATAGCGCAGACATGCAAACTGGGCATTCCTGTGCCTAAATGGGACATCCCGTCTGAACGGGTCAAACACAAGAATGTGCCCATACTGCAGATCGATGCTGGCCATGACCCAATGCATACCTCCAACGTTGCAAGGAATCAGAACCTGCAAGTGTTTCTCCAAGGTGTTATCAAAACTCGAATAAACACGGACGCAAAACTCGAATAAACACTTACAATGTCAACATCGTGCCAAGGCCGATTCCCTAACGGGAGCTCCCCACGGACCACCATAAGCTTATCACGGGACCACTGGTGCTTGAACACAGACCAACCTGATGGGGGTTTCCTCTCCTCACCAGTGCCGATTCTGTCCCATTGATGATCTAACAATGTCTGAAAGAAAATTAACTGAAACGTTAGGCAGAAGATGTATGAACACATCAATGTCGAAGCGAAAACCGTATAATATTAACACTTACAAAGAATTGTGAATCCAGTATGTTGATCCTCGAACCGTAGACAGTGGGGTGCAATCGCTGATGCCTCCGGACAATCTTCAAGTATGCGTCAATGTGCTGAAAATTTGAACAGTTTGTATTGTTAGGATGCAACCATTTATGACTGAGTTTTATAAAGACAGTTCAATGAAGGAACATACCGTATCCTCCAACTTCATGAAGTTGGTTTGCAACCGGTGGAACCAAGTGACAGGAATACCAACTGGGTCGTGCAGATCCATATCACGTCTGCATAAGTAGGGAAAAAGTTACATAATACTGACTTACATATTTGTCGAAAAAAACTATAAACAGAATGTAATACTTACAATTCCCCCGACATGCTCCTCTTGTAGTCTTCGTACGCCGCAAGCTGTTCAGGATCTAACAGTCCATGTGGATTCCATTCATGTGCCGGCGGCGGCATCACCTGTGCCCTCTTTGGTAGACAGGGGTCTGTGTATAGGCTCCGTTCCATCCAACCTCGACGTCGAATCCGGTCTCCACGCCTTAGGGGTGGGAGAGTCTGTTCCAGACCATGGCGATCGGTGCGGTCTGAAGAGGAACTCGGTCCCCGTTGATCGACCTACGACCGTGGAATTCGAAGAACCAAATCTCTCCTCGAGGATCGTCTAGAGGGGTCGGCTATGCTTTGGTCGATCGGAGGTCTACGCTCGCTGGGATTGACTGGATGGGTACGCTGCGACGTGCGGTCAGTGGACAGCTCATGGATATCAACAGGATCATGTAGCAGCTGTGATGAGCGGTCTGCGGTGACTGTCTGCGATGGTATACGCTCCAATAATGCTATCTCTGTATCAGCGGGGACCGCCGGTTGTCCTAGTGCATCAGGAGCCTGCTGCTCGGGTATTGTGTCTGTAGTATGTGCCTCCCCATGTCTGGTCCCTGAGCATGTCTCATCATGATCAGTACCTGTCCTGCCTGTACTGAATACACCATCATAGTCATGAAATGGTTGGTCATCGAACGGTGGATCCTCCTCCATACGCCCCTGCGACGACGGACCCTACGACGATGGACCCTGTGACATCGGACCTTGCGACGTCGGACCCTGTAGCGTCCGAATCATAGCCACCAACTCCAGATGCTGTGAATTTCTTTTCTCTTCATTCTTTTGGATAGCATCCATGACATTCGTCCGTAATGTTCGAACAGCATCCATCACTTCTGCTAATTTCTGCTCCCAGCCCTGAAAGAATTGCAGACTCTGTCAGTACTAAAACTATTAAGTCAATGGAAAGTAAATCATACGGTTAAAAAAATGCTTATGTACCTCTGGATGGTCTTCAACGCTTTCAGGTTGCTGACCTTCAGGTGCAGGCCGTCTGGGCAACGTGAATCGTACCCGCCTACGCCTCACGGGAATAGCACTGCGACCCTCTGGGTCTGAATCACTAGGTCTAGGTCGTGGTTGTCTAGCTTGACTGAAAGGTATCCGCCTAAACCTCGTGGGACTCTCACTGCCAATGTCAACCTCCGGCTCTGAGCCCTCCAGATCAGAAGGTGCAGAATACTGAGGATCCATATCACTAGGTCCGTAATATGATTCCTCTGTATCACTGGGTCCGGCAGTCCTATGTCGATCGGGATCCGGGCGGTCACGAGGTAAATCTACGGCATCGTCATCATATAAACTGCCTCCCAGGTTTATGCCTTCGTAGTACTGTTGACGCCTCTCAGCCTCCGTAGGCACCAATTCAGCCCGCTCAAACATCTGCAATCGGAGTGACATTATTGTAATTGCAAACATACTGAAAATAATAAACATTAACAACATCAATACTTACCCTTTCAGTGAAAATCTTATCCAGCGTTTTCCCCCGTGGTCGCGCAGTCAACTCCCATTTCAGAATACGTGGAGGGGGTAGCTCGATTACCCTGCGTTCCCCACATTTGTGCTTATTGCTGCTAAGCTCCGGGATAACCTCAAAAGCAAATATCTGCATAATAGATAACACATTAGTGATATAAAATATTTTCTATTAAAGTACGGCTGCAAATTATAAATTCTCACCAATAATGCGTGCGCTAGACCGTATATGTTATACGTCTCAGTGGTGTTAGCCGTGGCTTGTTGTTGCTGTCGTTGTTCGGACCGCTGCCGTTGACCATCCAAAGCATGCTTCAAACCAGATATAGTCCATCTATACACGTATGCGCCCCACGGGAACGCATTAAAAGCGTCTAAGTCCTCAACTAGCTGAAACTGCCATAATGGAATTTTATATCTCTCGTCCACCCCCATTAGTATCCAGTTCAGCAAAAACAATAATGACAGCTTCACCGCATTGTACTGCTGCTCAAAAAGACCACTCCGCAGCACCGCTTTCAGGTCTTCATTCTCTACGACTCGACCCTGAAAGTATCGGTCGTGTATGCCATTTTGTACCATCTCATAACTTGCTGGGTCGGGAATGATTCTAAACTTCAATCCGGTGATTACACAAAACTCAACCTTCGAGAACCGGACCGTATGCTTACCCAACAAAAATCTCATCTCATATTCCGGCCCGTCGTGATGCAACTCGCGCAAAAGCATCCGATGGACAATTCCAGTCGAAAAATTCATCTCCTGATACATGTGAAGTAAATGACCGAAGCAGGACTCAGTAAACCGACGATGGTCTTCCATCCGAAGAAGTTCACGTACACTTTCAAGTGCGTTGTGGATATCTGTAATGTCATTCACATGGTCATGCCGAATAATTTTTCCGTGGAACCATTCTCCCACAGGGATTTTCAGGAAATCCTTCAGATTCACCCTCTGCATATTCACATAAAAAAAACCATATAAGTTCATGAAAACTCCTAAAAAATCAAGGTTCAAAAAAGGCTCGAATGCAGTTCAGAAAGGCTCGAATACAGTACAAAAAGGCACGATCACAGTACAAAAAGACACGATCACTATACAAAAAGGCTCGATTACTATACAAAAAGGCACGATCACAGTGCAAAAAGGCACGATCACAGTACAAAAAGGCTCGATCACAATACAAAGTTCAAAAAGGCTCGAATACAGTACAAAAAGGCTCGAAAACAGTTCAAAAAGGCTCGAATACACTAAAAAAATGCTAGACATAAATGTACAAAAAGGCTCGATCACAGTTCAAAAAGGCACGATTACAATACAAAAAGGCTCGATCACAGCACAAAAAGGCACGATTACAATACAAAAAGGCTCGATTACAACACAAAAAGGCACGATCTCAATACACAAACGCTCGATTACAATACACAGTTTATAAAGGCACGATTACAACACAAAAAGGCTCGATTACTATACCAAAAGGCTCGATTACAAAACACAGTTCAAAAAGGCACGATTACATCACAAAAAGGCTCGATTACAATACCAAAATGCTCGATTACAAAACACAGTTCAAAAAGGCACGATTACATCACAAAGAGGCTCGATTACAATACCAAAAGGCTCGATTACAAAACACAGTTCAAAAAGGCACGATTACATCACCAAAATGCTCGATTACAACACCAAAATGCTCGATTACAATACACAGTTCAAAAAGGCTCGATTCAACTACAAAAAGGCTCGATTCAACTACAAAAAGGCTCGATTCAACTACAGAAAGACACGATTCAACTACAAAAATGCTCGATTCAACTACAAAAAGGCTCGATTCAACTAATCAAACCCAGATCTTCATCGTTTTCAAAGAAATTTTTTTCCTAAAATAAAACCCTAACCTAACCTGATCAACAAACACACAATCTTATTCGAAAACGAGAATGAAAATGCTTACCTCACTCCTTCTGCTTCGCCAACTCTCGTCGACATCGCTACTGTTCCGGTGGTTCACCGTCGGATTTTGGTTCTGTTGTCCGCCCGTTTCTCTGTCAAAGGTTTTTCTTTCAACGTTTGAAAAAACTCACAAAGCGACAAATGAAGGGGTATTTTTGTCTGGTCACCATAAATGGTGACTTTTCCCCAAAAGGCACCCCATAAAGTGCTATTTAAATTTCGAGCCCTTATCTAGAAATGACATATTTTTTAGCTCTCTGTTTTCAGCTTAGTTTTCTTCATTTGCTTCTCTGTTTGACTTTGTTCTAAGCTTTCATTGAAAGCTTTTATGGTATCAGAGCTATACTGACTAACAGTAATGGCATCGGTTGGAGGTTCTGGATCCATCAACAAGCACAAGAGATCAAACGCACAACATCCAATGTCTCAAGTTACTCTACTTTCTTCGAATCTGAACTTCAAACTTCCGATTAAATTAGATCACAACAATTACAGTTTCTGGAAATCTCAAGGTTTACCAGCTATTAAGGCTTTTGATTTAGAAGATTTTGTGCTAAAAACTGGAAAGTGTCCACCTAAGTTTGTTCTATCTCAGCTTGAAGAGTCTAGTAAATAGGTCAAATTGTGAGTGATGATTTTTTGTCATGAAAGAAGGCAGATTAATTGATTGTCTGCTGGTTATTCTCAAGAATCTGTATTTGGCCATACAACACACTGTACATCTTCACATGAGATCTGGAAAACTCTTGAGGATTTGTTTGGCTTTGCAATTGAGATGAGTTGCAAAATACAAGGAAAGGTGCCTTGTCTATAGGAGATTTCATTTAAATTGATTAGTGAGAATCTTGCTGCAGCTGGTCAGCTCAACAAAATGTTGTGTCCTCTCCTGTTATGAGTCATGCTTCCGCTTAATATGCTTCAAATGGAAATTTTATAGGCAACAACACAAGAGGTGGTCAATACAGAGGGAGAGGTAGAAGTGGTGGAAGGCCAGGCTCAAGGTTTGCCTGTCAACTCTGTGGAAAGGCAACTCATGTAGTATCTTCTTGCTACAAAAGATTT
This sequence comes from Acer yangbiense, assembly GCA_008009225.1. Taxonomy (NCBI): domain Eukaryota; kingdom Viridiplantae; phylum Streptophyta; class Magnoliopsida; order Sapindales; family Sapindaceae; genus Acer; species Acer yangbiense. The sequence goes on along the minus strand of CM017761.1, from coordinate 5,275,099 downwards.
GACTAGGCCTTTCAAGGTCTTAGTATGCAGAGTATGCAACAAGCTCTTGAATAATCAAGTATTGTTTTCAAAACCCAGTATTCCAGTTACTGAAGAGAACAAAAGGATGAGCAAAGCAAATAAACTTTGAATGGGTATTGAAAGATTGTTGGGTGAAAAAATAATCATTACAACCCTTTCCCAAATGAACAATAAATGTGAAACATATATGATTTTGAATAAAAACAAACGGTAATCACCTTCTTAAGACACATTCACAGAACCTATTTCTTTCTTTTTCATCAATCATTTTACATAAAAATACAATCCCTGAAGCTATCTTAGTTACAAAACAAATACATGATCTGATTGATTTTAATGAACACCATATCGACTCATCGATTGTTTCGGAAAAAGCCGAAATCCCAACGTCGCATTAACCCTTCCATAATATGACCTGAAGGGTTCCTTTCAATTGTCAATGTTGCTTTCGTGTTATTTGACACATCAGCATCTGATGAGCTCTGGATGCTTGCTGAATCACTTCGGGAAGAGGTCGCTGTGCTTACCGATTCTATGATGGATGGAGGAGTGTCAAATGGAGGCCCAGCTGATGACATGCTTGAGTCTGGAGATGGGTTTTGAGGGGCAACATCAGGGCCATTTGCAAGTGAAATGTAAGTGGATTCTGCTTTTTGAGGGACCGAACGCTCTACTGAAATGGATGAAGTTTCAGTCTTTACAGATTTACAATTTTCTGTTATCGGAGAATCATTTAGGATATCTTTTTGTGTAGACTCGAAAGAATCAGTGGTGGCAGAGGTTGGTTGTACTTCTGCTTCAGGGTGTCGCATCTCCAAATCCTTTAATGACATAATCACTGCTTCCATGAACATCTGAAATGGATTAAATCAAAATTTAACAAATGGTTATCCATTGACGAGACAGCTCATTAAATTGATTAAGATATAAAACTAATTATGACTCACCCTTTCTTCCTCCTCCACATTGCTGGGGAAACCTGCCAAGTCATCCAGTTGATATTCCACAAATTGATCTTCATTCGTCATTGTTGGCACATGAGGGCCATATGGATTACCGTTGGATAATTCAAAGCTAATCATATTAGACGATGACGGGGACTGATTGCCATTAATTCCTTCATCCTGCATCGCAAGATCATTCAGTTTGAAGATCTTTCTAGTTTGTTCAGTATCTTCTATGCCATAATTTCTATTTCATTATTTTCAATTTTGTAGTTCTTATATATTATTTCATTCTTCTTCCTAAGGATAGGCAGACATAGCCCATGGGGCAGTGAATAATACAATACCATTGTGACCCAAATCAAGCATCATTTAACATCCTAATCGATGTCAGAAAGACTTGGCTATGTTGTAAAAATCTATCTCTATACAGGATAGGGAAGAACACTCATATCATCCCTATAGTGATTTCTTCTTCAATAAGCTTACATACTGGGGACAAAATTGAAAGAAGACAACTTAAGAGAAAAGAGCAAGAAGATACCTTAGCTTCAGCTTGATTATCTGTAGCAGATATATCGGAAGGCACCTGAGCAGAACCAAAAGAGACGGGTAAATGTATGTCTGACACCAAGAAAATAGGATAAAAATTAAGCAAATATTTTGCTAAAGCATCCTGACTACCCTTTTTTATTTACAGTCAATGAAGTAAACCAGACTTCATAAGCCACTGTCTGGCTATGCAATGGGACTAACTTCTACATTGTTTTCGAGTATGACATGTCTGTGTCCACTTGTGTGTGTGTAAATGAGCATCACAGAATTCTTCCAGGCATTCATGTATCACACCCATATATTATCACTTATCAGTCATCCAAATATACTAATCTTGAGGAAGATTTTACCAAAGATAGAACTATGTCTGTCAGCCTTTCATGTTAGGTAAGATCTCGAAATATGAGCAATAAATGAAGAAAAGAAGAAACTATCACCAACCTCAATTCGACTCATGGGTCTTTTAGAACGAACTTGTTCAATGGCATCTGATGTGCTGCTTGCCACCGGTTCTGCAACAAACACAAGTTAATAGGAGAATGAACAAGAGGAGGATGGATCAGACAGAAATCAACAATTGAAATCTAAGAGACATGATGTACAAGTCATACCGTTAGATGCAGCTGCAGTGTCTGGGTAATAACCAAGTTCATGCACGGTGCTCCAACTATCCTGAAGTTAAAACAATCAACTATTGGCAAAGGGTTGTGGATATGAAATCTGATGCTTCCACTAAAATCATCACCTACAACCAGATGCATTGCAGTTTAATTTATTTACCTTACCAAAGTAATCATGCATTGGGTCAATATATGTTGCCCCCACCTCATCATTTGGAGGTTGCAAGACATTGTGGAAAAAAATGTTTATAGAATCAAAGTAAAACTGTGGGCGAGGAGAGTTGTGATCTCCTTCAAATTTGATAATATTCTTGTCACCCTGCAAAAATAGTACATCAAAATATAACATGCTATTGAAGAAATGAAATTGGAAACGATAAAAAAAGAAATGCACAAAGAGGATATATTTATAGAGAGAGAGAGAGAGAGACATAAAAAGCTTCAAACTGACAAGATGGATGTACTTGAGAAATTTACACGTCAATAGAGTGGCCAACATTTTTTTATTAAATTGAGATGATTGAATCAATACACTTTCTCTCAAAAGGATCAGAAAAGATAGCATGACAAAAGCAATTCTTAGAACTTAACTACAACAATATTTTACCGACAAGCTAATGGTATTCATGGAGACTTCCCAAGTATAACATGTTAAGAATTTGAGTCCACTACTACAAAACAGGGTTGACCTAGTCTAAATAAAAGTTAAGCTGTTTTACCATTTCAACAAGGATGAATTGTAGATAAGATGCGCATGCAAATTGATGCCGTATGCATGTATGATCATATATAAATTCTAATAGAACTCTAGCATGCAAAGAAGAGACTTACCACATAAGCTTCAAATATACGATCTGAGTGATGAGGGAGTATAAAATCATCATCAATGGCATGCCCAAATAAAGCTGGGACAAAGCAAGAATTTGCCGCCTGCAACAATACAACAAATAACAAAAAGAAGGGATCACTTGTATGCAACAACAAATTAACACAATCATTAAGCTCTCAGTTTCATAAATAATTGTTCACAGTTCCCATGAATATTTCGTAACCACTAGTTTCACATCCACCAGGAAAGTGAGATGGTCCACAGAAACAAGCACATGAAAGTATGGTGACTCCTTGAATTTCATGAATTGGCACTAATTACACTTTAAATAGTTTATATAAAGCAACTTTAGAGGTAATCAAACTGATTATTTCACCTACAGGCAAGAATGATCGAATAAATCAAAAGGCTAAATATACAAGACATCTGAGAAGAGCATTGGCACTTCAATGTCAACCAGAAACTTGATTGTACCACAAAAATTTAATAATGAATACTGTTGTCAAGATAACAAAGGACCATGGATTCATGAGTTTTTCAATACAAAGTAATAGCCAGCAATACAACCAAATAAAATGAAGTAAATCAGCGATAGAATAAAACCTTAATAGTGTTCAGTTTCTCTATGTCAAACTTTGCCTTTTTCTGGATAGATTTTCGCATGAATTGGATTGCAAACTTTACCTACAACAATAAAACAATAAAGTCAAGATCTTAGGAACAATAATACTCATGATAGCTTCAGTAAATAATTCAGCAATCAATTGCTGCCTCAATCATTAGGAAGCATAACTGTTCAATAAGAGTTTGAATGAATGGTTCAAAGTAAAACATGCATAAACTGTTTTCATTTAGCATGCCATATGTCACACAAAAATACTCCTCATCAAGCACAAAGCATGACTGCAATGTCTCAAAACTAAATTGAAGACAAATCAAGAGCAGTGTTCCATAATATAACTTACAATCCAACACCATCTAATAGAACATGGTCACGAGATGGATGCTAGAGATTTATAATTCATATTGATTGGAACATGATGAGAGTATTAATCATGAAGTCCGCAACAGTTGCTACATTACCGAATTGTAGAGTAGTATTATGCTATGAGGAAGATCAAGAGATTACAACACATGAAAAAATAAATGCCTCCACTAAACCAGCCAACCTTAACAAATTTAAAAACAAAAAATTATAAGGGCAAGAGAACAGGCACTTTGCCACTTTATAAGATCAAATCCAAAGAAAGAATTTTCAAAATAGCTAGGTAAAGGCAAGAACTCTCTCTTAAAAGGCCAACCCTGAAGTCTGATTTTCTTGGCGACCTCACATGTTACAAGTCTTTAAACATTCCTAGCTCACAAATCTACTCCTTTTCAGTATTTTAAAACATCTAAAGAACCACAATCAATCATTCTTTTAAGAACTCTCTTTATTTTTCCTGGTTGAAGAAATGAATCCACATGTTATTGATCAAAGATAATTCCTCTAACGTCTAACAGAGCTTCCAATTCAGTACAGCATGGAGAAGGGTAAAGAATGGGATAAAGACAAACCCAAGGAAACCATCAATATCCAATTTGTCCAGAACTACCCAAGAACACCTATCAAAGTTATGACTAGGGGTCTCTGGAGATACAACCACAAGGTCCACAACTAGCAATGTGATTAGGAGATGGTGGTAGCTGTAGTGTGGTCACAAATTACAGTAATCCCAGCATCATGAATAGTAATTATCCTTGCCGACAGTATTTTTGTATTACAAAATTTGTATCATTATTTAATCTTCTTGCTCATTGTGTTTCATTATCACAATAATAGGTTTGCAGGCCTGTTAATCAGCAAAAGACACAATTGATTAACTGTAGCACTATATATTTACTTACAGTGAACTTAGGTAATCGAATTTTATAAGTATCCACAAGTTCCATCATCAGCTCAACCAAATCAGAGAAAGGGCTGTCAAGAACCATTCCTGCTATTGAAGGATCCTCAGCTCCATATAATAGGCTGTGATACATGATAATTAATGTTAATGGTAGATAATAAGCAGAAAAGCATCAGCATGGTGGAATACATATGATATGAACTAATACTAGATAAGAAAACAAGACAGCAAAGTTAAAAACTCATTAGTACTAATGAACAAATGATAATGAAAACAGCGCTCCTATGTGCATGGAGTACATCAATCTTCTTGGAAAGAACTTCCATGGGCTGACAAAGGTAAAATTACCAAATACAGACGTAAATTAGTTCTTTTCCTATTATAAAGAGCACCCTGTTTGTTTAACATATTGATGTTATAAAGGGCACCCGGTTATCAAATATATTAATGTGCATTACTACAGAAATTCTCTTGGTTTCACCATTCTAATATGCACATAGTAAGTCAACAATGCATGATATCTAACAAATGCAAAAGAGTAAAAAAAAATCAAATATTAACATGATATATTTCTCGTCGATATAATGCATACAGCAGATCCTTAATCCATGCATATAATGAGAACAACAGCTTGGCCATAAAACAGACATTAAACTACATTTTGTTCATTTTTCTAATTCAAATAGATTCTTCAAATAGTAAAGTTGCCATTTCTTTCTTTTTTTTTTTTTTTGTGTGTGCACAACTCACATGGTAGGTTGGTACTGGGGAGATACAAAATGCATTGCAACTTTGAGTACAGGATGTTTTCATGTTATATTGTTATTGATGATTTCCTTTTTTTTTTTCCTTTAGAATTACCAATTAGAAACCGATTACCGATTGGAACATACCAGAAATTAAATTAACTAGAAACAGTTTGTTAACTCAAGTCATGACATCACCTAACTATGTTTATATTAGGCTGATTCCCTATAGCAAGCAGCTCTTTAAGTTTCCCAACTAGCACTTTATTCAAATCAAACTGACCGCTTCTAGAAAAACATAATAACAATTTAAGTCATATAAAGCTCAGCACGGTTTGACGGATCTTAGAAGTGCTATGACTCTAATAGTAGTTCTCAGACTTAATTGTTAATCTAAGAGCATCACTTAGAAGTTCAATGAACTTCATTATCTCAGCATAATTGACCAAGAGAGTGACTTTTAGCTTAAAGGAAGATACCTAGTGACAGAGCCCATTGAACGTCCCCATAAGCCAATCAAAGAGACTTTTCCATCTGCCCGCAAATAATTGACCGCAGCCTTCAGATCTTCCTTCTGCAAAACAGCCGAAGAGACTGCTATAACAGGTACATGGATGATGTGGGGGATGGAAATAAGGGGTAGAAGTCAAGAGACTGTTATAACTAATAATGGTTTTCTTTGAATAAAATCAACACAAAATGTTAGATAAACACAAGAAAAGAGTTTTCTACAACAGCCAATTAGGTATTTCTAATTTCTTCCAGCTAATTAATCAGGCACTTACTTCATTCCACCCTAGAGTAACATGCTCTCCTCCTGAGAGCCCAGATCCTGAGAAATCAAGGGCGAAAACTGTAATATTTGAAGGCAGCAATATTATAGCAGCTTCACTAGCATCAGCCCGACAACCACTGCCAAAAAGCAAAATATACCATGATAATTTTGAATACATCGTGATAAAGGCGGATTACAAGAAAAAGGAAACTAGTAAAACTTCGAGACAATCGGTTTGCTATAACTTTCCTCTTTTTTCTTATCTTTTGCTTGCAATCATCAATATTTCTTTCATGAAATAAATACTTACCGGATTAAATGAAGCAAGATAATTAATAGCCCTTATAACAATAATTGCAATAATTAAAGCCATTATATCTTTTCTTAATACTTCATTCCAAGTTAAACACCTTTTGACGATACTTTTCATAAAATACCATATAATAAATGTATTTTAATCCCTTAGAATTATAAATATGCAAATAAAATAATAGCATTCAAATTTCACATAAACAGAAGTGAAAGAATGATGGTATTTGTACCAATTCCTAACAAGTCTGTTCCTATAGATCAGAGGCAATCCTGTAACTTCGGAGTTCTTTTTTCTGATATGCCTTACAATTCATTCTACAAGTAGAAATCTCATACGGGAGAAGTTATATTATTGGTACAAAAACTGTTAACAAACAAGAATTTGCACTCTTGTCAACCAGAATTCTTTACTCACCTGTTCCCATGGCAGTATATAACACAGGGTAGAGGTTTTCCTTCAGGGCTATCAATTGGCACATAATGACTACACTTTAAATCATCCCCCCGGCTGTTTTTAACCTGCAGAATATTCAAGGCTCCTTACATGTAAGCTATGCATTTTTCAAGGCTTACAATGAAGAAATTAAAAATTGTCCTCACGCGATAGTCAATACAAAATGTCAAAAGATACAATTGCTAGGTCAATCCTATTATACCCATTTTGGATTCGTTTATCTGCATCTAGTTTCAGCTAAAGAAGAAGGAAAAAAGGAAAAGAAAAAAAAAAAGGAAAGAAAGAGACACAAGAAATACTAAGCCAAACTATTTAGTGAGTGTAACAAACATTTTCTCAGCAAACAGAAAGGTTGAAGAAAATAGGAAGGAAATTTTTTTATGTATTAATTTTTTAAAATAACAATAATATGATCTGACACCTTACCTCTATATCCTTTCTTTGGAACCACTTCCCTTTCAGCATGAATTCTTGATCTAACAAGTCATGGTTTGGATCGTATTCAGCTCTGCATCACGATAATGGATACACTCAGTAATCTCTTCATATGACTAAAGCATAGATTAAGAAGTCAAACAGAAAATACAAGATAATAAACTATTAAGATACTGATAGTTCTAGACATTCACAACCTTAATTTCTTTCAAAGCCCTCAAAGTTATTGCTCATGATAGGGCACAGGGTAAACATAAATTGACATCAATGCCAAAGTACTGTTTCATTCCACTTTAAAACTCTGCCCATTCTCAGTGATATAAACTTTGTCATCTTCTAAATAAAAATAACAGACTAGAAGCCCACAAAGTGTCATGATTATTAGGTATTTTCACATATCAGCCTGTAAGTAGAAGATGCCACATGCCTAAAAATAGAGTTTGAAAACATGATTGCTAGCAGTAAAAATTACAGTTCCAACTTTTTACTGATACTCAAACTAGAGATCACAATCCTAACCATAACAAACTACTACAATTCTCAAATTTCCATACAAATTTTAATAAGATAGTTCAAGTTCTTTTCCAATTGTTTTCTAGGTTAATTACCAAGCTATAGGACTCATTCATGTTCTATTTCCTATCATTATCACATGAAATGCACCATGCTACAAAATTAAGACCACATAAATGAAAAGAAGAAAAAGAAGCCAACCCTCACATGTCATACCCATTAAAAATCTAATTGAAATCAGTAAATCACTAACAGGACTTCATAAAAGGTAAGATTAGCACCCAAAAAGTAAAAAATAATCTGTGATGACTAGAAAATCAAGCAAACATAATCAATATAGAAAATTACACTCATGTAAACCATCAAAATTCATCCAAAAAAAGATCTCAGATATTAACCACAACCAATCAAAAAGCAAATATATAAATACATATACACAATTAAAAAAATTACAAAATGAATATTATTAACTACCCACCATAATTTTATAGCAATCCCCTGTTTCGTTCTTATAAAATTAATATAAAAAAAAACCCCACCAAAATCACATCTCAAATCTTTTTCTCTATGTTCCATCATTTCTCTTAAGACCCAAATAACAACAACAACCAGAAGATTCAACTATTCAAGCCCTCAATTTCCATAATATTGTTTCTCAGCAACCAAACAGACTTGAACAATAACCCAGGAATAATTCAAAGAATAAAACATAAAGCAAATCACAGAAAGCCAACAAAAAATAAATAAAACGATCAAATCAAAAGCGGGAAATTCCGTACCTGGGAGGCCGAATTATAAAGTTGACAAGCTGCTCCATATAAGAGATTCAAAACAACAATAACGTGATGATCTTTCTCTCTCTCTCTCTCTCTCTCTCTCTTTCTTAGCTGTGCTTTTGAACTCTTTAAACGAATATAATATTATATTATAAATCTTTCCAATTGATATTCAACGATCGAGATTTTTAACACACAGCACACAAAAACGAAAACAAAAAGAACTTCCTTTTGGGTGAAAATATATATTCTCAGACAAAAGGAGAAGAAGAAGGCGAAGAAGAAGAAGAAAGAACCGGCCTATGTTGATTTTGTTTTTGTTATTGTTGTTGTTTCCATTTTGTGTTTTTTTCCTCTCAAACAAAAAAGTATTCTTTTTTTTTTTTTAACTTTTTTATGTTTTTTTACTCTCTCTCTATATCTCTCTCTCTCTGTGCCTATCTGGCTTTTCTACACACGTGTGAATCTCTCCAACTTGGTGGGCTTCCACACGTGTTTACTCGTGTGAGAGATGCCCACACGTGTCGAAGTGTATAGATAATGGGCTTTTTGTTTGGGCTTGATTAGGTTTTGGGCCCAACTAATTGGATTCAAAATAGTTGAGCATTGTTTGGTGGCTTTTAAAAGGTATAATCACTTCTGTATGGAAGTGTTTGTAGATTAGAAAGGAAAAATTCAATGAAAGTAGAACTTGTTGATGTGAAGTATCACCCACCTTACCAAATTATACATTATGAATTGTCATCAACTTATATATCATAATCATTCATATTGTCTCTAAAATAATAGGCAAAAATTATTGAAAAAAAAAACAACCCCCATGATAAAAATTTAAAGGAATCATTTAAATATACATCCATGTTGTTCAAATAGTTGTTCATTTTCATTTCACATTCGTAATAGGGGATTCAGGTATAGTCTATAAAATCACAAACTATAGTAAGACGTCTTCTCTGCAGTGGGAGTCACTTTACGAGTGACACTTTTAACGATTGATCTTACTATATCTCAATAGACTCGCGATACGACATCAGCCGTATCAGACTTTGAAAGAAAAATCGTAAGGAATCATTTACTTTACTTTGATTTATGACAATATTTTTCTATAATTATTACTGTGTTAGCACAAATCAAATCTAAGTTTGGGAAAGGGATACATAATTCCAACTCATAACCTCATTGTTGTTGGTTGCAATGAGTTTATCCGTATGTTAACTTTATTTTATCTATATCCGAGTATTATCTGAAAATGTCAATATAATTTTCCAATTCCAGAAGGAATCATGCTCTTATTGAGATATTATGATGGCTTCTTTCAGTTAAATTCAAATATTTTTACATATTATTGTGAGTAAGATGTCCAACCCAAAATGTTAGAATTAATGAATTATAGCACACTTGACATTGTTTTTGTTTTTGTTTTCTTATCACTTAGCTATCCAAAAAAAAAAATTAACTACTAAACTATCCATTTGTTGGTGTTGTTATTATACTACTATTTTACTTGTTTGTTTTGGTATAGGTGTAGTGTTTGTACTGTTTATAGTGTGATGATTATCTTCTTATTTAACATATATATATATATATATAATTGAGAAGAAGAAAAAAAATAGTCCAGAGTCCAGACCTATTATGTATATATTATATACATTTGATTGTAAATCTGATAGATCTAAATGACCAAATCCCATATAATGAATATATCAAAAATAGATAAATCCCATATAGTGAATGAACATCATTCAATGAACACCAAAGCAAAGTGCTTGGAACAGAATCTCAGCCATTAGAGCTTAAATCAAAGGTTACAAAATGGGATTTGAACATGTGCATTTCTTATAAAGAATTCTTATCTAGTGGTCCCAAAAGTGTAAGAAAGAAATGTGAAATGTCTTAATCTCAGTCTTCAACAACCATTCTTCAACATTGATTTGAGATTTTGGAGAAAAAAAAAAGGTTTAGTGTCAACAATCAGGCCATCTCTAATCCAAAAACTTAATTTGGTACAATTTTCACACTGTTTTTTTTTTTTTTTTTATCTTTAACCCATTGCATCAAATGTTACACTAAAAAGAATATTCTCTTGAATACATTTTTTTTTAATTTTTCAATAATAAACAGTGTACTCAGCCAATCAAAAAATGAATCTTAATGATTCATTGGATGGGATGGCAGAACAAACCAGAGACCTCCTCTTTTATTCTTTTATTTTGAGAGGTCATGAACTAACCCTACAACTGAAATATTTATGGAAAGAGTAAATATTCGCTGGCGAATTTTTTTTTATTAGATTGATACATTTTTTTCGATCCCATATGATAAAAGGAAAAACAAAAGAAAGATTTTTTTTATAACAATAACATTATAAAAAAATACATTGATATTATCTAGAAATAGAATACATGTTTAATTAAATAATATCTAAACACGCTAGACATATTTGATTTCAAATAGATTAATGAATTGATTAATTAGATAAAATTTCAAAGAATCCTATTATTCAGCAATTGTATTTGATCCATGCAAGCAAATAAGAAAGTTATCAAAACCAAATTCTAAAGTGATTATCAAATATATATAATTTATTTCCTTAATCAGATTCAAAAAGTTTATACTTTTAGGGGGGTGTATTCAATTAGGATTATTGAGGACATTTAAAGACATTATAAATCCTGGTGTATTCAATTAAGACATTTAAAGACTTTAAAAGAGTCTATATGAATCCAGTGGTATTCAATTAAGGGGGGTGTATTCAATTAGGATTCTTGAGGACATTTAAAGACATTATAAATCCTGGTGTATTCAATTTGGACATTTAAAGACTTTAAAAGAGTCCATATGAATCCAGTGGTATTCAATTAGGATTTATATGGACTTTTAAAGAATCCTTCTAAATCCAGGTGTATTGAATTGGGACTTTAAAAATGTCTACAAGAATCAAGGTGTATTCAATTAGGACTGGATTTTAAAGGATTTTCTTAAGTCATGGATTTTGATGGATTTTGGTGGACTTGACGGTGAAAGATATAAATATCAAATGTCATAACATGTCCAGCCTTCTTCCCAAAGATTTTGGTGGATTTTGTTTTCCCTCTCTCTCAAATCAGAAACGAAAAGCACTAATATGTAAAAATTAAAAAAACCGATGCATGTGAGAATAATAAGCTTCCATCCCCAGTATGTTCTGTGAATTAAAAAGGAAAAAAAAAAAAAATGCACATAATTATATATGTGAGAATATGTTGCAGTCACATAATTATATACAGTATAACAAGTACAAAACTCACTACATACCAGAATTGCACAAAACAACACCAAATTAATCTGTAGAGCCTTCAATCAAACACCAAAATGCTCACTCTTTATTAGTTTTTTTTTTTTTTTTTTTTTTTTTTTTTTTTTTTTGAAAAACTCTTTATTAGCATTTTATTTTAAAGAAAAATAATTCATCTACACTTCATGCAAGCAGTGCCTTTACGCAGATAAACCTTAGCCAATTTTGGGTTCAATTCAATCGCTTTGTTTGCATCAGCAACAACCTCAGACTATATATATACACAAATATAGATTGACTGGTGTATCAAATTTTGCTCATTCTAACTTCAAATGTTTTTTTTGATAATTAGCTATAATTAGCTTACTATTGATAAGTCAGAGATAACAAATTCATGAAAGTCTTAGCCAATTTTGGATTCAATTCAATTGTTTTGTTTTCATCAGCAACAACCTCAAAATATATATATACGCAAATATAGATTGACTGGTGTATCAAATTTTGCTCATTCCATTTTTTTTATAATTAGCTATAATTAGCTTACTATTGATATATAAGTTAGAGATAACAAATCCATGAAAATCCTTGGATGTCTAAACAAATCCATAAAAGTCTGAGATGGATGTCTAAACAAATCCATAAAAGTCTGAGATGGATGTCTAAACAAATCAATGAAAGTCCATGTGGATTTATAAAAGTCTGTAGAAATCCATGAAAATCTGTCACTTAAAAAATGTCTTTAAATGTCTTCAAGAATCCTAATTAATCCTAATTGAATACACCCCCCTTAAGATTTCTATGGATTTTTAAAGAATCCTTCCAAATCTAGGTGTATTGAATTGAGACTTTAAAAATGTCTACAAGAATCTAGGTGTATTCAATTAGGACTAGATTTTAAAGGATTTTTTTAGGTCATGGATTTTGGTGGATTTTGGTGGACTTGATGATGAGAGGTATAAATATCAAATGTCATAACATGTCCGGCCTTCTTCCCAGAGATTTTGGTGGACTTTGCTCTCTCTCTCTCTCAAAAAAAAAAAAAAAAAAAAAAACGTGTTGCTTCTTGTTCTTGCACCGTCTTTAGGTTTTCTTTGTTTGTCTTCTGTTTGCTTCCTGGTGTCTCGGTTGATGCCCTTAATAAAATGAAATCAGAGCAACAAAAAAAATAGTGCATGACGTTGAAGAGTACCCGTTGGCAGATTTGTGCATGGCGTTGCTGAACGAGGAGAGACTAGAGCTCATGGCAGCAAAAAAGCCCGTGTTTTGATTCTTCTTGGTACTGCCCATCTATGTTGAATTGGAATCAGATTTGGATTGAATTCGATCAAATTTCCGTGTAGAGAACGAGAAAGAGAAATCAAATCAAATTTGTGAGCGAAATTAGCTTTTAAATGAGAAAAATTAATTTTTATTGAGCGTTATTTCAGTTGATTGGCATTTGGATGGATTGAATGGTGTTGAATGGATGTAATGGCCTTGTAAACGGAAAACGTTATGTTATTTGCAACTAAATATTCTTATGTATCAGCAAATAATCTTATATGCGAATGAACCAATGAACATCTTTTATGTGCATCTTTACAAACAAAACAGATATGGTTGCAGAATCCACAGACAAATGATGGAGATCGGTTTCATGAAAGCTCACTTGAAAATTGGAAGTTCCCACTTATGTGTCTTCAAGTTTTCTGGTTAAAGGGAGATTGAGAGGAGTCGTCGGGGAGGGACTACACGTCGAATTTTTTTAGTGGTTTTTACATAATTAATTTCGCTCCTTTTTTCTTTTTCTTTTTTTTAATATATATGTGTGTGATTGGTATATTGTTTATAAGTTTTATTTCAATATATATATATAAAGTTCTATTGACAAAATAAAAAATACATTACGCGTCAAATTTTATTTGAGTAACTGGTGTATCAAATTTTGCTCATTTAAACTTCAAAGGGATTTTTTTTTATATATAATTAGCTATAATTAGCTTACTATTGATAAGTCAGAGATAACAAATCCATAAAAATCCATGGATGTCTAAACAAATCCATAAAAGTCTGAGATAGATGTCTAAACAAATCCATAAAAGTCCATGTGGATTTATAAAAGTCTATAGAAATCCATGAAAATCTATGAAAATCCGTCACTTAAAAAATGACTTTAAATGTCCTCAAGAATCCTAATTGAATACACCCCCCTTACATAATTTCAGGGAAATCTCACTATATTGTCTTTTGTTAGAATCTTTATCAACTTAAAATGTGTACAATTAGTCAATTACTATGTAATTGAGTCCTATTATGGTATGGGTGAGCTAGGACATGAATTTGTTAATTTGATCTGTTTTGAATTTTGTTTTCACTGTTTGAATTTTTTTTTTTTTTTTTTTGAACTATTGATAGAGTAATTTGAATAGTTTTTAGTAGTATTAAGATAATTAGCTATATCTGTTGATAATTAGTGAAAGTTAAAATATAAACAAACCAATCAATCATACCCTCTTTAATTGATCAATATCATTCATATATAGCTTATACACTCTATAATTGGTAGTTTTATAGAAGTAAAAGGAATATATACAAACAGATAAATCTACAATGCTTTAATAATTTATTAAGGGGCGCATAGCGCATGTGTAGTTTATCTTTCTAGTACATATTTTACAAACATGTATCGATATTGTTGGGAGAATAAATATTTGAACCGCACATATAGCGTTTGATTTCGACAGATATCCAATAAACATTTGACTCATTTGGTGTAATAATAATAATAATAATAATAATAATATATCATGAGCCGTGCTTTAGAGATTGATTTCGCCAGATCCGGTAGACCTCTGACCCAATTGGTGTATGATTTCAAAAAATAAAAATAAAAAATACATAGAATTAACTCCATGTACCTGATATTTGAATCTCATGTAGGGAGTGGTAGATGGTCAACCATAGATTATTTGGGTTTAAACAGGATATTATTGAAGTGCAAGGACTTGAAAGCAATATTCTTGTTAACTCCGTACATGTGTGATGCGTTGTCTCTGTTTGATCTAAGCTGGATTATTAAAATGATATTTTTAGGCCATAAATTAGCATTGAAACTATCGTTATTAATTCTTAATACAAGATCAACCCCAACAAGATTCCAAATCTGCAAATAAAATATATATATATATTAAGGTCCCAATAGTTTGAGTTTGTTATATTCCCGGAGGGACTCGAGCTTACTCGAGTTCAAGGACGGAACTGTGTGGGGGCTAGGGTGGGCTCAAGCCTACACTTACCCCCTTAAAAAAAAATTAATTCTTAATACAAGATCAACCCCAACAAGATTCCAAATCTGCAAATAAATAAATAAATAAATATATATATATATATATATATATATATATATATATTAAGGTCCCAATAGTTTGAGTTTGTTATATTCCTGGAGGGACTCGAGCTTACTCGAGTTCAGGGACGGAACTGTGTGGGGGCTAGGGTGGGCTCAAGCCTACTCTTGCCCCCTTAAAAAAATTAAATTAATTAATAATTAATTTTAATTCCTAATTGTAGTGAAAAATATAATCTTTCTTTCCTTTTTCTTCTTTTTATAATAACAATTATTTCTCCCAATTCTTCAAACTTGGTTCAATCTATTTATCAACATCAACATTTAGATATGTTTGAGTAAATATTATGACTTTAAATATTTTATTTTGTTACTTTAAAAAAATTATTTTATTTTGTTTTGAAATTTTAGGATTATTGTTAAATATAGATAATGAGATTTTAGGAGTAATCCAATTATTATTTAATCCAATTTTAAATTTACAAAGTAACGATATTGTTAAATAAATTTCAATAAATTTCTCAGAACATTATATTAGTATATTTAGAATGAATCAAACTAATGTAAGAATATTGTATAATTTAATTAGTGTTCCCATTTGTGTTTCATGTTTCTTTTATAATTTAATTTGATTTTTTAAAAATAAAATAAAATTTTGTAAAGTATTTATTTAGAATATGCATTTTATAGGGACGTCTCACTATGTCCCATAACTTGGTGATGTCGATGTTCAGTAAAAAAAAAATTATAGCCTACCCTAATCTTCAATCCTGGTTACATCCCTGAGTCGATTTTAAGGTATTACTAAACTGAAAGGATGCCCTTCATCACCAAACCGCGTTGGGAACAGGGAAGCAGAGAACCTTATCTTAAAATTTGAATATAGTCCAAGCTTCTCTTTGGTGTCACTAAAGGGACCAAAAACAAATTTCCTCCACCCATAACACATACCCCTATCTGTACATGCGAAAAGACAAAAACCAAACAATCCACAGTATCCACTTATATATAGTACTATTATAAGACTTTGCAGTTTGCACCACAGACGGCCACTTGGAGTCTAGTCTTTTCTTTTTCTTTTATTTTCTCTGCAGATCATCAACAGCATATTGGTTTCTCATCAAACCCATTTTCAGAGGCTCTCAAAGGTTAGTACTTTTGTCAACTTTCTAGTTTTATTTTGTGTACATACATTTGGGTGACTTTTGATTGATGGGTCTGATAATGCCTAATCACAGCAAGCTTAAGTGTCTGAATTTGAATGGCTGAATCTGGACCATGTTTTACATGAAATCCCTGCATGGGCAATAAATGTAGCTTTTTTTTTACTTGCTTCATCAGTTTTGGCCGAGACACTTTTTGGAAGAAACTTCCAAGATGCTTTAATAGGATCAGCTTTTCATCTTTTTGTTTGATTCTCTGGTCTTCATATGGTAATTGGTTCACATTATTGTGCAGTCTAGCCAATTTTTTTTTTTAAAAAACAAACTTTGTACACCATGAGCCAACTGGGCATTCAACTATTGGTTGCATAGCAACTGATCTGGACTTGGTGTTGGTAAATTATAATTGGTCAATAATTTTTCATTGTTATGGTATGGCCAGAGCTCAAATGGGTCAATAAAGCGATAAAGAGAACTTCTTGGAATATGATTTAATGAAAGTTGGTGGAATAAAATGGCTCAAATGGAATTTTTATTGGGCATTATCATTGGTTACTTTTGAGAGAGATTCTGTTTAAAGAACTATTTGAGAGAGTTTGTGTTTTGAGAAACTATCATTTGGTCAATTTATTTACAAGCCATTCTTTCTGGTGAAGGTAAGTTCTTCTCTGTTCCATCATGTCCATGTGAGCTATGTAATTTCTATATTGTTCATTGTGAAAGGAGGAAGAACAAAACTTTGTGGTTGCAAATCCAAACTAAAAGTTTGTGTTGTGTTAATTTGATCAATTTTTTGATATATTTTCTGATGACTTTCAATGTTTTTAGATTTTCTTACATTCAATCTAAGGTTGTTGATTATACTTGTTTTGAATTTGTAGTGAGTAGGTGAAAATGGCACAGATATTGGCACCCTCTATTCAATGGCAGGTCAGAATACCAAAGAACTCAAGCATGGCCAGACCCATGGCCACAAACATGTTTAGTCCTGTGTTGTGGAAGCAGAACAAGAAAGGAGCAGCCAAAAGCTCAGCTAAATTTAAAGTGTTTGCTCTGAAGTCTGACGACAGCACAATCAATAGGCTAGATAATCTACTGAATTTGGACATCACTCCATACACTAACAGTATCATCGCTGAATACATTTGGTATGGCTCTTTTAAACCATTTTCTCTTTAGTTGAACGTTGGTACAATTAGAATTTCAATTGTTTTTGGTCGTTTTCATTTGAGCAATCATAAAATCTGAAGGAATGCTATTTCTAATGAAACAGGATCGGAGGGACCGGGATTGACACGCGTAGCAAGTCAAGGGTAACAACATTTATTATTATAACTTAAGAGGAAGAAACTTAGCTACATTTAATTGAATCTGATAGTTTTTTTCTCATGTTTTTCGTTTATTGCTATTTTTAATCTTTTCAGACAATTTCAAAGCCTGTTGAACATCCATCTGATCTTCCCAAATGGAATTATGATGGATCAAGTACTGGACAAGCACCTGGTGAAGATAGTGAAGTAATTCTATAGTAAGATCTTCGTGAGAGATTTTATTTTATTTTATTTTATATTTTGTTTATTATGACTAGAAAATTTTAATTTGATCTTTTCTCCAGCCCTCAAGCAATTTTTAAGGACCCTTTCCGTGGAGGAAACAACATCTTGGTGAGGCTTATTTACTTTTAAGTAACTAGAAATTATATTTTAAAAATTGGTTGTGCTTCCATTAACATAAAGATAAGTTAATTATACAGCCTTTTGATACTATATTATGTGTTTTAAAAAGGTAATTTGTGATACATACACGCCAGCTGGCGAGCCCATCCCTACCAACAAACGCCACAGGGCTGCTCAGATTTTCGGTAACCCGAAGGTGGCTGCTGAAATTCCATGGTATGTACTTTTCATTTACCCAGATCTAGAAGTTCAATTTCCAATCGTTGATGATTAAATTATAAGCTCTGTGTTGGTGTTCAGTGTCTCAATGCATCATATTCTAAATATTATTTTGTATAAAGCTTTCTCAATCCGGTATCTTTTCAGTTAGCAAAGAGTGGTTATTGAATTATAATTGCGATATTTGTATATCGTAATATCGTATCTTCAAACCTTAGGTTACAAAAAATATATATATATATATGTGCACAGAATTTTGCTAATGTCTTCTAACTGTTATATTTAGGTATGGAATAGAGCAAGAATACACCTTGCTTCAGACAGATGTGAAGTGGCCTTTGGGTTGGCCTGTTGGAGGCTATCCTGGTCCTCAGGTAATAGGGTTGCTCCCGGTCATCTATCACTTTACATTTGGTTTATTACAATTATTGGATTCTATAAATTCTATTGTGTGATTATGCTGTCAGACTTGAACATATAATGTTTTTAAATTTGTATGTTTTTAGGGTCCTTATTACTGTGCAGCTGGTGCTGATAAGTCGTTTGGTCGTGACATCTCGGATGCTCATTACAAAGCTTGCCTATATGCTGGCATTAACATCAGTGGCACCAATGGGGAGGTTATGCCAGGCCAGGTTTACCCCTATCCATAGCTATTTTTCTCTGCGAACTTCAGTAATCAGTATCATCAATGTCCTGTTTGGTTTTCTCATTCTTAGTTAACTTTTGCATATTTTTTTTTTTTTTTTGCAGTGGGAATATCAAGTAGGTCCCAGTGTGGGCATTGAAGCTGGAGATCACATCTGGTGTTCAAGATACATTCTTGAGGTGATTCATCTTAACTATTGTTTTTGATGCTTAGAATATACTTGATTATGTCTGTATTGGTCCCGAGCACAGTCCCTATTTATTATTTCGTCACTTGGATTTCTTCACTTGCTCTTTTTTCTTTTTTTTCTTTTTTTGATGAAAAACGGTATGTGATTCACTGACTATGATGGATGAAATTGTGTCCTCGGATTTCTCTTTTGTTGAGGGAAAAGGTGTTTTGTTAGTGTATTGACATTCAATGACTGTGTTTCTCCTCTGTTCTGACAGAGAATCACTGAACAAGCTGGTGTTGTTCTCACTCTCGATCCAAAACCAATTGAGGTAAATATAAAACTTCATTGTGTGCAGTTCTTGCTATTCATTAAGATCGGTCAACCACTCTACTTCTTGATGTTGACAGGGTGACTGGAACGGTGCTGGATGCCATACCAATTACAGGTAATTTTAAAAATTATAAACATAGAACGATCGTCTGGTGAAAGGTTAACATGCTAAATAGGTAATGATATTCGCTGAATTATTGTGGTATGCAGTACAAAGACTATGAGGGAAGATGGAGGCTTTGAAGCAATAAAGAAGGCAATCTTGAATCTGTCACTTCGACATAAAGTTCATATTAGTGCCTATGGTGAAGGAAATGAGAGAAGGTTGACAGGAAAGCATGAAACAGCCAGCATCAACTCATTTTCTTGGGTATGCTCAGAAGATAACTTTACCTCCTGTTTATAAAGAAGATTTCTTTTAAGTCATTATAAAATGTGCTACTTTCCAATGTTTAGGGTGTCGCTAATCGTGGTTGCTCAATTCGTGTGGGGCGTGAAACTGAGCAGCAAGGCAAAGGTAATAGTACTATGAAACAACTTTTTTTTTTTTAAAACATACATTAAAGGCTCATTCTAATAATACAGTGAATTGAATTCTACATTCTAATAATAGATGCTTATGAATTTTAATTCTCAGTAACTCAATCCAATTTGAAGTTTTTTCCTGTCCATGATATTCTTGCTATAATTTGTCGCATTATCTTTCCAATATTTAGATACTATCCTTTTTTTTTAAAAATAAAATTCTAGATATCCAATTTTTGGTTTAACATTTTGGGCTATGAATTAGTAATCATAATCACCACCACCACTTTTGATTCCATTCTCGGTGTTGCCTTTTTCTGCTCTTAGGTTACTTGGAAGATCGCCGTCCAGCTTCGAACATGGACCCTTACGTGGTGACTGCGTTACTGGCAGAAACAACAATATTGTGGGAGCCCACACTCGAGGCTGAAGCTCTTGCTGCACAGAAGGTGGCGTTGAAAGTCTAAAGCTGGTTGAAGATAAACTGAACATGCTCGGGAAGCAGTCTTTCGGATCTAAATAGCTAAGCAAGTTGAAGTCCTTATCTTTTTTTTTTTTTTTTTTTAGTTCTTTAGGGCAAGCCCTGTAAATAAAAGGTGGTAGTTCTTCATGCCCAAGATTGTAAGAAATTCTCAGATGGAAGACAATCTATGGTTTAGGTGTTCATTCTTGGTTTTACTTATGCACCTTCACTAGGGATGCTTGCACTATTGATATTTTCCTGGACCAATCTGTCATTAGTTTCTTTAACAATTTAATGGAATTTCCATTTTCATCTTTTTAAATATGATATTGGAATTTCGTTTCTTCGGTCATTTTCTTGATTCAGCATATCAGAGTAATAATCGTTAACTGTCTTGGTGCTGCTGGTAGTGATTTTGTCTACAGAATTTGTTTTCAATGTTTCTCAATCTGGTTTCTTGTTTTTTCACTTTTTTGTTGCAAAGAAGCCTAGAAGAGTGACAAAAGCAAATTTTTGTCCCAGCTAATCACAGAGAAGAATGCTTTATTCCTTTTTTGTTTGCCAAGCAGGAAAAGTTTATTCTCAGACTAAAGTGATCCTCTGCAGACTTTACGTTATAAACAAACAATCCCCATTTGGATTCCTTCCTCTTCAGTGCTGCAAGCAAGGAATCAAAGCGGTTTCTTCGGATTGAAGACAAGAAAATGAAGAAACTCTATTATTATCATTTCCTGGATAGGGAAGAAGACCATCTTTTTGTATATATATATAGTTTCTTTAAGCTCAACAAGATCAACCCATTTCAGATTTTCTCCTCCTTGTTTCGAGCATTCAAAGTGATGGCTTCAGGAGGAGGATCAAAATCAGCAGCATTCATCCTCTTAATCCTCAATCTTGGTCTGTATTTCATAGTAACAATAATCGCTGCTTGGGCTGCCAATCATGGAATCGAAAGATCTCACGATACAAGTAATAATTCGGATGATTCAAAACCAAGAAACTGGTTACTAAAACATGTCATATTAGTATCAGGTATTACCTTTTGCAAGTAATTCTAACTTACTTTTACATGTGTGCAAATTGCAGCATCTGTTCTATCACCTCCAGCGCATATATTTCCTATTTACTTCCCTTTTGGAAACTTGGCAACCGGATTCTTCATCATTTTCTCCCTCCTTGCCGGTGTTGTGGGCGTAGCCAGCTCTCTGACGGGTCTCACTAACGTTCTTCAATGGAATGTTCCCAACTTAAATGCAGCAGCTGCTTCTTCTTTTATTGCCTGGTCACTCTCTATGCTAGCAATGGGGTACATAATTCTGCTCTTTTTCTTCATTTTCAATCAGATTGTTTACACATACCTCAATCACATATAATATTTTCATTGTTCCTATTACAGATTGGCATGTAAAGAGATTAATATTGGCTATACAGATTCAAACCTGGTAAATTACATTCTCTTCAATGTTTAACTTCTGACTAGATTAATATGATAACTTGCTCCACAATTTACCACCCATTTGACTGTTTTGGTGAAAAATCCTGTACAAGAACTCTCAGGAAAGACAAATTATTCAAGCAATAACTAATATATGTTATGTCATGGTTTGTTACAGCGCACTCTAGAAGTCATGACCATAATCGTGAGCGCGACACAGTTGTTTTGCACTGGTGCCATCCATGTTGGAGCTGAAGAAGCTGAGCGACAATTTAACCAGCTTATGGGGAGAGTTTGAGCTTATAATAATTTGATCCACATTGCTTGATGTGCTGTTTTTATATCTCAAAAACTTGTATGTATGTATGTATGCATGTGTGTATATGATCATTGATTCTAAAAATTGTGTTCTGTTGAGTGGTTTTATTATTTCTTTGGTCTTGGAAATTTCCTGGGCTTTGTCAGGATTTTTATTGGTTTTTGGAGTGTGTGATGATGTATTAGTTTATATTCATATTATGTGACAAAGTAGTCTCAGTTTCATGTGTAAAACATGCCTAGTAGTCGACCCTCAATGGGTCATACTTATAGCACTTGATCCCGTCAGGTCTCAATTAATTTCTGCAGCTACCAATGTCGAGCCCTTATCCCATCAGATTTCGACAAATTTCTGCATCTACGAGCCCTTAAAGATAAAGAAATTAACTTTTTGAAACTATTTTTTTTTTTTTTTTTTTGAGAATTACCTGATTAACACTTTTCTAAGGTGCAACACCTCTATTAATTTTATTTTATTTTTAATAAAAAAAAACTCCAATTAATAAACAACTGCGTTTAGGACCTGTTGGGCCTGGGACTGGGCCGGGCCTGGGCTGGTCTATATATATTTATGACATATAAGTCTATATTCCCGCCACATTAATGAAGAACAAACTGCACGAACTGTAAAAATAGAAACCAAGGAGGAGAAAGGAAATTGCCCACTTGGACGGTCTCTTCTCTTCTCGTTCGTCACGAGTGCACTCATGAATTGCACGCACCGTACAACTCCAACGGTCACATTTTCTTTATCTTCTTCACACCCAAAACCTAAAACCCTAATTCGTCTGTTTCCCACTCAAATTCCCGCTAAAAACCCTAGACTATACCTTTCAGTGAAGAAGATAAGTTTTGTAATCAGAGCTTCACTGCACGACAGCAACAAAAACAACAATCAAGTCGGTAACTGGGTGAGCCGGTTACCTACCGGAGCTTTCGCGGCTGATAACGTCTTCCGGTTGATTTCCACCTCCACGGCCAGTCCTATTTACCAGTTCATAGCTTCGCCCTCCACGTTCTTGCACTCTGTTGACCCCAGAATTAAATTGGTGACTTTTTAATTTTAATTTATTTTAGGTTTTTTTTTTTTTTTTTTTCACTTGATGATTTTGTTCGTTTATGTTCAGTTAGTTTGTGGAATTTAATAGAGTGGTGAATATGATTTGTGGGCTTGTTCAAGAAATGAATTTTTGGGTTCTTTTAGTGATTTATGGTGTGTTGACTGTATTTTGTTCCGATAATGTTATAAATAATTTTGATGAATTTGTCATATGTTTTGAGAATTGGTAGACCTTAGAATCCAATTTATGTTTTTTCTTATTATTTTTTTAATAATGTTGTTTTTTGCTAGTGTGATGTTTGTTTGAATTAATAAAAAAATATATTTTGGAGGGCTGTTCATGAACTGTCGCTTTTATAGGAGATTTAATGGGTAATGGTGTGAGAATCTAAAGCATAAATTTACATTTGTACTGTTTTTTTGAAGAGGGTTTCTGAGAGAATTTATGATTTTGATATCGGTTTTTTGTTATAGGTAGTCAATTTTGCCAAGGTCTAGAGAGTTGAATTACAATTTAGCAACAAATCACGCAGGCAGTATCATTTAGGTTTTCGGAAATCAATAGTTGTACCCAAGTAGTTGAAGATAGTTCACCTGGCTTTTTGTTTAACATGACACACGAAACCTTAAGGATTTGACTTTTTATGTTAAATTTTGTATCATGGAAAGATAGTTTTCTTTCTCAAACTTCTAAATGTGGATGAGATTTTGAACTTGGTAGCTTATGTGTAATAAGAAAATTAAAATTTTTTATATATATTACTATTTGGTTATGGAACCTTTTCTTTCTCAAGTTCTTATGTAGATGCCCCATCATCTTATTATTCAGATATGGCTCCTGGTTCTGGTTGTCCTACCAGCACGGTCGCATATAGTTATGCGAGTTGGATTAGTACTATACACAACTCTTTTGTCAATATGGATCCTCCCGAAACATGTGTGGACGGTAAGTAACTGCGTATGATTTTTTTTTTTCCAGTTATGGTAAGTGTATTGGGCTAGGTTTGATTTATGTACATTGTAGAACACAAAATATGTTTTTCTCTGGACTCTGCTCTTTGTTGTTGAAGTCATTTACCAGCTGAGCTGATCTATATTTTAGTAGTGATCCAATAAATTTCATTTCTCTGCATGGAAACTTTGAGGAGATTGTGGAAATTTGCATCTTTCAATTTGTTGGTTGAAGTGGTAGAAGCATATCATATGTTATATACACTTGCATGTAACAAGGAAAGGTCAGGCGATCAATAATTACATATTTATATTTCATCATTATACTTGCATGTATCTTTATCAGTCTTCTTTTGATAATTGGTACTATCTTTGTTTATATAGCACATGACTAACTTTTTTTTCTTTAAGAAGAATATTTGAATGATACAAGCTAGCTACTGCTATGATACAAGCTAACTTCTAACAACCCTTGCAGGATCAATTGGGAAGAGTGTTTTTGCTTTCTGGAATTTTGTTCATAATGTTGGGGCTAGGTTCAGATGGTGTACCATCTCTTGTCCAGTTAAGAACCCCACCACCTGCAATCTCCGGTTTGCCTAATCTTCCTGTGTCTCTTGGAGGTTATTCATACTCCATTATGAAAATAGGACCATTGCAGTTCACAAGGAAGGGCCTGTCGGTTGCAAGCACTGCTGCCTGCTTAACCTTCACTGTAAGCTGCTTTGCCTTTTGTTTTTCTTTTGGTCATCTACATGCTTGTTTTCTGCAGCATCTGAAGGCAAATATCACACACACATGACACATACACAGTGATAATTTGAAATGACACATAATATTCAACACATTATACAGAAGGCAGACTACATTAAGTACTTCCCGAAACATTTAAGCTCTTGATTATTCTGAGATTAGGTCACTATTTTTTGTGAAAGCTCTTCCAAAGTGCTAGCCTCTGTTTGGCAACCACCACTCCAGAACAACTAGCATTTGCTTTGCGGTGGTTTATGCTTCCTTTGACATATATTGGTGTCCCAGTGGCTGAAATCGTTCTCACCCTTTTGCTTTCATTGAGGTTTATCAATCTAGTGTTTGATGAGGTAAGAGAGGGATCGGTTAATTTCTCATTTTTTAATTTATCTTAACGTATAGTTATTGTTTGTATCTCACAAATAAGCACACTAATTGTGTTGGCAGGTTCGTAATGTTGCATTGGGAATTGTATCTCGTAGGATAAATTGGAAACAATTGACAATGTTGGAGACCATTGATAGTAAGTTCTATTGCTAGTGTAATTAAAAGTTCTATTGTATCTCATAGGTTTTTCAATCTTGATAATTCACTTGTTTAAATGTGTTTCACAAATACGCTTTTTATTTTTCAATCTGTTCTTGGTTTTTCAGTTTTTGCTTCCTATATTCGTCGGATCTTCAAAAACATTTTTAGCCATGCTGAGCAGATATCTCAGGTTTATATCTCAATTGGACATATAATTCCTTCTCCTTTTACTAATCATTTGTGATGTTTCTTCTTTGTATCTATAATTGGACTGTTTTGATCTCAATCAATATGCTATTCATTAATCATCTTATAAATTTCCTATGGTTAAAATCTCTGTTTTGCTGTTTTATTTAGTTGCAACGCTGGCTTAAGGTTACTTAGAATGATTTTCAAGTACTGCAATTAGTTATGAATATCCATTGAATAAGTGGTTCAGTTGTTCTAGCAAAGTAAATTTGAAAAGAAATTGTGAAAAAAAAAAAAACAGTAAAAAGTTGAGAATGAGTGTATGGAAAGGATGTAAGGTGTTGGCGAGATGAGATTTAACTAAATCATTGGTTTAATATGTTTTCACATACATGCTTAATTAGAGTATCTTTAATATGTGCAATAACTTGCTTGAAAGATTTGCTTTCATCTTTTTGACACAGGCAATGATTGTTAGAGGCTTTAGGGGAGACAGCAACACACATAAAATTTACTCCTTATCGGATTCATCAGTTGGGATCGCAGACTTTGTCTCTCTATTGTGCTTGGTAACTATTGTAGGTGCAGCTCTTTTGTCAGATCGCTTTCTCGTTTGATACCCAATTCTGATCTTGCCAAGGTAATTTTTTCCTTTCTTCAAATTGTCAGTTGGATGTTTCAAATGGAATTTTTTGTTTGTAATCTCTCCCCTGACCAATTTTTTTTAACGGCAGGGAAGAACCCATGTCGATGCATCGGAAGTATCATCTGGACAGATTCATCTTGTTATCTGTGGAAAGGTAAGATAATTGTCATGGAAGTTTTGCCTGTTCTGAAGCAACTTGCTCGGGAATACTAGTCTTACAGTGAAGTGAACGTAAATACTGCCATACTGGTAACTTTTCGTCAAGCATGCATCCTTTGTGTATTTTACTGGTAATAGATATTCTTGTATTGCAGATTCAAACTTAATAGTATTTAGATTTGTTAATTACAAATGTTCTGCAAGTGAAAATAAAATTGTGATTATGTTACGCTATGAAGGATTATAAATATTAATCATTGTATAAAACTTTGTTTAAAAGATCTTAAACTTTAATATTTCTGATGCAGTGCTATTGATTTATATTGTATCTGATGAAATGAATTTAGAAGATCAAAGGCCAATTTAATTCATACATGCATCGGTGTGTTTAGATACAAATGTTATATCTACGCGTCTGCAGCTAGAAACTCATTCTCTCATCTCGGTCTTCCATTTGATCCGTTGATTTCGATGAGGCATCTATAATCGATTATGATCATTTCAGTGACAATTACGTGATTGTTAGATTTTAAAATAATTCTATCAATGTCAAGAAATCTGAGTTGAGATGTATTTGCTAAAAGCCGATTCCTGACAGGAGAGAAAACTCAAGCATGAAATTGATTCTTTCGGATAGAGTATTTGAAAGTGTTGAAGACGGGACGGAGATTTTCAAAATGTGCCCAGATCAAACCCACTTGAAACAAAGCCCAGATATTTAAACTATCATTTTTTTTTATAAAAAAAATCCAATTAATATTGTATGTTTCCCTGTTAACAATTTATTTCTTAATTATTATTATTATTATTTTGTTCACTTCTCTAATTAAATTGCATTAATCTCCCTTAAGATATAATTCAATTACATTAGGAATTAGTTTTTGTTTTTATTTTTTTTATTTTAAATCTTAATATATTTCTTCCTTTTCAAAATAAATAAATAAAAAATCTCTTGAAATATTTTAGACACCTTGAAGTTTAGCCAATTATTAAAAAAATAAAATCAACTCCTATTAATATATAACTTTTATTTATTTTTTATTTATTTTTAAATATGACTTTATTAGGGTCGGTGGACTGGTCTATCGAAATTCTAATGAGATCAACTAATGGTCCCTTTATTTTATTTTATTTTATTTATTTTATTGGTCCTTCTCTTCTTTTATTTTTATGATATATATGATTTCAATAGTATTGATTTTTTTATTTTTTTTTAATAAGTATCGTAGTTTTTTTTTTTTATATATGTTATATATGGTGTGTCGATTCGAAACCGAGAATTATCATATAACTGAGAATTATTATACTAAATGAACAACCTTTACCACTAAACCAAATTGGACAATAATAAAATTAATGTAGTTATATAGAGATACTTTTAGAAGTATAAATTACCTTGTAATATATATAATTTACTTTTTCACCAAGAGAAAGCTCATTGTTCTTTCAAAAAGAAAAAAGTGAAAGTTTGGATAGAAATCAAAAAAGGGTTCAAGAATTTAATAGCACCATTTGGGGCGCTTTTTGTAAGACAGTCACCAGATTATTAATTTAAGTTTAAAAGACACCTATTTAGGTGACCAGACAAAAATACCCTTTTTGTCAGTTTGTGCTTTTTGAAAAGTTGAGAGAAAACGTTAATCGAGCCTTTTAAAACTTTTTCCAAGCCTTTTCCGTGACTTTAAAAACGATTTTCGATCCTTTCTATTTTGCATCTCCGAGACTTTTATAACGTTTCCCAAGTCTTTTTAAACGTTTTCCGTGACTTTTTATATGCTCTCCGAGACTTTTCTTACGTTTTCCGTGACTTTTCATATGCTCTCCGAGACTTTTCCGAGACTTTTCCGAGACTTTTTAACCATCAACTTTTTTTTGTCAATTTTGTATCTCCGAGACTTTGTAAATAATCTTCGAGACTTTTTCGAGCCTTTTAACACTGGCTCCGAGACTTTTTAAATAGTCTCTAAGCCTTTTAACTATGGTTCCGAGACTTTGTAAATAGTCTCTGAGTCTTTTCAATTTGTCTCCAAGCCTTTTCAATCAGTTCAAAATTCCCAGATCTTCATCGTCTCCTACACAAATTTTCATAAATTAAAACTCTAACCATACCCACAACCATACTCACATCGACAAATCAAACCAAAACCAAAAAAATCTTCGGGGGCACTGCCCCTACACCCCTGCGAGCTGACCGGCCAGCTCGACCCCCGAATGCGTCTGTGTAACGCCATTAAACTAATTATCCAATGATGTTCAACCTCCATTGGAGGTCTGTTAAACAAACCTCTATGAAGAAGATGAAAAGAAGAAAAAAAAAAAAAAACTTCAAAGTAAGAGAACGTGTGTAAAATAAGGGCATTATTGTCCGTTCACCATAATATGTGTCTTTTAAACTTAAGTTATTAAAGTGGTGACTTTCTTACAAAACCACTTTAAAAATGTGACATTTCTCACAATTTCCACAATCTAAAAATGTGTGAACCCTAATTAAAGTTAACTAACGTTCAACTAATTTTAGAATATTTTTTATTGATTGTTCAAATTAACCACATGGTTTGATTAAAAGTCAGGTTATTTACAATTATCTTTATTTAGTCGGTAGAATTCCTATTAATGTATCCTTAGTAAACCCTAACCAGTCAAGCCAGAGAAGCTAAGGAGAAAGATGGAGAAAAGCAAACAAGTACATCTTTGATCTTCCCGACCATATCATCTTGGACATTCTCAAGAAACTCCTTGAAAAATCACTTGTAAGATTCAAGTCTGTCTGCAAAACATGGCAGTCTTTTATCAACCAACTTAAATATCATAACCAGAAACTCATTGTTTCGTATTCGTCCAACATTCAACTTATCGACTTGGAAGCATCAGAGATCAAAGCGGTAAGGCTAGATTTTCCATTTGAAACTAAAAATAGTTTCATAGTAATCGGTTCTTGTAATGGCTTGTTATGTATTGCTATTGAAAAAGAAGGTTTTGTATTGTGGAATCCATGGATTGGAGCATACAAAAGGATAGCAGTAGATAGCCCTTTTTCAGTTGGTGATGAAAAATACAGATTTGGGTACGATTATTCCACTAATGATTACAACATTGTGAGATTTCCTTATCGGAGAGATAGACCTATTGCTTCAAAAATGTCTGTTGAAATCTATTCACTAAAAACCAATTTCTGGAAGAAACAAAGTCTTCCATGGGTATTTATTTATGTTTCCAAATCACAGCCGGGTGTTTTTCGCGAATGGATCTCTCCATCGGAGCACAAATTACATTGACAAATTTGATTTTGAGGATGATCGTCTTGTTTTGACAAATATGACACGTATTATTCTTCGTTTTAATTTATCATAGCAGAAATTTTGTGGGATCATGCTTCATGATGATGTAAAAAAAGGAGTCTAATAATTTAGGTTTCGATCTTGTTGCTTGTGATGATGGCAGGCGCCTTTGCATTATACATTATTGTGATGGAGGTGACACTGATGTGTGGATATTTATAGAAGCTGAAGGGAACAAGAAGAGATGGACTAAGATGATCAGCATTCCACATTTTGAAGAACTGCCATATTTTAGTATGCTAATGAGAGAAAAACTGATTGACATATCTAACTAATTTCAATATTTCTTTTTAAGTTACATCCACATTGCTGATCATGAAATTATTACTATTTTTTTTTTTTTAAATAGATCACCACAAGATCAACAGGAGAAAGTTGCTACTGGTACCTCACTGACAGCCACTTAATTATTCTTATGTAGAAGAGATAGCTATAGATATTTCCTTGTAAGTATATTAGCAGTTTGATAATGTTATGGCGCCAAAATGTAATTAACATTTTGGCGCCAGATTCGCTTCTGACCAGCCAAAGTTTTTTTCTTTAGACTGTGCCTTGAAGGCGGTCTTTTATCTTCCATTTTCATGATGGATGATTTTTTTACTTAGACTGTGCCTTGAAGGCGGTCTTTTATCTTTCATTTTCGTTATGGATGATTTTTGTACTTAAACTGTACCTTGAAGGCGGTCTTTTATCTTCCATTTTTGTTATGGATGATTTTTATACTTAGACTAAGATACGAGTTTCTACTAACTTCGTATTTTTATTTATCACCCTCGGGTGTTTACAAAAGAAATGATCCATAGTTTGATCCTTAATACTTTTGTCTGCAAAAAGGGGGGAACTTATGGTTAGCCCCGAGACAACTCCTCTAGGGACAATAAAGCTTCAAATATTATGTGTTCCGTGGTTGGATGACGTAGCCACCCTCGGGTCATGCAAGGTGGTAGGCTTCGTGTCCTGCAATCCTTACCACTTGGTAGGGTCCCTCCCACTAGACTCCTCTTGATCGCTCGTTGGTTCGGACTGGAATCTAGACTCCTCCCGCTCATTGGTTCGGGATTCTACTTTATCTTTATCAGGATACGAGCCATGCACCAACATTCCCCCTTGCGCAATCTCCTCATCATCTGCCCTCGCATATTCCGCGACTATATCCACCAACATAGGATATGAACGAGGGCGTTGTCGCCTTAATTGAAATGAAAAAAATACCACTTTGCAAACCATTAGTGAAAGCGTTGATGGCTGCCACATCGTTAAAATCTTCTATTCGAACTGCTTCTTTGTTAAAACGAGATAGATATTCGCGAATTATTTCCGCTCTGTCTCAAGGAAGATAGATGTGAGAGAGATTTCTTACGCTGCAAACTCCCCATGAACCATTGTGTGAAAGCCTTGCTTAGTTGTTCGAAGCTGCTGATACTATTACCGGGTAACTGTCAGAACCAATTTGAGGCCAGATCCTCAAAGGTTATAGGTAGAGCCCGACATACTATTCGGTCATCTTTGGTTTGTGTTGCTATTAGGTCAAGAAAACGATCCACGTGCTCCATAGGGTAATTTTCTTTTGTATATTGTTCCATTGCGGGCATCCTGAATCCGGACGGAAAGGCCTTATTGGTTATTTTTGAGATAAAAGGCCCCCGACGCCTTCCTCGGGGATGGCTACTGTATCGGCTTGCTCGCCTATCTACCTGCAATTTATCCATATCTTATCGCAAGCATTGGATCTCCCACACCATTGGGTTTAGGGCTTCACTGCTTAGTCTTGTCCCAAAATCCAACCGTCGTCGGGCTACTAGTCTGTCGGGTCTTGGGTTCGACGTTTGCCCGCCTGGGGGGGTGGGGTGGGGTTTGGACCGCCTTGACCGTCGGCTCCTTTGCTTCTCTTTATAGTGTTGGTTACGGGGGTCGATATTATCACTGTTTGTTAGTTTGGATCGTCTTTTTGAACCAATAGAATAAGTACTTTCCGACTCCAATAACTGATAACCTTTGCTCGGCTCCCCTCTTACTATTGTTGACTTCAGTTTTGGTTGTCGCACCGTGGGTTGATTGTTCGACGTCGTGACCAACCCTTGAGTCGGGATAACTTCCCCTTCTATGGGGACTAGTGGAGCCGTTGGGGTTATTCGTCCACCTACTATCTCTAGGAATCTTTGCAGATACACACCTGCTTCCTGCATAGCCTGGCTAGTAAGGTTAGGAGAAGCATGAAAAGTTAGGCTTTGCATGACTTGTGGTGGATTATCGGTTTGATCTTCCGAGTTGGGGGTATCTTCGATAAGATTTGAGGTACCCCCAACTATTTTCTCATGTGGAGTCATGGCTTAGTGTTTCAAGTTTTTTGAAGGTAAGAAATCACCCCTCCTTCTAGCACCAAATGTTGACACACAAAAATGTGCTAACACTGATGTCAAAGGTAAGGTCTGCCACGTATGCAGAGTTTGACTTATCTTTGAAATGTCACCTGTGCGGTTTGGCCTGACAAGTGAAATTTACACAAGGTGTTTGGGAATGATGTGTCGGGCTAGATAGGTCCCAAGGGATTTATGTGGATGCTGGATAAGTATGGTTGATTTTAGGTACCGACTGTGGTCGGGTTTTAGGGTTTTGAACAAGGTAAATCACAAGTTATCAAGTATGATCCATAGTAATTTTTTTGCTCTCCTCATTTTTAAGGAGACTTCTTTTATTTATAGGTGGGATTGCGTGAATCTTCTTTTACACTTGAGTGGTAATGATGTCTTTTATTGGTTCTGATTATAGTGACTTCAGCCTTGGGTGGTGGGTTGGTCTAGGTTCAACTTCCTTTTGAGTGTTGAGCTGGGTTACTTCATACAAGCCGTACACGTGTCCTCTTGAGACATAAAAAAGGCTGACAACCTTGATGGGCATGGTTTTGGGCAAGAGGTGACACATGAGGACTAGAAGCATTTACTTAGCCAGTACATTTTTGACCTCAGGACGTTCCAAGTAAGACTGATGTTGGGCCTATTCATTTAGACCGTCCAAACAAGGTGGGCCTTTCACTTTTTGATAACCAAGTTTCTTCTGGACTCGTCCTTTGGGCTTTATCCTATGTAGTTTGTGGAAACCCAAAGTGTCAGACCCAATCTCTTCTGAAGCCTGAGAAGAGAAAGATTTGACTAGCCAAAAATTTCCTAACGTGGAGTGGGATAGGTCCTTGACTTATCAACGTTATTGATGTGGTATTTCAATATGCAAAATTTCCTTATAACATTTACCCCCTAGCTCTTTGGGAAGGAAGAATTTTCAATCCGGAGAGATAATCCTACCATGTACCTCGGGTTTTCCATTCGTCAGGCCTAACATTGGCCTTTAGGGACCGATGGTATCCTTACCCATTTGTCTGCCCTGATGGAGGTACTGAAGGACTGATGGTATCCTTACTCATTCATCGGGCCTGATGGTGGCAATGAAGGACCGACAGTATCCTTACCCATTCGTCGGGCCTGTTGGTAGTGTTGAAGGACTGATGGTATCCTTACAAACTCGTTGGGCCTGTTGGTGGTGTTAAAGGACTTATGGTATCTTTACCCATTCGTCGGGAATGATGGCAGCAAAGAGGTACTGATGGTATCCTTACCCATTTGTCGGGCCGGATGGTGGCATTGAAGGACTGATGGTATCCTTACAAATTCATCGGGCCTGTTGGTGGTGTTGAAGGACTTATGGTATTCTTACCCATTCGTCAGGATTAGTGGCAGCAATGAAGGACTGATGGTATCCTTACCCATTCATCAGGCCTATTAGTGGTGTTGAAAGACTGATGGTATCCTTACCCTTTCGTCGGGCCTGACTGTTTCCTAGGGACAAATGTATTTAATGCGAAGTGATGCGTGGCTTACGTGTCACACATTCGATCCATGGGACATGGTAACAACAGTTTACCTGAAATGATGTGCACGTTCCCCGTGGTATCTGAAGCCATTGGATCTCATCTATTTTTTTTTTCTTTAGGCTGTGCCTTGAAGGTAGACTTTTATCTTCCATTTTCATGATGGATGATTTTTTTACTTAGACTGTGCCTTGAAGGCGGTCTTTTATCTTCCATTTTCATTATGGATGATTTTTGTACTTAGACTGTACCTTGAATGCAGTCTTTTATCTTCCATTTTCATGATGAATGATTTTTGTACTTAGACTGTGTCTTGAAGGCGGTCTTTTATCTTCCATTATCGTTATAGATGATTTTTATACTTAGACTAAGATACGAGTTTCTACTAACTTCGTATTTTTATTTATCACCCTCGGGTGTTTACAAAAGAAAGGATCCATGGTTTGATCCTTAATACTTTTGTCTGCAAAAAGGGGGGAACTCATGGTCGGCCCCGAGACAACTCCTCTAGGGATAATAAAGCTTCAAATATTATGTGTTCCATGGTTGGATGACGTAGCCACCCTCGGGTCATGCAAGGTGGTAAGCTCCGTGTCCTGCAATCCTTACCACTTGGTAGGGTCCTTCCCACTAGACTCCTCTTGATCGCTCGTTGGTTCGGACTGGAATCTAGACTCCTCCCACTCATTGGTTCGTGATTTTACTTTATCTTTATCAGGATACGAGCCATGCACCAACATTCCCCCTTGCGCAATCTCCTCATCCTCTGCCCTCGCATATTCCGCGATTATATCCACCAACATAGGATATGAACAAGGGCGTTGTCGCCTTAATTGAAATGAAAAAAATACCACTTTGCAAACCATTAGTGAAAGCGTTGATGGCTGCCACATCGTTAAAATCTTCTACTCGAACCGCTTCTTTGTTAAAACGAGATAGATATTCGCGAATTGTTTCATTTCCGCCCTGTCTCAAGGAAGATAGACGTGAGAGAGATTTCTTACGCTGCAAACTCCCCATGAACTATTGTGTGAAAGCCTTGCTTAGTTGTTCAAAGCTGCTGATACTATTACCGGGTAACTATCAGAACCAATTTGAGGCTAGATCCTCGAAGGTTATAGGTAGAGCCCGACATACTATTCGGTCATCTTTGGTTTGTGTTGCTATTAGGTCAAGAAAACGATCCACGTGCTCCATAGGGTAATTTTCTTATGTATATTGTTCCATTGCGGGCATCCTGAATCCAGACGGAAAGGCCTTATTGGTTATTTTTGAGATAAAAGGCCCCCGACGCCTTCCTCGGGGATGGCTACTGTATCGGCTTGCTCGCCTATCTACCTGCAATTTATCCATATCTTATCGCAAGCATTGGATCTCCCACACCATTGGGTTTAGGGCTTCACTGCTTAGTCTTGTCCCAAAATCCAACCGTCGTCGGGCTACTAGTCTGTCGGGTCTTGGGTCCGACGTTTGCCCGCCTGGTGGGGTGGGGTGGGGTGGGGTTTGGACCGCCATGACCGTCGGCTCCTTTGCTTCTCTTTGTAGTGTTGATTACGGGGGTCGATATTATCACTGTTTGTTAGTTTGGATCATCTTTTTGAACCAATAGAATAAGTACTTTCCGACTCCGATAACTGATAACCTTTGCTCGGCTCCCCTCTTACTATTGTTGACTTCAGTTTTGGTTGTCGCACCGTGGGTTGATTGTTCGACGTCGTGACCAACCCTTGAGTCGGGATAACTTCCCCTTCTATGGGGATTGGTGGAGCCGTTGGGGTTATTTGGCCACTTACTATCTCTAGGAATCTTTGTAGATACACACCTGCTTCCTGTATAGCCTGGCTAGTAAGGTTAGGAGAAACATGAAAAGTCAGGCTTTGCATGACTTGTGATGGATTATCGGCTTAATCTTCCGAGTTGGGGGTATCTTCGATAAGATTCGAGGTACCCCCAACTATTTTCTCAGGTGGAGTCATGGCTTAGTGTTTCAAGTTTTTTGAAGGTATGAAATCACCTCTCCTTCTAGCGCCAAATGTTGACACACAAAAATGTGCTAACACTGATGTCAAAGGTAAGGTCTGCCACGTATGTAGAGTTTGACTTATCTTTGAAATGCCACATGTGCGGTTTGGTCTGACAAATGAAATTTACACAAGGTGTTTAGGAATGGTGCGTCGGGCTGGATAGGTCCCGAGGGATTTATGTGGATGCTGGATAAGTATGGTTGATTTTAGGTATCGACTGTGGTCAGGTTTTAGGGTTTTGAACAAGGTAAATCACAAGATATCAAGTATGATCCATAGTAATTTTTTTGCTCTCCTTATTTTTAAGGAGACTTCCTTTATTTATAGGTGGGATTGCGTGAATCTTCTTCTACACTTGAGTGGTAATGATGTCTTTTATTGGTTCTGATTATAGTGACCTCAGCCTTGGGTGGTGGGTTGGTCCAGGTTCAACTTATTTTGGAGTGTTGAGCTGTATTACTTCATATAAGCCGTACACGTGTCCTCCTGAGACATAAAAAAGGCTGACAACCTTGATGGGCATGGTTTTTGGCGAGAGGTGACACATGAGGACTAGAAACATTTACTTAGCCAGTACATTTTTGACCTCAGGACATTCCAAGCAAGACTGATGTTGGGCCTATTCATTTGGACCGTCCAAGCGAGGTGGGCCTTTCACTTTTTGATAACCAAGTTTCTTCTGGACTCGTCCCTTGGGCTTTATCCTATGTAGTTTGTGGAAACCTAAAGTGTCAGGCCCAATCTCTTCTGAAGCCTGAGAAGAGAAAGATTTGAACGTGGAGTGGGATGGGTCATTGACTTGTCAACGTTATTGATGTGGTATTTCAATATGCAAAATTTCCTTATAACATTATCAAACTGTCATCTGTGTGGTGTGTCAACAACCCTTAAAGGACCCAACTCGAATAAAACTAATTCTGATCAGACTTATGAATGCTAGTCTGATCAGAATCAGTTAATAGCATGTATTTCAGCTGATCATCTTTCTTAGGAATTTGATCAACATACACCGTCAACAGAACAAGAAACACGTCCACTTTTGTGCGATGCTCTTGCTGTTATGCCTGTTGAGAACCCAGAGGATACTAATGCAATTAATCTGATCTATCCTAGCATTCAAAAGTCTGATCAGAATCAATTAATAGCATCTGTTTCAGCTGATCATCTTTCTTAGGAATTTGATCAACATACACCGTCAACAGAACAAGAAACACGTCCACTTTTGTGCGATGCTCTTGCTGTTATGCTTGTTGAGAACGCAGAGGATACTAATGCAATTAATCTGATCTATCATAGCATTCAAAAGTCTGATCAAAATCAGTTAATAGCATCTATTTCAGCTGATCATCTTTCTCAGGAATTTGATCAAGATACACCGTCAACAGAACAAGAAACACGTCCACTTTTGTGCGATGCTCTTGCTGTTGTGCTTGTTGAGAACCTAGAGGATACTAATGCAATTAATCTGATATATCCTAGCATTCAAAAGTCTGATCAGAATCAGTTAATAACATTTATTTCAACTGATCATCTTTCTTAGGAATTTGATCAACATACACCGTTAACAGAACAAGAAACACGTCCACTTTTGTGCGATGCTCTTGCTGTTGTGCCTGTTGAGAACCTAGAGGATACTAATGCAATTAATCTGATATATCCTAGCATTCAAAAGTCTGATCAGAATCAGTTAATACCATCTATTTCAACTGATCATCTTTCTCAGGAATTTGATCAACATACACCGTCAACAGAACAAGAAACACGTCCACGTTTGTACGATGCTCTTGCTGTTGTGCCTGTTGAGAACCTAGAGGATACTAATGCAATTAATCTGATATATTCTAGCATTCAAAAGTCTGATCAGAATAAGTTAATAGCATCTATTTCAGCTGATCATCTTTCTCAGGAATTTGATCAACATACACCGTCAAGAGAACAAGAAACAAATCAACTTTTGTGCGATGCTCATGCTGTTGTGCCTGTTGAGAACACAGAGGATACTAATGCAATTAATCTGATATATCCTAGCATTCAAAAGCCATTTTAACATAATGTTGACGGTGATTTTTCATGGTCAATCAGTTAACGATTTTTCTTAGAAAAAATTTGTACTTGCGAATGAAAATAATACGAACGAAAAGATTAATAATAAGAGACACAAAAATACGTGGTAAAACTCCGATGACCGGAGAAACATCCACGGGTTGTTGCCTTGGC
Source organism: Acer yangbiense (assembly GCA_008009225.1). NCBI lineage: Eukaryota > Viridiplantae > Streptophyta > Magnoliopsida > Sapindales > Sapindaceae > Acer > Acer yangbiense. Next base: position 5,236,954 of record CM017761.1, on the reverse strand, counting down.
AACGTAGTCAAACCCACTATGAATATTGCGAAATACACATTCAGATCTCTCTCTATAATTCTCACGTCCCCTCTATTTGTGTTTTGCAGGGATATTTATACATGGTGTCCTTAGGGTTTGCGGGTATCACTAGGGTTTGATGTCGTGATCCCTAAGTTTCGAGTGGCTATCAAGTCCTAAATGGATTTGTTTTCCTATTTGGTATTTGCCACGTTTTCTGATTTGGCTGAGTCCGAATCTGAGCAGGATTCTGACTTCCTTATGCACGGGGAACCTATCGGTTTCCTTTTTGGACTCTGGGTGGCTACACCGTAGTTATTTTGGAGATGCCAGTTTCTGATTTTGCCTACGTGCTTGGGAGGTGAATGTTTGTAGCCTATCTTCTTTGTTGAGTACCGAGTATGCCCGAGCAGGTTTTGTTGCCTGAGCTGACTTACTGGGTTATGATCGGGTTGCTTTAGTTGATGCCGAGTAAGTCACATTCTAGGAGATTATGCTCCCCAAGTTGATTTCTCTTGACTTTCTGCTTACGTGGCTTCTTACTGTGATGACGTGTCTTTTATGACAATTTTCACCTATAACACATAACAATATCAGATTTGTATAGAAAGAACTTGTCTGAAACAATACCAAATCCTCTTCTTCAAATCCCTAATTCCTTTCTTGAGAACGTCTTTCCCAATTTCTCTTCAATCCTCCTTTCCTAAATCAATTAAACTCTTTTTTTCTTGTCTTCTTCCTGACCTGACCCTGAAAGCAAAACTCTCCTCATGAAAGCGTAAAGATTTGATCTTTAATGGAGCTTGAAACGAAGAAGAGAAAGCGAACGGAGGATTTTGGTCAAAGTAAACTCCTTACCGGTGAGAGAGTTAAGGTAAGGAATGAAGAAGAAGGATTTGTGGGTTCATGGCATCCTGGAACTGTCATCACATATAGCAAACATTGTCGTCATGTAAAATATGACCATATTCTGAATGACGACGAGTCTGGTCATTGGGTGGAAGCTGTACGTGTTTCGTCAATCATAGATGGTGCTTGTAATCCCAATGTAAGCCAATGCCAGAAACGTGGATTCATAAGGCCATTTCCACCTCCATTTGAGTTTGGTATATAGAACCTCCATTACGGGCTCTGTGTGGATGCATACTACGAAGAGGCATGGTGGGAAGGTGTAATTTTTGATCATGATGATGGTTCCAAAGAGAGGAATGTTTTCTTTTCGGATTTGGGGGATGAAATGCGGTTTAAATTTGACTCCTTAAGAATTACTTAGGATTGGGATGAATTAACGGAGAAATGGCATCCTCGGGGTACTTGGTTGTTGCTTGAGTTAATTGGAAATTATAAGCAAAAGTACTTGATCATTCCAGTTTCGGAGAAGAGTATTTGGTATGAATTGTGGCAGAAGGAGGGTTTCGAAGATAAGGAGTGGACTTCTTCCGAGAGATTGTTATTGGAAGAACTAATGTTGGAGGTGATCAAATTTAACAACAAATTTCTTGCTGATCATCTTTCTCAGGAATTTGATCAACATACACCGTCAAGAGAGCAAAAATATTACTATGGATCATACTTGATATCTTGTGATTTACCTTGTTCAAAACCCTAAAACCCGACCACAGTTGGTACCTAAAATCAACCATACTTATCCAGCATCCACATAAATCCCTCGGGACCTATTCGGCCTGACGCACCATTCCCAAACACCCTGTGTAAATTTCACTTGTCAGGTCAAACCGCACAGGTGACATTTCAAAGATAAGTCAAACTCTGCATACGTGGCAGACCTTACCTTTAACATCAGTGTTAGCACATTTGTGTGTGTCAACATTTGGCGCTAGAAGAAGGGGACATTTTCACTTGTCAGGCCAAACCGCACAAGTGACAGTTTGATAATGTTATAAGGAAATTTTGCATATTGAAATACCACATCAATAACGTTGACAAGTCAATGACCCATCCTACTCCATGTTAGGGAATTTTTGGCTAGTCAAATCTTTCTCTTCTCAGGCTTCAGAAGAGATTGGGCCTGACACTTTGGGTTTCCATAAACTACATAGGATAAAGCCCAAGGGACGAGTCTAGAAGAAACTTGGTTCCTCCTTTGGACGGTCCAAATGAATAGGCCCAACATCAGTCTTGTTTGGAACGTCCTGAGGTCAAAAATGTTCTGGCTAAGTAAATGTTTCTAGTCCTCATGTGTCACCTCTCGCCCAAAACCATGCCCATCAAGGTTGTCAGCCTTTTTTATGTCTCAAGAGGACACGTGTACGGCTTGTATGAAGTAACCTAGCTCAACACTCCAAAGGAAGTTGAACCTGGACCAACCCACCACCTAAGGTTGAGGTCACTATAATCAGAACCAATAAAATACATTATTACCACTCAAGTGTAAAAGAAGATTCACGCAATCCCACCTATAAATAAAGGAAGCCTCCTTAAAAATGAGGAGAGCAAAAAAATTACTATGGATCATACTTGATATCTTGTGATTTACCTTGTTCAAAACCCTAAAACCCGACCACAGTCGGTACCTAAAATCAACCATACTTATCCAGCATCCACATAAATCCCTCGGGACCTATCCGGCCCGACGCACCATTCCCAAACACCCTGTGTAAATTTAGGCCAAACCGCACATGTGACATTTCAAAGATAAGTCAAACTCTGCATACGTGGCAGACCTTACCTTTGACATCAGTGTTAGCACATTTTTGTGTGTCAACAATGCTCATGAGAGAAAAACTGATTGACATATCTAACTAATTTCAATATTTCTTTTTAAGTTACATCCACATTCTGATCATGAAATTATTACTATATTTATTTTAAACAGATCACCACAAGATCAACAGGAGAAAGTTGCTGCCGGTACCTTATTGACAGCCATTTAATTATTCTTATGTAGAAGAGATAGCTATAGATATTTCCTTATAAGTATATTTGCAGTTTGATAATGTTATGTCCTAACTTTTATGCAATGGAATTTTATTTTTCTTCAACCATATGGTATGAATAAGAATTTATGTGGTATGAATAATAGTCCTCTTTTGCCACCTATTGAATTTTTCCAGAAAAAAGAAATATGTCATCTAGCTTAAATATTGGTTTCGGAGGCGGTGCATGCTGTAAATGCACATCACAACATTACAAAGATGTCACACGATATATGATCAATATAATGGTGTAATAAGGTATCGGCCAGGAACGGCACGGCATTCGAGCTTCAAGCAAGATCTCATACCCGTCTCAAGCAGAAGCTGTCACAATCATTAAATCCAAATTTAATTATTCCTAATTCCCAAGGAAATTAGGAATCTGTCTTTGGCAACAGAAATTGATTTCTCAGAGAATTATTTGATGGGGGAGATCCCAACTGAGTTCAGCAAGATAAAGGGTTTATTATTGATGTACATCTCTCAGAACCAGCTTACTGGAGTAATACCGAATGAGTTTAATGTCTTGAGGAACTTGACGATGCTTGATCTCTCAATCAATTACCTAACAGGTCCTATACCGTTTGGGTTCAAATGCGTCTATTACAGCTTTTTGACAACTCTTTGAGTGGTGGCATTCCATAAGGGCTTGGACTTTACAGTCGACTTTGGGTGGTTGATTTTTCAGACAACAACATGACTGGAAGAATACCTTCTCATATATGTCGACATGCTAACTTAAATTTTTTGAATCTTAGGTCTTATAAGCGTGTGGAAACATCCCAACTGGGGTCATCAACTGTGAGACACCAGTGCAACTTCATCTGGTCGGTAACTAGCTTGCTGGCAGTTTTCCTTTAGGGTTGAGCAAGTTGGTGAATCTTTCTGCTATTGAGTTGGACTAGAACAAGTTCAGTAGGCCAATTCCGTCAGAAATTGTTTACTGTCAAAACTTGCAAAGACTTCAAATTGTGAACAATTACTTCACGTCTGAGTTACCCAAGGAAATTGGCAATCTATCTCCACTAGCTACTTTTAATATATCTTCTAATATGCTAAATAGAAGGATTCCACCTGAGATTGTTAAATGCAAGATGCTTCAACAACTTGATTTGAGCCGGAACAACTTTGTTGATTCTTTACCAAATGAGCTTGGAACCCTCCTTCTGTTGAGCTTCTCAAGCTTTCGGAAAATAAATTTTCTGGAAAAATTCCTACAGCATTAGGAAACCTCTCTCATCTGATAGAGTTGAACTTATTTTCTAGTGAGATACCTATTGCGTTGGGTGATCTTTCAAGCTTGCATATTGCTATGAATCTCAGCTGTAACAATTTCAGTGTTAGTATACCACTTGAACTTGGCAATCTTAATTTACTGAAATTTGTCCTGCTCAATAATAATCATTTGAGTGGTGAAATTCCCCGTACATTCGAAAATATTTCGAGATTATTAGGATGTAACTTCTCTTACAATGACCTCAGTGGACCTTTGGTTCCCATACCACTGTTTCAAAACATGGCCATTAGCAGTTGCATACTAGTTTCTCTTTGATGACTTTGGGTGGAGTTGCTTTTTTTTAGTCTCTAGAAGTTGAAATGGAATAATCATATTGGAAGGGAATGGAAATTCATAGCAAATCTCCTTAATTAATTAGTCAATTCATTAACTATGTATATATTTACGGTGAGTAATAATATACAAGGCGACTCGATTGCTCGTGCTCTTGCTAGACAAGTTGTTTCTTATTCGGTGGAAAAGATTTGGATTGGTGTTTCAATATCCGTGCCGTGCCGTGTTGTGCCGGCCCCAATTTACAGCTTTAGTACTTGAATCCATTTCTGACCCATTATTATTTTTTTAAATGTTAATCTTAACACCTTGGTAGAAGTTTTAAGATCATATCGCAACTGTGATCTCAAACAAAAAAGATAAATCATCTGGTAGAGAAAGTTTGATATGCTTCTAATAATAATAATTGAAGTTCTAGGAAAATGAAAATGAGGCACGTCTACTAATGAAAAATGAAAATGAGAGAGAATTGAGTTCCAAGAAAGTACAAAAATCTCCAGCAGCATCTTTTTGTGTCGCTTCTTTTTTGTGTCCTCCAAGTGAAAAAGTTAGCAGGTGCAAACCTTATTTGTCTCACCCGCCACATCTCCTCTTTTCTCTCTTTAAATGCTCTCTCAATGTATAAACAATTAAGTTTGACCTAATAGTAGGGGATGTGAGTGTCAATTAATGATAAAGTTGTTTCTAGGTGCAAGAGGCCAAACCCTAGGGAGGCATCGTGCAATTTGCTATATATTAGCTATTAATTCAGAATTCAAATTGAGCATAAGCCTAGAAGTGCCATAACTGAACTACACAACAATTGCTGTTTTTTTTTTCTTAAAATAAATTATTATTATTAATTTTAATTGAGGATATATTTGTAAAAATACTTGAATTCCTTTTTCCAGGGAATCAATCAAATTTCCTTGCCGTAGGAAACTAGTTTTCAATATTAATATTTTAATATTAATTTTAAAAATTTTAAATATAAATAAAATATTATATTCCAAGTTTTCAATATCACACATTCACTAATTTTATACACATGAAACTAGTATTATTTTAAAATATAGTAGTTTTATATACGTGTACTTTACACAAAAACAAGGGAGTGGTTGGATTCAATGATAAATGAAAAAAATATGATATCATTAGCCATTTTGACTAAGGAGCATGTATAGCTAGCATGGTTGATTATGTGCTAAGCCATTAACTTTTAAAGATGATAAGTGACAGAGGGAGATGTTTGTGCAGTTATGAGAAAAAGTTGCATATGTGTGCCATTAGGCCTAATGTTAGGTGTGTTTGTGCAATTTATCGAATAAAGTTGTTCTTGTCGTTTGAGTTTTCACTTATATATATATACATAAATTCTATTATCAGTTCGAACTGACAAAAGTTATATCAGTTCCTTACATGTGGGTCACTGGATTTAAATACTTTGACTTGGCTGTATGCACTTGTCAGTCAAAGTATTTAAATCCAGTGGCCCATATGCAAGGAAATGATATAACTTTTGTTAGTTCGAACTGATAATAGAAAGACTGTATATATATATATATCCCAAAGAGTAAATTGCAACCAACCTCCTTGAGGTTTAGCCTTTGACAACCAAAAACAACTTTATTATTAATTGACAATGACCTCCCCTACTGTTAGTCAAAGTTGGTTAAATTTAACCATTGACCGGATTTGGGTGCTACAAATACCAAAATGTCCCTGAATATTTACTCAATGTTAGTAAAACTTGTGAAGAAAAAAAGAAAAGAAAAAAAAACTTGAGAAAACTTAATCCGTAAATTACTTGATTATTTACTTTTATAATCCTAATAAAAGACGATTTGTCTTTTAAAAAAAATAAAAAATCAAAACCTTCTTCACTAAAAACCTCTTCATCTTCTTTTTCTAAAAAAAAAAAAAAAAACACCCAGATTCATCATCTCTAAAAGTAACCCAGATTCATCTCTCTGAACCTCTCCGTCTTATCTCTAAAGCCACAAGTTTTGTTATAGTGGTCATGTTTCATCTTGACTGAACATCTCCATCTTCTCTCTCTAAGAAAAAACAGATCTCGTTGAATCTTGTTTGGTTTGACAGTGGGATTGGCTTGGTTTTTGGATGATGTTGAATCTGGTATCTGGATGATGGTGATGGTGATGGTTTGGTTGGGTTTGAATCTGAATGATGATGATGGATTTGGGGTTGGCTTCAATTGAATTTGATGGAGTTTTTTTTTTTCAATTATTGATTTGGGTTTGAATCTAGATGAAATCTAATGGTGATTGTGTTTTTGTTTTTAAATTTGTTTAACTTCTGTTTGGATTTCACTACAAACTATAGGAAATTTGAGTGTTGATTCCACCATTTCCATGTCTGCAACAATTGGAAGGAAGCCATTTAACAAATTTGTGTGATTTGTTTGCTATATTTTTTAACCTTTTTTTTTTTTTTCTTCTTCTTCTCGTCTTGGTGTTTATTTGATTGAGTGTATGAAGATGTTGAATTACAAAATTTACTGATGTACGATAACAAAGAAACATAGGAAGTGATGATTTGAATGTAACTGGATTTGCTTTTTTATTTTATTTTTATTTATTATTTATTTATTTATTCAAAGATATCTTGATTTTGAACTTGGGTTTCTTCAATAATTCCAACTTGTGTTTTAATGCATTCAAAGCAGCTTTTGGTACTATTATGATCAATAGATATCATAACTTTTTGCTGGGAGTTGGATAAAATAAATATTGAAATAATTGGTTTTTATATTTTAATAAAAAAATATTTTCCTTTTTTAAATATATATTTATTCCTTTTAATTCATTTTTAAAAATTAATAGTTTTTTTTTAATAACTTTTAATATTTTGATACATTTATAAGATTAAAAAAAAAAAAACATTTGTAATATTTATATGATATTATTTATTTTAATGCATTTTATTACATAGTTTTCTTTTATTATTTAATTTTTTGAATGACTTGAAAAAAAAAAACAAGTTTTATAACACGTGTCCATTTTTTATTGGACAATCAAAATAAGTAAAGTTGTTAGATTGTAAAAGGTTGGAGGGTAAAATTGTAATTCTCTAAAGTTATAAAAGTAAATAAACATTATTAAATAATGTCAAGGGTATTCTTGCCTTTTTATTTTTATCACACGGTCAAACGTTAAATCTAACGTCCGTAGACTAACGTGAGGGGAGGTCATTGACAATTAAACATAAAATTGTTTCTGGTTGTTAAAGGCCAAACCTCGGGGAGATTGGCTGCAATTTGCTCTATCCCAAATCAAAATCTGAAAAAAGTCAAGTGTAGTCAAAACCCTAACCACATAAGAATATGCAGAAAAATGAGCAAATTCCCGATGATCTCATATTCAGTATACTGCGGAGCCTGCCCACAAAATCACTGGTGAGATTCAAGTGCGTTTGCAAGTCATGGTTATCTTTTATTAGCCAGCTGAAATATGGTAACGATGAACTCATTCTTCGCTCTTCTTCTTGCCTTCATTCTATCAATTTTGATGAATCTGAGATCAAAGCGGTTACGCTTGGGTTTCCCCTAAAACGTTCATGCAATTTTTCTGTGATTGGTTCTTGTAATGGTTTGTTATGTCTCTATAATTATGAAAATGCCTTGGTTGTATGGAATCCATGGACACGAAGATACAAGACGGTATCATCAAAAGTTGGTTATCTATCTGGATTTGGTTATGATCATTCCACTGATGATTACATAATTGTGAGATTTATTTATAATAAATCGGAACATACGGCGGAGATTTATTCTCGCAATTCCGATTCTTGGCTGCAAATGGGAAAACTCCCTAAACAATTTACACGGATCTCACTGAAGGCGTTTTCCGTGAATGGAGCTCTGTATTGGCGCGGAGTATATCCTGCCAATATGAATTCCTATGAGGGGGATATAATTCCTTTTAATTCTGATTATGATTTAAGTTCCATCCTTCGTTTTGATTTAGTGAATCGGAAATTTACTATGATTATACCACCTGATGAGTTATGCAAGAAACATAATATTGATATCTGTGTTTTGGGTGGGCACCTTTGCATGGCGAATTATGATCATGATTGTCATACTGATATTTGGGCATGGCAAGGCAATAAATTATTTGTTTACAATCAAAAGCAGAAGACTTTCAGAGAATTGAAGATCCAATACGCTCAGCTGCTTTCCCGCGAAGTGATAAGATATACAAAGAGTCTAGTTTCACCTGCTTGTGTTGCTGGAAATGACAATGAGAGGTTAGGCATATACAGCTTTTTTTAATTTGTTAATTCATATTTTTATATAACTTCCATTGTTACATTTATTTATCTTGTTTACATTCAATTTCTTTCTCTCTAGTATCAATTTGTTTCTTTTAATTATAATATTATGTTCAGATTGCACTTTGATTTCTGTTTGGAACTCCTATCAATTGTTTTTCATGCCCATTAGCTTGGAAATTTTCGTCAGTTATAGATTTGTTAGTTGGACATCGATCGATCAGATTTTGGAATGGTATTTATTTATTTTTATTGAAATACTCTGCAAGTATTTGTTAATCAGTCAAATTTGTTATACTTTTGGAACTTCCCGATTGCAATTCGAGAAGTAGATTTTGAGTCAAATTTTTCTAAGAATATATATTATTCAAAACACAGTAATGTTGTTTTGTTCTGTTTTTTTCATTTACAGTCCCGTTTATAATGAAGATGTACGTGGTGTGGATATAGATATACAGGTGAGTGTACGTAGCTATTCTCGATGAATGTTAATATTTTGTTAAAAAGTGACTTAAACCTTGTATTTGGATGACAAATTAAATCCACATTAATTGAAAATCATTATGTACTAAGAAGATAATATATGTTTTTTTTTTTTTTAACAGTGGTATTTTTTTCTTATATAATGATTATGTAGAAGAGGATGACCGGAGAATATAAACAAGAAGTCAAGCCAGATATTTGTGGTCATATCTTGTCTGAATTTGCTTCGAATTGTAAGTCATCTACTTCGGAGGCTTCATTGCAATGGACTATCGAGCTACAATAATGGATAGGGGTCCGATGTGAGAGATGTACAGGGGTCTAATGTGAGAGTCAACGTGCAAAGCTTGACCAGGTCAACGAAAGATCCTTGAGACTTCTTTCATCCTTTTCATTCTTCACCTCACTCTACTTCTTCTAGACACCATTTCTTGATTGAATTTTCACTTGAAGAATGAGTTTTACTAGTTTCTTTTCCTAAGTATAAATATTATTAAACAAATGTCACAACTCAATTAGCCATTCATGTGTGAGATTTTGATCCTCTCCTTACCTTAATAGTTCTTACATTGTCATCACTTTCATGATCTATGAGATCATGTGTCTAATAGTCTGGATTATTTATATTAATTTTTTGTCTTTACCATGTAAAAAGATAGAAGCAAACAAATGATTCGGGTGAAGACATTTATAGATGAGGAGGAGATCCAAATCCTCATATGTGATCTCGACTCTTAGAATAATGAATAAAGAAGTGTCGCGTTTTCTAATTAATTGAATTACTCGAGTTTGAGTACCGTGAGGAGCTTATATATGTTGATTCTACAAAGCATATTGGTAGACAACTTAACGAGACATCTTAGTTCACGATATCACTCGTCAAGGAATGATATCACGAACTACAATGGACTAATAATATAATTATCTGAATTTTTCAATAATAATAATAATAATATCACTCACCAAGAACTGAATAATAATTTGACAGTTTCGAATTAACCAGACAAGGTTGGTTGTTGGGCAAGTGATATGTTCATCACACCAAGACCGATGAGGTTATAAAATTTCGACTATTTCAAGTCATAAATTCCGTATGTAGAGAGGTTTATCTAGGATGACCGTCCTAACTAGTTTGTATTGTTTCGTTTTGTTCTAATATATTCCAAAATAAAAATAATAACTTAAGAGTTGGTTGATGAGGAACATATACAAGGAGTCTAGTTTCACCTGCTCGTGATGCTGGAGATGACCATGAAAGGTCAGGCATATACACAGCTTATGTCAATTTGTTAATGCATATTTTTATCTAACTTCCATTGTTATATTAATTTACCTTTTCTATTGTTTTGTTAATTAGTCAAATTTGTTATACTTTTGGAACTTCCTGATTGCAATTCGAGAAGTAGATTTTGAGTCGAATTTTGTTTGGAATACATTTTTTTTGAACAATTGATCTTTATTAAAGGCCATCAAGGCCACCAATAACAAGAAAAAAGAACAACAAGGGAAACACAGTAACTTTGTTTTTGTTTTGTTTTGTTTTTTTTTTTTTCCTAATTACAGTGCCATTTACGATGAGGATAAAATAACTTCGTCATGCCTCGACTCCTTACCTTGCCTTCTAATTACCGGTGCGGATATAAATGTACATGTGAGTAAGCTATTCTTGATGAACAGTCTTTCTATTATCAGTTCGAACTGACAAAAGTTATATCAGTTCCTTGTATGTGGACCACTGGATTTAAATACTTTGACTGACAAGTGCATACAGCCAAGTCAAAGTATTTAAATCCAGTGACCCACATACAAGGAACTGATATAATTTTTGTCAGTTCAAACTGATAATAGAATTTCTGTCTTGATGAATGGTAATATTTGGTTAAAAAGTGACCTAAATACTAAAAATATATAGCTCTCATCACATTTTTCGGTTTTCTTTTTATTCGGTACTCACTAATTTTCAAAAATGCAAACCTTGTATTTGAATGAAGAATCTGCATATATTATTTGAAAATCATTGTGCACTAAGAAGATAATGTATATATGTTTTTTTTTAATTTTATTAAATGTAGTATTTTTGCTTATATAATGATGATGTGATCATTATCTAAATTATGTAGGAGAGGATGCTTAAATTGCAACAACATTCTAGGATGACCGGAAAATATAAACAAGAAGTCAAGTCTGAGATTTGTGGGCATATCTTGCCTGAATTTGGTCCAAATTGTAAGTCATCTACTTCAGGGGCTTCATTGCAATGGACTATTGAGCTAGAATAATGTACATGGGTCCAATGTGAGAGTCGACGTGCAAAACTTCACCACCTCCTCACTCTACTTCTGCTAGACGCCATTATTTGATTAAATTTTCATTTGAAGTGTCATTCTAATGAAGTTCAATTGCTAAATGGCATCCTCCACCAATGAATGTTTTGAATTTTTTTATTAATGTAGGAGCTATAGTCCATGATGATTAGGGTCGTGTTTGTTCATATTTTTCATGTTATTTTTATTTCTAGTTGTGCCGGAACTTAATCTTACCAATGATTTTTTAAATCTCTCTGATGGAATGATGTATATAACATTCTTAATTTATAAATAAAATAGCTCAAGATATAGAAGTTTGTGTCTATGTACATCTATGTTTTTCAGTCTTTTCATCCTTTTTTTTTTGTTTTTATGGATCTCTTTTTATTTTTCCATGCGCGGGAAGAAACATAACTCAATCACAATTTAACAGAAGTAGTATGCAATAGTAATGTAGAAGCGGTGAAACTAACATTTGTAGCAAGAAATAAATTACTAAATTAGTTTAAAAGTTTCGAAATTCATTTGAGTTATTTTGTCGGTTAGCTTGGTGCATTTTGACTTAGGGTAATGTCGTTGTTCATGGATCACATTTCAAGCCGGCTTTATGCGTTTTCAATACATGTACTGCTAAAATTTTGTTGAATGAGTTCAAAGTAAATTAGCCTTTGATCGATTCAAATTTGAAGGACATTAATGTTCTGAAACTTAATGTTGATGTTGCTTTCAAGGTTGAGGGTAAGGTTAGGGGTGGGGTCATGTTTGTGCAGCATTCAATCTCCCTAATGTTGATATTTCGTTTTGCTATAAGAGAAGCTCTTTATGTCGTTGGTCAAGTTGACAATGTGGTTAATCAAAAAGCATATGCCCCTTACAGGTATACTTTCTGTGGGAATTTCTTCTTTTTGTATAATCCAGAAGCAAGACCTGCAGAATTAGTTCATTAAAATATGATTAAACAACTATATATCACAACTCAAGCCATTCATGTGTGACCTCCTGAGTTTGAACAAGGCATCTTGTTCTCTTGAGATTTATAGTTCACGATATTACTCGTCAATGTGTAAATGATAGCACGAACTCTAAGTACTGACTAATAATAATTATCTGACTCAACAAGAACTGAGGAATAATTTGATTCCATGAATACCAACAGTAGCTTAGATTTGGTTGATGAGGAATTCTTTGGGCCCATACAAAAAAACCCAACACACAGACTCGGGTAGGGCCCTTTAAATATGATTTAATAACAAAACAGAAACTATAAGGGTGTATTTGGTATCGTTTTAAAATGATGTTTTTGAAAACTGTTTTTAAAATAATGTATTTAAAATGTAAATGTGTTTGGTAACAATTTTTTTAAATAGTTTTCAAAAAAGGAAAACGGAAAATGGTTTTATAAAATGGATTCAAATGCCCCCTAAAATTCTGTTAGATTAAAAGTCTAAATCACCCTTGAACTTTTCTACCTTTTCTCATATATATATATATATATATATATATTCCAAATAACATAAACACCTCTCAAAACCTGAAAAAGTCCAGTGCAGTCAAAACCCTAACCACATAAGAATATGCAGAAAGAGAAAGACGCCCACATTCCCAATGATCTATTATTCAAGATACTGCGGAGGCTCCCCCCAAAATCACTGATGAGATTCAAGTGCGTTTGCAAGTCATGGTTATCTTCTATTAGCCAACTTAAATATGGTAATGATGAACTCGTTCTTTGCTCTTCTTTTAACCTTCATTCTATCAATTTTGAAGAATCTGAGATCAAAGCGGTTTCGCTTGGGTTTCCCCTAAAAAGTTCATGCAATTTTAATGTGATTGGTTCTAGTAATGGCTTGATATGTCTCTATAGTAGAGAAGCTTTGGTTTTATGGAATCCATGGACACGAAGATACGTATCATTAGACACTAACGTTTCAGAAGAGTGTAATCTCTCTGGATTTGGTTATGATCATTCCACTGATGATTTCATAATTGTCAGATTTGTTTTTAAAAAATTGGGACAGGTTGTGGAGATTTATTCTCACAAAACTGATTCTTGGCTGCAACTGGGAATACTCCCTAAGCAAATTATACCATTCTCGCGTGTTTCGAACAATAATCAGACAGCGCTTTTTGTGAATGGAGCTCTGTATTGGCAAGTACGATATATTGCCAATATGGAATACTATGATGAGGAAGGATTTTCCTATTCCTCTTATAATGCCGAACATGTTTTGAATACCATCCTTTGTTTTGATTTAGTGGATCGGAAATTTAGTATGATTGTACCACCTGATGATGAGGTATGCAAGAAACCTGTTTTTGATCTTTGTGTTTTGGGTGGACGCCTTTGCATGGCGAATTATGATCATGATTGTCATACTGATATTTGGGCATGGGAAGGCAATAAGAAGGGAAATTGGATCAAGTTAATGAGCGTTCCATGTTTGAGAGAACTGCAATCTGATAATCAATATCTGTCTCCTGTTTTCTTGATGAACAACGGTGAACTTCTCTTGAAAACAATCATAATGCAACATTACAAGGATCACCACGGAAACAAGAGGAGGCGTGTGATATTATTTAGAAAAAATCATTTTGGGAAAAAATTATTTGTTTACAATCAAAAGCAGATGACTTTCAGAGAATTGAAGATCACATACGCTCGGCTGCTTTCCCGCGAAGAGATAAGATATACAAAGAGTCTAGTTTCACTTGCTCGTGATTCTGGAAATGACAATGAGAGGTTAGGCATATACAGCTTATGTTAATTTGTTAATTCATATTTTTATATAACTTCCATTGTTACATTTATTTATGTATCTTTTCCATTTAATTTCTTTCTCTCTAGTATTAATTTTTTTTTTTTTAATCTCTAAGTAACCTTAGAGAGATATATTATTAAAAGAACGAGAGATAGGTACAAAGAGAAACCCAAAAGGCAAAAAGAAAAAATATTCAATTCACAAAACGTAATTGAAGAACACCCCAAATATTAAGAAGAAGATCTTTTTGAATCTCTAATGGTGGACTATCCCACCAATGAAGAGAATGGAACTGCAAACCAATATTCGCTAAAAGATCAGCCACCTTATTACCTTCTCTAAAAATACGAGAGATATGGATGTTTAGATTAATTTGTTTCTTCTAAATATAATATTATGTTTGGATTGCACTTTGATTTCTGATGCAGTTATTAAGGGGGCTTAATTATTTCTAGTGTGTGCTTTAAATTGTTTGTTTTTGAGTTTCATTTAATTGCTTTGTGACTTGCAATTACCTGGTAAGGGTTTATTGACTAGAATATGGCTAGTTGTTTAGTTTTAATTATCTTGAAAATGGTGATGTAATCCCTATTTATTTCTAATGAAAAAATCTTAGAGGTAGAAGAGAGTTGGTTTGAATTTGATTATATTTTATTATAATCTTGAAGTTGAGTGAGTCCTCGTGTAATCAAGCAATTAGTTTGGTCACGTTGAGTGATTCAGGGATTATAACATGAGTTATTCTGCTGCCTTGTTCCGCAAATATCCTAGCCTTTCATTTCTTAAACTTTCCCTGCATCAATTTCTGTTTGGAACTCCTATGAATTGTTTTTCTTGCCCATTAGTAGCTTTGAAATTTTCTCATGCTCCGTCGGTGATAGATTTGTTGGTTGGACATCAGATTTTGGAATGGTAATTTTTTTTTTATAATTTTTTTTTAATAATGCATTTGTTAATTAAGCAAATTTATTATACTTTTGGAACTTCCAGAATGCAATTAGAGAAGTAGATTTTGTGTCAAATTTTGAATGGAATACATATTATTCACAACAAAGTAACTTTGTTTTTTTTTTTTCCCCAATTACAGTGCCGTTTACGATGAGGATGAAATAACCTTGTTAAGCCTCGACTCCTTATGTCGCGATCCATGTGGTGTGGATATAGATGTACAGGTTAGTGTAGCTGTTCAGTAAAATCCATATAAAATAATATTGTTGAGACTGAAAAAAATTATTATTTTAGAGGGTTACTTATTTCTCAATAAATGATTAATTTATTAATTTTTTGATAAATAAATATTTATTAATTTAAAAAGAGTTTGTTTGTTTTTTTATTTATTTATTGAAATATTACATAAATTTATGGTTTTTTTGGGGAGGGGGAAGACTCGATTTTGCAATATTGTGGTGTAGTTGTGAGGGGTTTACTACCACATCAACATCATCTCGTCAAGTGTTTTATGTTTTGATTACTTGCGCATGTATTATTTTTTTTGGGGGTCCCCTTTAGGGCAATGGTACACCCATTGTGATAATTTTTTTTATACGATCACGTGCAGCTGCCAATCATTACTAAACACTAAAAATATATAGCTCTGATCACATTTTACTGTTTTCTTTTTATTCAGTACACACTGATTTTCAAAAATGCAAACCTTGTATTTGGGCAACAAATCTGCATTATTTGAAAATCATTGTTCACTAAGAAGATAATATATGCTTTTTTAAGTGTAGTATTTTTGCTTATATAATGATGTGATGATCTAAATTATGCAGGAGAGGATGTTCGGACTGCAACAACATTCTACGAGGACGATAGGAAAATATAAACAAGAAGTCATGGAAGAGATTTGTGAGCATATCTTGTCTGAAATTGGCCCAAATTGTAAGTCATCTACTTCAGGGGCTTCATTGCAGTGGACTATCGAGCTAGAATAATAGATATATAGGGGTCTCCAATATGAGAGTCGACGTGCTGAGCTTGACCAAGTCAACGAAATATCCTTGAGACTTCTTTCGTTCTCTTCAATCTCCACCTCCTCACACTAGTCTTCTAGACATCATTTCTCGATTGAATTTTAATTTGAAGATCAAGTTGAGTTTTTTTTTTTTTTTTTTTTTTTTTTTTTCCCTAAATATCTATAATGGGAATTATACTATATAATTTTATGAAAATTATGGTTACTAATAGAAATAATGTATCAGAATTTAATATATATATATATTTTTAAATAAAATAAACTCGACACCATTTTGGGGCAAGTGTCATTCTAATGCCTAACAAATTGCATGAAACTATATTTCTAAAAGTTTGTCACACTTTTATAGAGTTTATGGATTATTGAGTAATTTTTTATTTGAAAAACGTGTTAGCTTGGTGCATTTCAAGCAGCCTTTATATGTTTTTAATACTGCTAAAATTCCGTTGAATGAGATCAAGAGTTATTCGTTCTGCTTTTGCTATTTGGTCTTTTATCAATTCAAATTTAGTTGCTAAATGGCATCCTACGCTGAAGAATATTCTAAAACTTAATTATTGTTGATGCTGGAGTTGAAGTAGGGATGGCAAAATTCCCCGTGGGGACCCGCACTTTTAGGGTGGGGATGGGTTTCAATTTGGTGGGGATGGGGATAGATAGTCTAACCCGCAATGGGTATGGGGCGGGGATGAGTTGTATACTCCCTACCCCGTCCTGCCCCGTTTAAAATAATACTTAGTTAAACTACGTAATTTCAAAGAAAAGAAATATATATATATATATATATATATAGTTTTTCTATTATCAGTTCGAACTGACAAAAGTTATATCAGTTCCTTGCATGTGGGCCACTGGATTTAAATACTTTGTCACCTCAAAGTTTTAAAGTGAGCAAGGAACTTGTCGGTGACTTTGTCAGTACTTTAATAAGTTAAGTTTAAAAGGCACCTATTATGGTGAATTACCGAAATTGCCCTCACTTAAATGATTTATGTTATTCCCTTTCTTTGTACTATTCTCTGTCCTCCACACTTTGCAAAAAAAAAACTGACAATAGCTCTCTCTCTCTCTCTCTCTCTCTCTCTGTGGAATTTCTTCTTCGTGTTAGCTCTCTCTCTCTCTCTCTGGAATTTCTTCCTCAAGTTATAAAAAACTGACGTGACATGGTTCAGTAAAATAAGGTAAAATTTCTTAAACTTTCTTGTTTTAATTTGTTAACATTTTCATTTGTTCCTTTTCATATGTTTTCTGAGTATTTTTTGAGTATTTTTTAAGCCGTAAGCCATTTTTGGATCTCTGAGAGTTTTCCATAGATCTGTTCCCGAGCCTTTTCATGTTTGTTTTGTTGCCTTACCCGTGACTTTTGATTCCTTACCCGTGACTTTTCATGCCTTACCCGTGACATTTCATGCCTTACCCGTGACTTTTGTTGCCTTACCCGTGACTTTTCATGCCTTACCCGTGACATTTCATGCCTTACCCGTGACTTTTGTTGCCTTACCCGTGACTTTTCATGCCTTACCCGTGACTTTTGTTGCCTTACACGTGACTTTTGATGTGTTTTCTTTTATTAATGGTTTGTGATTATTAATTTGACAGCGTCATGAATCGGGTTAGAATAGTAATATCTTACAACGGTCGATGGGAGCAGTTACCTGACGGAAGTCAGAGGTTTGTTGGATCCAATAATCGGGGAATGTATGTGTCAAAGAATATGACTTACGAAGAATTGGTGGCGATTGTACATACTATTGTGAACTATGATGTAAACAAATACAATGTTGATTTGTCATCAATATCAATCGTTCCTGGCAGTACGTGTCGCACATTTATAAGGAATGACGACGATGTTCAGTTTATGCTGGGGGAAGATCGAGTGATCCCTCAAGTATGTGTCAGTCTAACTGAGCGGACAGCTGGCGATATGGTAGGGAATGATATTCCTCCTCCTGAAAATGCCCAACAATTAGGATCTTTTAGCGGTAGCAACCAAGTGTTCACCCAAAGGAGTGGCAGCGAAGGTGGGGGAAACGTGTGTGGTGTCCCACAGGTTGCAGTCAACCATGCAGATGCAATTGAACCTCAATTTGGTGATGTGTTTGGTTGTCGAATTGAGCAGTACGATGCGCCGAACAATGAGGTGGATAATGAGGCAAATAATGATCAGGTTGATGATCTGCAAAATGTGGATGAAGAGCCTGCACAAATGCAAACACGTGGTAGACGTGTACAAGGAGTTAGTGGCACTGCACCGGATATGCCAGGGACATCCGAGGTCCGTTATAATGTGACAACATCTGATTCAGTTGATGCTACAACTTGGGTTATTCCGGGAGCAGATTCATACTCATTTGGTACTGGTAGAAGCAACACCTTGGCAGCGCCAGAACCGACAACCATGATTTATAAATGTCAATTTTTTCCTAGTAAAAAGGATTTAAAGAGGTTAGTTGGTGATTTTGCGATGCGGCAAAACTTTGAATGGAAGGTGAAAATGTCCAATAAGACAACTTTACATCTGGTTTGCATCGTTGATGACTGTTCGTGGAAATTAAGAGCAGTGAGGAGAGATGAAGGGACTTACTTTCAAGTCAGAAGTTTTGTCAATGAACATAGTTGTCCCTTGGAGGAGGTTCACCGTCGCCACAGATAAGCCAGTGCATTCACAATCGGAGAACCCATTGCACCTAGACTTTAACAACATGATGGTCGTCTCATGCGTCCGAAGGACGTAATCACCGATATGAAAACAATGTATGGCATCCAAATCATGTACAGTAAGGCACATGATGCCCTGCAATACGCATTGTCATTGACCTATGGAACGCATGAAGAAAGTTTCCAAATGCTGCCATCTTTTGCATACGTTTTGGAACAGTAAAATCCTGGCACAATCACAGACTTACAGTGCGTAGACGATAGTAAATTCCTCTACTTTTTCATGTCATTAGGGTCCTCAATTAGAGGTTTTCAGAGGTGTATGCGTCCTGTGATTGCAGTTGATGGTACCCATTTGAAGGGAAGATTCGGTGGTACAATGTTTGTGGCAACTGCACAAAATGGAAACGAACAGGTGTATCCAATTGCTTTTGGGTACGGTGACTCAGAAAACAACCTTTCATGGGAGTGGTTTTTGGAATGCTTGAGAGGTGCCCTTGGTCATATAGATGATCTGGTTTTCATTTCCGATCGTCATGCAAGCATTGAAGCAGGGATTTCTAAAGTGTTCCCTTATGCAACCCATACCATATGTTGCTGGCATTTTGGTGAAAATATGAAGAAACGATTCCATAGAAAGGATGTTGCCGACATAATGGATAACACTGCTAGGTCGTACAGGCAAATCCAGTATGATCGCCACATGGAGGAGTTACGTAAGCTGCACAAGGGTGCATACGATTATGCCATTGATGCCGGTCCACACAAGTGGTCCCGCGTTCACTGTCCCCAAAGAAGGTACAGGTTGATGACCACAAATGTTGCAGAGTGCAAAAACTCATGCTTAAGATTCGCACGCCAACTGCCACTGATGACACTGGCAGAGTTCATTCGGAATATGCTACAAAAGTGGTTCCATGATCGACATGCAAATGCACGGTCCATGCGGCATCGATTGACCGACGCAGCACATCTTGTGATACTGAAACGTGTCGAAAAGTGCGGTTATATGACCGTAAATCCAGTTGACTGGAACATATTCTCCGTCAGACACAAGGGAAAACAGTGGACGGTTGACTTAGCCCGGAAGACATGCACATGCAACAAATTCCAAATGGACTTGTTACCATGTTCACACGCACTCGCAGCGGCAAGGTACATGAGGACTCTGTCCAGTTAACGCTTTATATTACCCATATGTGAATCTAACTGTTTTCATTGTTGCAGGGAGCGGAACGTGGATTTCACATCTCTATGTGCGGACTACTATAAGAGGGAGACACTTATTGATGCATACTCGGTTCCTATTATGTCTGTTGGTCATCCTTCTTCATGGGTAGTGCCATCCGACATCGCAGCACGGGTGGTTTTAAATCCAAAGACGAATAGACAATCCGATCGCCCGATGGAGGGTCGACATGTCTCGTCTTCGGAGAGGACAACCATACAGTCGTGTAGAAGATGTGGACAAGCAGGACATAATAGCAGGAGGTGTTCCAACCCTCCTATGGTTAATGAAGGTCCCAGTAGAATTATTCCCGAAGAATACCGTCGCAAGTGCAGCATCTGTCATTCAACTGGACACAACAAACAAACGTGCCCTCAGAAGGACTCTACTGTGGAATGAATGTTGTCATGGAAGCGATTGAAGGGATGAGAGTTGCATTGGGTGCTGCTGTTGTGTTAAACTACTGTCTGTAGGGGCTTTTCCATCTTGCTCGGAAGGTTAGGGAAGTATACTGGAAGATTTACAACTCCCTATATATTGGCGCTGAAGATGCTCTCGTGGCTGCTTATCCGACACTAGTCGATGAGCATAATAACATATACAGTAGGCCAGAGTTAGTGATGTTTATCTGAGTGCAACGAGTTTTAGCTAGAGAGGGCGAAAAGATGAACCATGCAATCATCTTAGGACTTATGTTTTAGACATGTGTTTTGGATTTTAGTTGCTATAGTTTGTTTATTTCCACAAGTCACCATACCAGTTGATATACTCATATATGGTACTTTTTAACTTTGTGTATGCTTTGATATATGTCAATATTTTAGAAATGAAAACCACATGGTGTAGTTTCTTGCAATTTGCAGTCTTACCTACACCGTAATGCTTTTATGTAGAACTATTCTAATTAATTTTGTGTTCCGAAATTGATTTGTATTTAGTTCTTCAAATTAATCGTGTTGTTTAAATCGTGTTGGAGTGAAATGACTTATTCACTTAAATAGGCAAAATCGTGTGTGCTGGAATTGAATAAATTTAATCGAATAATTTAAACAAAAAAAACATATGTTATGTACATCAACTGTATAACAGAGAACAACCCATATATACATCAGCTACACAACACTGTTGTGTAGCGAGTTGCAAAAAACCTCCACAGCCATCTTCTCCCTGATGGTGCACATATCATCTTCTGTCCGGTCGAACTCCTTCCTGTTTGCTAGCAAGTACTCTGCCAATCTCAAAGTATGGGGACCACAGTTACCGCTGCAAAATCACCAATTAAATAAGCATTAGACTGTAATTTTATTAAAACCTAATGGGATAGAATAAACTCTTAAAAATAACATACCCCTCCTGTTGTTGGGGCACCCCATGTCTTCCATCCAGGATGCTCATCCGAAAGGCACTCTTCGACAATTTGTACGTCTCATCATCCGCCGTTCTGCTGTCGTGAAACTCGATATGATGCAACATCGACGGAATAAACCAATGTAGGCATGCGACCTGCTTAAGCCTGTGCTCCCATGGAACCTGCTGTCTGAACGGGCTAACAGGTAGATCTTCCCCACCCTGAGATCTACGCTCGCCAGTACCCAATGCACCCGTCCAATGTTGCAAGGAATCAGAACCTGTACGTGTTTTAACATAGTCTTATTTGTCGGAATTTAAAACATAATATATTACATTATGGAAACAAAAATAATTGGAACCCTTACATAATCAACCTCGTGCCATGGCCGGGTTCCGTATGGGATAATTCCTCGGACCATCTTCAGGTCGTCATTGGGCTACCTGTGTTCCAGCATCTTCCATCCAGGTGGGGGTTTGCCCACAACCCCAGCACCGAAAATTTGCTGCCACTGAATCTCTAAGTATGACTGTACATAGAAAAATAATCGCAGCATTAACTAACACATCAATGCACAAATGAAAACCTATCAGTACAGACACTTACATAGAACTGTGTATGGAGTAAGTTGACCCTCTGAGTGTACACGTCAGGGTATGCTCGCTGACGCTTCCATAGAATATTCATGTACGCGTCCATGTGCTGAAAATGTAAACATTTTATATTATTACGAATCAACTATTACTCATACAAACTTATACACAGTATGTTAACTAATTAACATACCGATTCCTCTAACTCCATGAAGTTGGTCTGCAACCGTTGGAACCAAGTTACGCCAACTAGTAAAGGTAGATCCACATCACGTCTGCATAATTGTTGAACAAGTTAGAGAACAAAGTAATAATAATAAAATATTGCAAAATGAACACGTATGCTTACGTTTCCCCCGTCGTGTTCCTCTTGTAGGCTTTGTACGCTGTAATGTAGTAGGGATCTATCAAGTCATGGGGATTGAATACATGCGCCAATGCCGCTGATGTCGGTGGCCTGGTCCTCGGCTTCTTTGGTAGACAGGGGTTTGTGTATGGGGACAGCAACATCCAACCTCGCCTGCGAACACGCGGCACCATAGGTGGAGTACGGTACTGACCACTGGGATCCATATGAGGAGGGGTGGGCTGAGGAGGGGTGTGCTGTCTGGATGAACTCACCCTCCGTGTATCACTCTGAGAATGGCTGCGGTGTGAGGATACACTCTCCCTCCGTGTATCGCTCTGATGAGGGGTGCGTTGTCTGGATACACTCTCCCTCTGTGTATCGCTATAAGGAGGGGTGCGCTGTCTGGAGGAACTCTCCCTCCGTGTATCGCTCTGAGGAATGGGAGGGCTACGTCGGGTTCGCTTCAGGGGTCGCACTGCACTGGGGTCGACGACCGGAGGTGCCACCCATGCAACTAGTGCTATCTCTGTACCGGTAGTGCTGTCAGGTAAAACCAGAGGTGGTACCTGCGCTGCCTCTGCTATCTCTGTATCACTGGGTACCTCCTCTCGTTCTGTCGCACCTTGACCCCACTGATCGGATACTGTGTCCATAGACTGACCCTCCGTAGTTGGTGGATGCCCATGTCTGCTCCCTGGCTCTGTCCTATCCTGACCAGTACCTGTCCTGTCTTCGGGACTAAAGTATTTGTGATGGTCATCGAATGGTGGGTCATCGAATGGTGGACCATCCATACGGGACTGTGGCGTCGTACCCTGTAACGCCCGGATCATATCTAGCAACTGTCCATGATGCCTATCTCGTGTCTCATCACTTTTTTTTATAGCAGCCATCACATCATCCCGTACAGATCGAACTTCAGCCATCACTTCATCGATTTTACGGTCCCAACCCTAAAGGATTTCAAACTCTATTAGAACTTAAACTGTTCAGTCGAGTGAAATTAAATAATGGGGTTTTAATTTTTTTACGTACCTCTGGATCACCTCCACATGAATCACCTCTAGGTCGAGGCTGTCTAGGCAATGTGGATGGTACCGGGCTACGCGTCCGGAGACTCTCAGTGCGAGCATCTAGGTCTACATCATCTCCAGGTGTAGGCTGTCTGGGAAATGTGAATCGTACCCGCCTACGCCTATTGCCACCCTCAAGTTCTGAACCCTCCATATCAGTACGTTCAGAATACGAAGCATCCATACCATCGCGTCTGGAAAACATAGCCTCAGTATCACTGGGTCCAGAAAACAGACCCTCCATATCAATGGGTCCTGCAGTCATATGTCGTTCCGGATCCGGGAGGTGACCAAGTATATCAGGGGCATCAAAATCATACAGATTGGCTCTTAGGTCTATGCCTTCGAAGTACCATTGAGCCCTCTCCGCAGCCGTCGGCACCAATTCAGGCCATGCGCACATCTGAAATTGAAGTTAAATAGTTGTCATTGTATATATACTAATAACTATCAACATTAACAACATCAGCACTTACCTTTTTTGTAAAAACAGCATCCAGCTTTTTCGCCCTAGGTCGCTGACTCAATTCCCATTTCAGAATACGTGGGGTGGGGGGTAGCTCGATTACTCGGCGAATCCCACATTTAGTATTGCCAAGCTCCGGGATAACCTCAAAGGCAAATACCTGCGTAATAGAAAAGTACGATACGACATAAATACAATAGTCATATAAAATAAACTACAATTAAAGTATGGATTCAAATTCGAAATTCTCACTAATAGTGCATGCGATAGACCGTATATGTTGTACGTCAACTCGAGGTTGGGTACGTCAAGGTCCTCGCCCTCTTCGCGCCGTTTTTCTGCCAACCGCTTTCGTGGACTATTAAACACCCGCTTGAAACCATAAATAGACCGCCTATACACATATGTGCCCCACGGGAACGCATCAAAAGCGTCCAGGTCCTCAACTAGGCGAAACTGCCATATTGGAACTTTATCTCTCCCGTCGGACCCCATCAGTATCCGGTTCAGCATAAACAATAAAGCAAGCTTCACCGCATCGTACTGCTGTTCAAAACTACCAATCCGCAGCATCGCTCTCAACTTTTCAATATCGACTTCTTGTTGACCCCGAAAGTACCGCTCGTGTATGCCATTCTCTACCACTTCATACCTCATCGTGTCGAGATCGACTCCAAACTTCAAATCGGTGATTAGACAGAACTCAACCTTTGAGAACCGAACAATATGCTTACCTAACAAAAATCTCATCTCATCAGCCGGCCCATCATGATGCAACTTGTGCAAAAGTAAGTAATGGACAATTCCACTCGAAAAATGAATCTCACGATGCATCTGAAGGAAATGTCCAAAACACGACTCAGTATACCGACATAGGTCTTCGATCTTCAGATGTTCAGGTATACTGTTAAGTGCGGTGTCAACATATTCCAGGTCATCGAAATGGTCATGGCGATTAATTTTTCCCTTGAACCAATCTGCCTCTGGAGTTTTCAAAAAATCCATTGGGTCATTCCTCATCTGCATATTCACAGAAAAAAAGCATATAAGTTCATGAAAAGGCTCCAACAACAAGATTGGACCACTGAATTAAAAGTCATGGGAAGTGTATTAAAAGTCACGGGAAGTGTATTAAAAGTCACGGGACACTATACAAAAGTCACGGGAAATGCATTAAAAGTCACGGAACACTTATGAAAATTCACGGGACATTATATAAAAGTCACGACACACTATACAAAAGTCACGGGACACTATACAAAAGTCACGGGACACTATACAACAGTCACGAGACACTATATAAAAGTCATGGGACACTATACAAAAGTCATGGGACACTATACTGCTATCACGTGACACTTATCAAAAGCCAAAAGTCATGGGACACAATACAAAAGTCACGGGACACTATACAAAAGTCACGACACACAATACAAAAGTCACGGAACACTATACAAAAGTCACGACACACAATACAAAAGTCACGGAACAATATACAAAAGTCACGACACACTATACAAAAGTCACGGAAACCCAGAAATTCATCGTCCTCAAAACAACTCTTTTCTGAAACTAAAACCCTAACCTAACCTCATCGTACAAACATAATCAACCACAATCACAAATCCAACCTAATCTACATCATGAGTATGGCATCAAACATCAAAACACATGAAATTATCAACATGAAAAACGCGTCAGAAAGAAGAACTTACCCGTGTCTTTTTAGATCGCCGGTGACTTCTCGTCGATGCCATTTCTGTTGTGTTTACTGTAGCGCCGTCGCCGGTAGTTCATCGTCCACTTTCCGTCAACTTTAGGGCTGTTGGACCGTCGGTTCTACTCACCCGTTACTTTTTCTCTCACCGATCTGCTCAACCATGACTTTTTCTCTCACCGTTTCAAAATTGCACAAACAGACAAATGAGGGT
This sequence comes from Acer yangbiense, assembly GCA_008009225.1. Lineage (NCBI taxonomy): Eukaryota > Viridiplantae > Streptophyta > Magnoliopsida > Sapindales > Sapindaceae > Acer > Acer yangbiense. Next base: position 5,211,004 of record CM017761.1, on the reverse strand, counting down.
ATTTTTGTCTGGTCACTCAAATAGGTGCCTTTTAAACTTAGATTAGTAAAGTGGTGACAGTTACCAAAAAACCACCCCAAATAGTGACATTTAATTTTTTAACCCTATATATATATATATATATATATACATTCAGTCTTTCTATTATCAGTTCGAACTGACAATAAATATATCAGGACGAAGAATGTGGACCACAGATTATGGAGAAGTTTTGATAAGTGCATACACTTTGAGTCAAAGTATGTAAATCCAGTGGTCCACATTTTTCGTCTTGATATATTTATTGTCAGTCCGAACTGATAACAGAAAATCTGTATATACATTAACCCTAACTTTACATCTCACTTAACATAAAGTGACAAAACAAAATACTATTAAAAAAAAAAACCTAGCCGCTAACTTCAACTTTAAGTCTTTAATCCTCAAACAACTCGAAGTTCACAGTTCAAGCTTTAACCTCAAACCTCAAACACAAGAGGACAAACAGTAAGTTTCTTTCTCAAATAACTTTTAAAATTAAAAGTTTAATAACAACGGTTTTTCTTTTTAAGTTTATTACTTTAATAATTCTCAACAATGGAATTAAATTTAATTCGTTTATCACTACTTCAAGTAGGCACAAATATATCTACATATGCACTAGAAAGTGAAGACTCAATATTGGTGTTATCAAGAGAAAATTGTGTAAACATACAAGAACAACATGGGGTGGAAACAAACTAAATAAGAGAGAACTAGAGAAATAAATGCAACTATTAGATGATTTGCGTTACGATTTTTGAACATTTTGACTTCATACTTTATGTTTATGTTTGAAAATGATTGAATTTACTTGTGAGAATTATGTTTATGAGATGTTTTTTTAATAGTTTCTTGAAATTATTTACTACTTTATATATTATATCATATTCAATGGTTATATATTTATTATTTAAATAATAATAAAAATTATAAATGGGGTAAATGGGTGGGGATGGGGAAAGCACTTCCCGTTGTACCCCGCCCCGCCCCAACCCGCTCCATCTATAGTGGGGTTTTACGAGGGGATGGGTTTTCAAAAAATAAATGGGGTGGGGTGGGGTGCAGGGAAGGCCACCCTGCCCCAAACCCGCCCCATTGCCATCCCTAAGTTGAAGGTAGGTTGGAGTTGGTGTATGAGCTGGGGTCCATGATTATTAGGATCGTGTTTGTGCATATTTTTATCGTATTATTTATAGTAGTGCCGGAACTTAATCTTACCAACAGGGGCGAATCATAGTGGGGGCTGCACGGTGCTGCAGCCCTGTTTACAATTTTGATTTTTTTTTTTTTTTAAGTTTTTAATATGTTATTAATTTATACAAGACAAGTGCCCAACATAATATGAATATATTATTAGAGCATCTCCAATGCTATTATGCATTTGGAGAAAATGGAGTGCCACATAGGATAGATATTAAAAAAGCTAGAAAAACTCTCTCCAATGCTATTATCTAAGTTGAATATGGAGATGATGTGGCCAAAAAAAAGTTAGAGAATATGGAGATGATGTGGCCAAAAAAAAGTTAGAGAATATGGAGTTGAGTTTCTAATTCTAGAAACTCTCCTAGAAATGCTGACTAGGATTTCTAACTCTTTCCACCAATAAGATTAAAGCTTTCAACTCTTTCCACCAATAAGATTAAATCTCATTTAATTGTAAAATAAAAGAGGAGAGAGAGTGTAATAATTGTTTTATTATGATTGGACATAAAATGAATACATATTTGACTTTAGATAATTGCATTGGAGATATGAATATGCATTTCTCTAAAAAAAATTCAAAAGTGGGCCCATAATAAATAGAAATAATGATGTGGCACTATTTAGAAACTCAAAAATGCATATTTGCATTGGAGATGCTCTTATATAGCCATATAAGCATGATGACCCTAGACTTTTGCCTTTTTGTGTGCACCATTAATGGTTTAAGAGTATCTCTAACAGTCTCCCTCGGATATTCCCTTATTTAAGTGTGTATGTTATTGCAAGGGACCATTAAGAGAATATGTGCTCCAAAAATACTTCCTTAAATGACCCCCTTTAATAATTTTTTATTATTATTTAAATGTTAAATAGTGTGTTTAATAAATATTAGATATTGTTTGTTAATTATGTAAGTGGAGCCCACCTTAAAGGGGTTTGAAAACACCCTTTAGTTAAGTGAGTGAACTCTACCAGAACACAATTAAGCGAGTCATTTAGGGACCTATTGAAGCTGCAAAAATACACATACTCCCTTAATTAAGCTAAGGGGTGTCTTTAAGGGAGGTTATTTGAGATGCACTAATAATTGAACTTCTTACTAAGGTTATTTAAAAATATATATATATATAACTAGTATTTGATTCAGCCCCGCCAGATAAAAAATCCTGGATTCGTCCCTGCTTACCAATGATATTTTAAGTATCTCCCTCCGAGGGAATGATCAATATATCATGCTTATAAATAAAATGGCTCATATATAGCAATTTGAGTCTATGTATATCTATGTTTTTTGTCTTTTCATCCATTTTTTGTTTTAATAGGTCTTTTTTTTTTCTCCTTATTTTTCTCTGTGGTGGAATTAAATTACTATATTTTGTTTACTAACTTAATGATTTAAGAATTAGAAATGGAATAAATTTGTACAAAGTTGATATTGATAACAAAGATGTCGTTATGTACAAATAACATCCCATATATATATCAATTTTTCTATTGTCAGTTCGAACTGACAAAAGATATATCAGTTCCTTGCATGTGGGCCGTTGGATTTAAATACTTTGACTTGGCTGTATGCACTTGTCAAAGCATCTTTTAAATCCAATGGCCCACATACAAGGAATTGATATATTTTATATCAGTTCGAACTAATAATAGAAAGACTGATATATATATATATATATATATATGTGTGTGTGTGTGTGTGTGTGTGTGTGTGTGTATAAGAGATGTATGAGTATTACAAAATAAATTAAAAATAAAATTAAGAAAAAAAGAAATTCAAAGACATGAAACCGTCCGTTATCAGATTCATCGGTAGGCTTTAGTCGGAAATGCCTTTGAAGGCGGGGCCGCCTACTTCATAAAGTTCCCTGGGCCCTCTAACGACCATAAAAAGAGAGAAAACCAAAACTAGCCATCCAAAACATTAAACATTCGTTTCTAACCACATATGAAATTTTAATTGTTAATAACCATATTTTTGAGAAATTACTTGAATGCTCTCATATAAAAACCATCCCCAAACTCACTCTCTCTCTCTCTCTCTCTCTCTCTCTCTCTCTCTCTCTCCTCGATCCTCTCTCTTTTTTCTCTTCTACATCCCGTCAAACTCATCGCTGGAGCTGCTTGGGTTATGCCAAACTAGCAGCGCCGTGCTTCACGAACCAACGGCGTGCTGTCGTCACGCTTCACATGGGCTTCATGAGCATGCACCAGCGCCGTTGGAGCTTCCCCTTCGCCGGTAGCATTGAGATCTGTAGAAAAAACAAAAAAACAAAAAACCTTATTTGGGGAAGAAGGGAAACATGCCAACATTTCAAGTTTCAAAAATTTCAAGTTTTTCTTCAAGATTTCAAGTTTCAAAAATTCAAGTTTTTCTTCAAGATTTTAAGTTTCAACATTTCAAGATTTTCCTTACCAAAAAAAAAAACATTTCAAGTTTCAAAATTTTAAGTTTTTCTTCATGATTTCAAGTTTCAACATTTCAAGTTTCAAGTTTTCTGTCAAGATTTCAAGTTTTCATCCAGATTTCAAGTTTTAAAAAAATAAAACTAAGTTCAGGGGTACTTTTGTAATTTATGGATATACACTGATTTTTTTTTTAAAAAAAAGTGGTTATTAACAATTAAACTTTCGTATGTGGTTAAAAACAAAGGTCACCTTTAGTTAAATGGCGGAATGGTAATGAAAATGGGAATCAGAATGGAATGGAATGGAAAGGAAAGCTGATTTCTTTGTTTGGTTGGGACTTTAAAATTAGCATCTGAATCAGTATTATTTTGTTTAGTTAACAGCTGAATGGGATTGAATTATCTGTATTTTGACCAAAATGCCCCTAATTACATAGCAGTTATAATAACATGATATATTACAAATAATAATAATAAAATATGAAAGTATATATATAATAATTATATGAAAAAAAAAATAGAATAATTAAATGAAAAAAAAAATTCTTATTCTAGCGATTGCTTCATATAAACTGAAAAAAAATAATAACAACATAAAATCAAAAGAAAAAAATTTGATATTGCGTTTGTTCACTGGACAAAAATTGAGGCCATTGTTTATTGAAAATTGGGGCGCGCCACTGTTTATTTCTTCGTTAGGGTTTGTTTATTTCTCCATAGTTCATCAATGGTATCGCCTCAATTAGGGTTTATTTCTTCATATTTCATCCATGGTATCGCCTCCAATGGCATGGAGGTTGGTTTCTTCATCCAGATTGCCGATGGTGCTGCCGCTGTTGATCTGAAAGAAGCCGGCGAAAAGGGTAATTTTTAGAGAAGAGTAAGCCGATATTTCGGCATGCGAATCTAGCACCTCCGAAATCCAAATCCAATCTTGAAGAATATCCTCCAGATCAAATCTAGATTTCTCGATCGTATATGGAGGAGACAACCTCCAGATCAAATATGGATTTCTCTTTCTTCATTCTCTCAATCTCTCGATCTCTCATCACTCTATCTCTCTCTCCTTCAACACTGTTTTTTCATATAATTATTTGCTGAAGATTATTTTTGGAAGTGAAAATGTTGTTAGGAATTGGAATGGCCTTTCCATTGGATTGTGGACGGAAAGCCTGATCGGACGATAATTGTACCTAATTGAGGTCCCCATTTCCTAGCTTTTGTGCTCGTTTTCGAGCGTATTTTTGTATATAATATGTTTTGTGAGCCATGTGTAGGTACATGTTCCCTACACTTAGTGTTTGAGCTTAAAGTCAAGATTGAGAGGCCAAACCGAGCAAAACAATGAAGAATTGGAAACCATACAGAGTTGTCACGGTCTCGCCGTTGACCCAAACCGTGGCGTGATTCATGGTCAACTGCGGCAAGCAAAATCAAGTGTTCCGTGGTGGATCCGCCGTTGAGCTAGAACGCGACATTGAGACCGCGGCACTGGTCAACTCTGTTTTCCAAAGGTTAATGGGCTGACATTGCAAATGCCCATGCCAAACACACACATTTCAGGGTCTATATCTCCCTCCTCATTCAGAAATGGGTTTCGTGCCATATATTTTTGGAAATCCCCGAAAGTCTACTTTCTAGCGGTTTTTACAGATCGTGATTCCGGGCTTTCTAGAGGGAGTTATGCCCGTTTTCGTAACGGTGCGCGAGGCTGGAAACATGACCTCGACAGAGACTTTGTGCAGAACACCCAATTTTCGGGGGGCATATCTCCCTCCTCAGATCTAACCACGTCAAGCTCTACATATATTTGGAAAGCCCCGGAAGTCTACTTTTCATCGATTTTACGAATCGTGATTCCAGGCTTTCTAGAAGGAGATATGCGTATTTCCGTAACTATGCGCGAGGCTGAATTCTTCCAGGTGTGGTCGCTACCAAGGTCGCCACCTAATAGCGACTTTGCTAGCAGCCTTTTTCAGCAACAGGGGCAGTGATGTTCGCCCCCTAGCTGGTCGCCACCTACTAGCGACTTTGGTAGCGACCTTCCGTTGCCAGCACAGCGAAGGGTCAGTTTTCAAGCCATTTCAGAAGGGCATTTTGGTCCTTTCATGCCCAGATCGTGCCCTAACTTTCCCAACCTATTTATACACCATTTTGAGCCCTCTCTTGAGAGAACAAAAACCAGCCACTAAACACAAAAAAAACACAGCAGCAGCCATCTTCATCTTCTTCCTTAAATCAAGAGAGAGAGAGAGGCTTTCAAAGCTCCCATGGAGGTTTTCCTCCATGGCAAGCTCACCACCACCACTTTCTACCCATCATCCACCACATTTGGAGTAGATTGCAAGAAGAAAGGAGAGGTCTTTGGACCAATTTCGAGCTAGCAAGCATGAAGAATTTCGAGAAGGTCATCTTCAAGGGTTGTCTCTTTTAAACTCCTCTCTTTGTATTTCTTGTTTTCTAAATGTGTAACCCCACTTGGGAAATATTGTAAACCTATATTTGTGCTCATTTATGTTATGATTGTTCTTAAATCCATTTGGGTTTTGATTTGTTCTTGTTATTATTGCATAATCTCTTATCTTGATATGCATGTGTGTGGAGATTGGAAATTGATATGTGTTCATGGATGAGATTAGGAGTAGATTAACTTAAATGTAGGAGTAGTTGTAATCAAATATCTTATTTGTGTGTGTATGTTGATGGAAGGTCGAAATGCTTTGTTTTAATGGGTTTGAGTGTATGTGGGTTAGGATTGTACCTCCATAGATGGCCTTCTGGGTATAGTCTTGACTACTTAACTCTAAAAGAATTGATGGTACTTGTTTTATGCATGGCCGTGCTAGAATAGGTTTTGGCTACATGTTCATATGCTTAATGGTAGGGACTTGAGGCACAATTGCTCTAGCCATGACCTTTGGGGAGTGATTTGTGTTTGTGAATCTCTTAATTGAGAGAATAAGCCCATAACTTGAATTGGATGTCCTTAAAGCCTAACAACCACTATTTGTGCACTTATGTATGGTCAACATATTGAACCTTGTGTGATCATTATCATGCATCTCTCCAAGCCACCATTTTATTATTTGTCTCTTTAAACACCATTCTTACCATTTCATATTCTCTTTGTTTTTATTTGCATTCTTTTCTTTATATTTCTACACACACCACACTGCAATATGCATACACCTCACACACACCATTCTCATCACATCCGCATTCTATTTACATACTTTCAATAAACACTAGAACTCGATACGGTTGACAGATGACACCTCCTTGTGGACGATACCCTTGCTTGTTGCTATACTAGTCTCTAGTCACTTGCACTAACAAGGTGAACTTGAAATATAAATATTTTGACATGCAAAACGACAACTTGTCATAGCCCATTCCACCATTTTGATGGAAACCCAATTCCATTGGAATTATCTTTTCATTGGATTTTTGTAAACCAAACATTTGTAATGTATTTATTTCCATTTATTTCCTTTCCATTCCAATGAACCAAACACAGCCAAAATTTCCATGTTGTATCCGGTCATTTTTAGCAATTTCCACATCATATATAAAAAAACAAAGTTTTGAAGCACTAGTGAGACGGCGTCCAAAGCATTTCTCTGCCACTTCTTACAAAACCAATTTTTTTTTAAAAAAAAAAAAAGACTAGGAATTGAACCAGTAACATGTAATGATTTGAAGCATTGTATTTATAATTATATCTCAAGAACTCTGCACTTTTTAACTTGTCAAAATACAACATTTAATTATAAATAACATATAAATAAATCAAATATATAGTCAAATCGAACTCAACAACTATTAGATATATTTAAACTGAAAATATGTTTATTAATTATTTTTATTTACCATAAATTTGTGTGTAAATTTTATTAAGCAAAAAAATATTCCAAGCACACTAGAACTATTTATCCCAATTTTGTTAAATATGAGGGTATTGGTAAAATGAGTGAAATATAGGAAAATTCAAGAAAAATAGCTCTAGTGTATTTTGGAGGTTTTGTTTTGTTTTGTTTTGTTTTGTTTTTTGTTTTTTTGTTTTTTTGTTTTTTGTTTTTTTTGTTTTTTTTTTTTGTGTGTGAAAGAAATGTATTTTGGAGTTAGAAATTATTTAATTGAATAAAAATAAATAAAATAATAATAAAATTGATTAGATAACAAACTAAGTATGAGTGAGATGTACTTACAAAAATACCATAGAACAAAATTAAAGAAAGGGAATTTTAGATATTAATTAAGTAGGGTTTATTTACAAAGATGAGATTTTTTTTTTTTAAATTTAATGGGTTTTCTTTCTTCTTACGAGAATGGTGTATCAATATTGCCACTCTTCATTTATATAACAAAATAAATTGGCACATATAAATTACACCTTATATTTTGGTGAATTTGACAGATTAGCGGATTTTCGTATGAAAATTTAAGGGGAGCCGATATTGACATCCATAAATATGATAAGCATACCCATATTTTAATAAAAAATTTAATTATAAAAATATCCCAATAGGAATTTACCAATAAGAATAAATTAGTTTAATTAAAAATAAACAAAATACTATTTGCACCCATTAATTACACTAATATCTTCAAATACTATTTCCCTGATGTTTTTGTTTCTGGTTGTTGTTGTGGGGTTGTTGGGTGCTCGTTTTGCTTTTCTTCGGGCTCTGTTATGCCTTGTTTCCTCTGTCTTGCTGCTTGCTGCTTGTTTTATCAGACTTGATTAATATATTTTGTTTCCGCCGTTAAAAAAATAAATCAGTAATCTACAAACAAAACATTATATTTAATATTCCAATATCGGATGGTGCTTTGACAATTTTTCAAAACATAGAGAAATCAACCATATTTAGATTAAATAATTGCATTTTTAGATTTTTAGAAATCAACCATATTCTTTTAACCAATATTCCAATATTTAATATATTTTTTTAACCATTAGTGTCCTCTGGAAGTACTACCACCGGTTCATAGTCATTAATAAACTCTCTGGCCACCCTTTTTTTTTTTTTTTTTGAAGCTTAGCTGGGATGTCCCGATGCACCTCCTAATTTTGATCGCCGATAACTTTATCAAAAAAAAAGAATATAGAAAATTTTTTGAGGAAAAAGAAGAGATTGTGAGATGGGTGTGTAAATGAGGTTGAATTGTGTTTTGATGAGAGAAAAAGAAGTGAAATTAGAATTATATATATAAGAGAGTTTTTAATTTTTTTTAATGGCGTGTGTGTTGTGGTATTATTTTTGTATGGCTTCTTCTAGATGAAGGTTTTAGTTATTAAATTAATTAAATAATTAAAAAGGAATAATAATAATGGATATTTTTTGTGATAAATGTTTTTGCTAATTTGCATACTCTTCTAGAAGAGCAGGCGGCGTCGTGTTTTAATGATATATTGACTGTTGATGTAGCTACTGCTAGTAGTTTTGATGGATTTCCAGCTATTTAATTTTAATGATATCTCAATTTTTGAACAATGTTAATTCAATAATTCTTGTTTTGTTATTATTATATTTTCTACTTGAGGTCCAAACACAATTAGAGATATTAAGCACATATTTTAATATATAAATTTTTTTTTTTGAAAACGGCAAGTTTTATTCACAGGAAAGCCAAACACAAAACAAGACACAACAACAAACCACAAAAACTGCCAAAACAACAATACAAAGAGGCACAAGAGACAAGAGAGACACCCTACGCCAGCCCCCGCCAAAACGAGACCAAAAACCGAGAAAAACAGAGCAAAAGGACCCAAAACATGGCAAGACACCAGCACCACCAAAAACTTCGCCAAAAAACAGGGAAAAGAAACAAGAGCCCCTGCCAAGAAACAATAAAATTATGAGAGATTATGTTTTAGGTCAAATTTAAAGAATAATATTATACGAGATTATGAAAACTAATATAAAGTCTAAGATTTAAAAGAGGACCCGCCATAAGTTTTGATCATTTTTTTTTTTATTATTATTATTATTAAGGCAGGAATACTTAAATACCCCTAATTACACTTGATTTAATAAAACCAAAAGCTTTAAAGTATTAAATTAAAAAATAATTTATTTTTCTTCAGAAAATAAGAATCTCCACTAGACCGAGTAAAAGTTCACACAACCCATTTACATGATCCAAACCCATTCGAAAATAGTGGTTGATGTGTCTAGTTTATCTAATCGGGTTTAATGGGTCAACCTAATTAAACATGAAATATAATGGGTCGGTTTTTGGTTCACTCTTGAAAAACCGTTAATTCGTTAATAACCTGTTAATAAAAGTTTTTTTTAAAAAATGTATTTATGAAATGTATTAAAAAAAAACTTTGTATTTAATGACTCAATAGTAAATAAATTTTAATAATCAAGTTATGGAATTTATAAAAAAAAATATCTATATAATTATGGTTAGTATATATTTTAATAATTAATTTATATACTTTGAAGGGAAGTCGGTGGACTTTAGATCAGTCCTTTCTTTGGTTTGGCGTGCGGTTTCAGAGGCTAATCGCCTGGAGATTGGTTGTATGCGTAATTGTATGGACGACCTTTTGATTCTTCGTCGTTTTGGTCTTCGGGGTCGCCCTTCTAAAGCCCCGGTGATCAAGAGTGTGGTTTGGTCACCTCCGGCCTCTGGTTGGATCAAAGTGAATACAGATGGCGCTGCTATGGGCTCTCCGGGGGTTGGTGGTTGTGGTGGTATCTTTCGGAACTGTAGATCCTTTGTGAAGGGTTGCTTTGCTATTCCTCTTGGTCAAGTTTTCGCGTTTGAGGCTGAGCTTCTGGCAGCCTCATTGGCCATTAATTTTGCTTGGAAGTATGGGTGGCATCGAATCTGGCTTGAGAGCGATTCTTCTTATGTGGTTCGTCTTCTTTCTTCTCGTTCTGACATGGTTCCTTGGAGGGTTCGTCAGGCGTGGCAGCGCTGCATCTTCCAGATCTCGCATATGGATTTTCAGGTTTCCCATATTTTTAGGGAGGGGAATCAGGTTGCAGATAAGCTTTCTAAGCATGCTTTGGAGCTTCAGGCTGATTCTTGGTGGTTCTCTGCCCCACCGTTCTGTTCTTCTTCCGTTGGCAATGACTGCATGGGTCGGGAGTCTTTTCGTTTTTCTTGATGTTTTCTTTTTCTTTTTGGTGTGGCATGCGTACCTCTTTTTGTTTGGGGTTGTTTTCCCCCTGGGTTTTTGCACTTTGTTGCTTTTTATCTCTTTTTTCTTTTCTTTTATCTTTTATATATATGGATACTGTCTAGGGGTTTTTCATCATATGATCACTTGTGATGCTTTTTCCCTTTAGATCAGTCCAATTTTATTATACTAACCATAATTTAGTATATATCTCTATAGTATATATTTTTTCTTTCTTACGAAAGAGGAAAAAATTCCTAAATTTTTGTTTTATTGAAAGAGAAAAATATTCCTAAATTTTTCCAATTTCTAAACTAAAAACTATAAGTTAATTATATAACTATATTCTGACCCTAACCCTAAAAGGGAAAAATTCGTAAATTCCTTTTTTTCAATAAGGAAAGGAAAATTCATTCATAGAGGCGGAACTTTAATATTCCTCAAAAAAATTACTAAACACTTGGAATTCATAAATTAGGAACTTAATTCCCTTTACTAAGTAGACGCTTTCTTGTCCTAATAATATTGTGAGTTCACAACCTTGAAGTCTACAGAAAGTGATTTTAATAAAAACTATTGATCAATATATATTTATTTCTTTTCACATCACCTCTTAAACGGTGAGGGGTTCAAATATTTTATTTATTTATTATTTTTTTAACTTGAATAGATGTAAAAATCGCCATTCTTGCACGTAGAGTTTAATTGTGTAATAATCTCATCAGATCCAACTATCCCAGACAGAGAATATAGTTTGAGTACAAGTATATAATATAAAAAATTAAAAATATTCAATACTTAATGTCATGTATGTAAAACCATATTTAAATTTCAAATGAGATGAGGTTCGTCTGGTGGTAAAACCCCTCACACCTATACCAAGCGGCTGTGGGTTCGAGTCATCACCTCCCAAAAAAACCTCTAATTTATGTAATATTATAATACTTAAAAAAAAAAATTCAACATATATTGCCACGGGGCGACATTTGAGCCTCAATGATGACGTGATCAGAGCTTCCCACCCAACATTCTCTCGATGTGAAGAAGAAAAATTGGGAGTGGCCTTGCATTCTTGTAGGAGCATTTATGTGGTAAATTTTGAGGTGATTGAACGATCGGTGGTTGTGATATAATTACTATATATGGATTTAAAAAGGTGTATAAAACCCTTGTTCTGATGCTGAAGTTGTCATCAACGAGAGCTTTGATATTCTAAAAAATATACACTAGCAAAATGATGATTAAAACAAAGAGAGCTGCTTTAATATTTTTGTTTTGCCTTCATGTTCTTGTAGTGAGTGTGGTTGCCACGCATGTGGTAACTGCAGGCAGTGCTGAGAAGAGGGCATCTATAGGTATTAGGAAGGCAGGTAGATTCAATAATAAATTTGGAGGCGGCTTTGGTGGTGGCGCTACTGACAGTGCCAGTGGAAGTGGTAATGGAGGCTCAAGTGGTGGCACTACTGGTGGTGCTAGTGGTAGTGGTAATGGTAATGTAGACGTTAGTGGTGGTGGAGACGTTAATGGCGGGGCTAGTGGCAGTGCCGGTGGTAGTGGCAGTGGAGGCATTAGTGGCGGTGCTACTGGCAGTGCCAGTGGTAAAGGTAGTGAAAGCGTTGGGGGTGGCGCTACTGGAGGTGCCAGTGGTGGCGCTACTGGTGGTGCCAGTGGTAGTAGTAGTGGAGGCATTAACGGTGGCGCTACTGGTGGTGCTGGTGGTAGTGGAGGCTTCGGTGCTGGTTTCAACAAAGGTGCCCAAATTGGAGTCTCAAAAAGTTTTCAATTCTCGAAAAATGTTGGATTTGGAGGAGGCATAAATGGCGGTGCTAGTGGCGGTGCTAAAGGCGGTGCTGGTGGTAGTGGTAGTGGCAGTGGAGGTGTTAATGGTGGTGCTACTAGCGGTGCCGGTGGCAGTGGCAGTGGCAGTGGCAGTGGAGGCATTAATAGCGGTGCTACTGGTGGTGTCGGTGGTAATGGTAGTGGTAGTGGCAGTGGCAGTGGAGGCGTTAATGGCGGTGCTACTGGCAGTGGAGGCGTTAATGGTGGTGCTACTGGCGGTGCCGGTGGTAGTGGTAGTGGAGGCGTTAATGGCGGTGCCAGTGGTAGTGGCAGTGGAAGTATTAATGGCGGTGCTACTGGCAGTGCTGGTGGTAATGGTAGTGGAAGCGTTGGAGGTGGTGCTACTGGCGGTGCCAGTGGTGGCGCTATTGGTGGTGCCAATGGTAGTGGTAGTGGAGGCATTGGTGGTGGCGCTATTGGCGGTGCCAGTGGTAGTGGTAGTGGTAGTGGAAACATTGGTGGTGGCTCTACTGGTGGTGCTGGTGGTAATGGAGGCTTTGGTGCTGGTTTCAACAGAGGTGGCCAAATTGGAGTCTCGAAAAGTTTTCAATTCTCGAAAAATGTTGGATTTGGAGGAGGAGTAAATGGTGGTGCTAGTGGTAGTGGCAGTGGAGGCATTAATGGCGATGCTACTAGCGGTGTTGGTGGTAGTGGCAGTGGAGGCGTTAATGGTGGTGCTACTGGCAATGCCGGTGGTAGTGGCAGTGGAGGCATTACTGGTGGTGCCAGTGGTAGTGGCAGTGGAGGCGTTAATGGCGATGTCGGTGGTAGTGGTAATGGAGGCGTTAATGGTGGTGCCGGTGGTAGTGGCAGTGGAAGTGTTAATGGCGGTGCTACTGGTGGTTTCGGTGGTAGTGGTAGTGGTAGTGGAAGTGTTGGGGGTGGCGCTACTGGCGGTGCCAGTGGTGGCGCTATTGGTGGTGCCAGTGGTAGTGGTAGTGGAGGCATTGGTGGTGGCACTACTAGCGGTGCTAGTGGTAGTGGTAGTGGAAACATTGGTGGTGGTGCTGGTGGTAGTGGAGGTTTTGGTGGTGGTTTCAACAAAGGTGCCCAAATTGGATTCTCAAAAAGTTTTGGATTCTCAAGAAATGTTGGATTTGGAGGAGGCGTAAATGGTGGTGCTGGAGGAGGATTTGGCGGGAATGGTGGTGCTGGTGGTGGTAATTAATTCAATATGAGACGAACATGAATTTTAAACAATAGCACTTGAACTAGTTATTTAAGACTTTGTCAAATGATTTACACCCTAAGTGCTTTCTTGTCCTAATGAAGACTCTTTTTTTGAAATATTACAATAATTCGGGTTTTTGGTAGAAGACTTTCAGAGAATTAAAGATATACAAGGAGTGTAGTTTCACCTGTTAGCTAGTGATATTGGTGGAGATGATCATGAGAGGTTAGCTAGGCATATACAGCTCTTGTTAATTAATTTGTTATATATATATATATGCATATTTTTATCTAATTTAATTACATTGTTATATTAAATTGTAATTATTATGGGCATTGCTGTGAACAAATTTTCTATTTTCTTCTTAATACAAATTTTCAATTGTTACATAAGGATTCCAACTCTGCCTCTCTTTTTTTTTTTTTTTTTTCGCATATTGCAGTCCCTGACTCCCTTCTCGATCTGATTCATTCTATTCTGTCATTCAAATCCCTAAGAGGGTGATTTCTACCGAATGTTTCAAGGTTCGTATTGTTCTTGATGATTGATGATCATCATGGTGATGTTTGTTTGAAAAAGTGAAACACTGACAATAAGAGAGGTCCACCGTCCACGCCATGGACAAATGTCACAAATTAATGACTAGCTATTAGCCAACACTTGAAATTATAGACACATCCTTTTCTAATATTAGAAAAAACATAAATTAGCTATCTAGCTAGCTGTTCTCCGGTTCGAATATGTGAATTTTTTTCTTTCAATTCTACTTTAGAGATGTTTCACATTCTTATGTTTTAACGCGAGGCTAGTATTTCTAGTTTTTAATTTTTTGGTTAAGTTCATTCACATTTTTAAAAGAATATAAATTTATTTTTCAATAAAAATCACAATATATATAAAGCTATCAGCCTATCATCATCATCAAATTCTTTTGTTTTGACTTTTGATTGCTAGCTTCATTTTATCAATTTTCTGAATTCTCCTATCTGAAAATTCATAATTTTTAAAAGAATGGATTTATTAATAATTGAACGTAATTCTACGTAGAGTCGTTTTTAAACATGAAAATACAAAGCAACTATATGTATTATTCAGAATTATATATAATTATATTCACATTTTTAAAAGTGCTTTGAAGAGTCTTGTTTTATTTGATGTTGGATAGTTTCGTTTAATTCATTCTGTTCCATTTTCTTTGAATGAATTTATAAATTGAAAAAGATTACATATCGAAGTGCTTCACATGTATTCACATTCTTAAGAAGTAAAGATCTGGAGTAAAACTAATGCAATAGTCGAACAAAGGCATGCCTTAGAAGGAGTAGAAGCCTTGCTGAAATCATTGCCACCATGTATCATTATTCCTGTTCCTCTGCTGCCACTGCCTCGTCTGATACTTCCACCACTTCGTCTGCCACCGCCGCCACCTCGTCCGATACTTCCACTACTTCGTCCGCCGCCGCCGCCACCAATGGCAGCCTCTAAATCAGATAACTTGAGCATGATAATTATCAGCATAACCCATAACTTCATTACATTCTTGGATTCCATCTCCACGTGCAATCAATAGCTATTAGAGTCTTGGAGTTGTCTATATATCAAATATTGATAATGTTGAACAAAATTTGAAACAACTGAATTAGACAACCTTATTTATAGGGATTTATAAAGACAATCCCAATCCTATTAGAATTCAGATGACATATTTTAATTTGGAAAGGAAACCTAACTTAAGAGTGTTTTGTTATTTTAATCGAAGTCATGATGTATTTTAATTTGGAATGGAAACCTAACTAAGTTTGGTTTTATAATTCCTACAAGGCTACATGTTTTATATGATCTTCACTTTGTCACTTTAATCTTGTAAATTAAAAAAAAAAAATCATGATTTTAATTATTAGCATTTCTTTTTACTGAAAATGCACAAATAAAATGCATCATTATTCATTACTTAGGGTCAGTTTGGTATTGCTTTTGAAAAGTTAAAATCATATTATTTTATAATTTTGATTTAAAACATGTTTGGTAAAACTTACAAAAGTGATTAATTGAGAAGTAAATAGGGTTACTTTTTGAAAGTGATTAGAATAATCTATTTCAGCATTTAATGAATCTTTTAAAATATTATTATTATCCTTATGAAATCAAGTTAAAATCATTTATATACCTTATTTCATCTCAAAATTAAATATTTTATTTAAACATTGATTTGATTTATAAAATCTTTTAAAAATATTTTTATTGTTCTTATATAATTTTTTTTCTAATTTAAATATTCTACTTAAATATTGATTTAATATATATAATTAATGAAAATGAAATAGGGTACTAAACTCATGTATATTTTAGTCAGTATAACTAATCTCAACATTTTTGCAATAAAATTATCAAAAATAATGTATACTGCTTTTGAACTATACAGTGGTTTTTAAAATACAGTTAACCAAACATCTGCTGATTAACAGCTAATGGTGATTATTATAAAAGTTACAACAATACCAAATTATCCCTTAGAATTGCTAACATTAAATTAATATAATAGTTTTTTTTATTAAAAAAGATAACATTAATTAAAAATGGATGTAGGTTTTTTTTTTTTTTTTTTTTTTTTTTGAAATATTACAATAATTTAGGGAGAGACTCGAACCCACAACCTCGTGGTATGAGTGTGTGAGGGGGCATACCATTGGATCAACCTAATCTTGTCAAAAAAAAAAAAAATGTCATTGTAATTAGAAATGATCATATGACGAGATGAGGTTGGTTGAGGTTGATCTAGTGGTAAACCCCCGACACTTGCATCATAATGTTGCGAGTACGAATCCTCCCCTAAAATAATAATAATAATAATAAAAAACCCTGAATTTATGTAATAGTGTATGTAATACTTAAAAAAAAAAAAAAAATTGATAGCATCTTTATATTGGAGTGTAATTAAAAAAAGGGCATTGAGATACAAGGTGAGTGTCAATGTTCATCCATTGCTCTTAATTTAATTTAATTAGAAGTAATACTAAACATCTCGACTCATGTTGTAAAATTGCGCCAATTGACATTTATATATAAGTTGGGATTTGAGTTAAATGTTTGACAATACCATTAAAGCAGTCAAACAGGTCCGAATCTGATGACCAATTTTGTTAATTAGAGACGCTGACTTAAGTATTCTTGAAGCTACATATGTCTTAAGCAAGATAAAATTGACTTGAATTAATATAAAATGCATGTAAATTATATTGTAATTTGTAAACCAAGTGATTAACTAAGTAAAGCAAAACCAATTATGTTTCCTCAATCTGGTAAGTTCATCAACTAAGTACATAATTCTGTGTTAATCATATGATTATATATTATGAATTAATTATTCAAATTAACTAAAGTTTAAGCCTCTCTCGTGTGGTATGGTAAATATCATCCCTGACTCAACTGATGTCAACTACTCAACTCTAATCAAAAGAAAATGGTATCGGTTCATGTATTATTTATTTATATTAAATTAGTAGAAAGAGCCTCGGCTGTGGGTGCATTAACTCTTACGTGAACTGATGCATGTAACTAGAGAGGCCTTGATATATAACAGTTACGGCGCTGATTTCTTTGGATTTCATTTATATTAATTTCTTAGACTATACTTTATTCCTTCTCATCATATAATCCAAACATATCTCTCCAGCTTTCTATAAATAACTCAACCTTTTCATGTTCTTTTCATCAACTCATCCTTTATCAATCACGTACCTTTTTTTTTTTTTTTTTAAAAGGCACAGCCCAGAAAAGGCAAACAAAGGGACCAGGCCGCCAGCACAAGACACCAAGCGACCCAAGAAAACCAAACAGAGGAAAAAACAAGAAGCCACTGGAGACACAGGGAAGCTACAAACAGCAGACCCCAGCCCCCAGCCCCCAAAACGGCAAGCCAGGGCAGAAGAACAAAAAAGAGGAATCACATATCACCCCAAACAACAAAGTCTCCCCATTTATCATTATTGAAATTCTTGCAATTCCATTTATCTTCTCTCTTTCACTTTAATTCTTTCTTAACATTCAGTAAAAATGGCCATGTTAATTCTTTTCATTATTCTCTCTATTCTCGTAAATCCATCATCAGCAAAAACAAACTATAATGTGTTGAGTTTTGGAGCAAGAGGCAATGGTGTAACAGACTCCACTCAAGCATTTATCAATGCATGGGCTGCAGCTTGTGCCTCCACAGAACCAACCACTATTTATGTACAGAAAGGAAGGTACTTGCTTGGCCCCGTGGCCTTTAAAGGTGGCTGCAAAAGCTCAGATATCACTCTACGGATTGATGGAACGTTGGTGGCTCCGGCAGATTTTCGTGTATTGGGTCAAGCTGAGAATTGGGTTAGCTTTGATCAAGTCACCGGAGTTTCCATTATCGGAGGGTCACTGGATGCTAAAGGATCTGCCTTGTGGGTTTGCAAAGCTCAAGCAGGAACTAATTGTCCCAATGGAGCCACGGTAACACATTAAACTTGCTTTGAGTTACATCTTTCTTGCAATTTCTTTGTTAACAAATAAAAAATAAAAATCGTAATTGTTAAATTTATTGTGTGAGTGCAGACATTAAGCATTACCAACTCAAACAATATCAGAATCAATGGACTATTTTCGTTAAACAGCCAATTGTACCATATCGTAATAAACCGTTGCCAGGATGTGCTTGTTGAAGGCATTAAAGTAATAGCTTCTGGTAACAGCCCGAATACAGATGGTATTCATGTTCAACAATCGAAGAATGTGAAGATCATCAACTCTTCCATCAAAACTGGGGATGATTGTGTTTCCATTGGCCCTGCCACCAACAACTTGTGGATTGAAGGTGTTACTTGCGGCCCTGGTCATGGCATTAGGTATATTCATTCACATAATTTTGTTTAGTTTTATAACATTACAGAGAAAAGGTTATGTAACGACCACTCTTTCTTTGTAAACCACTACAAATATATATATTAGTTATTTATTTTCTACCACGAATTAACATGATTTTGGTTGTAATTTGCAGTATTGGAAGCCTGGGCAAGGATATGGAGGAAGAAGGAGTACGAAATGTGACGGTCAAAAACACAGTTTTCAAAGGTACCCAAAATGGGCTGAGAATAAAGTCATGGGCCAAGCCCAGCAATGGATTTGTTAAAGGTGTTCAATTCATTGATGCTGTTATGCAAAATGTCCAAAATCCTATTGTCATTGACCAAAACTACTGTCCTCACAACTTAAATTGTCCTGATCAGGTAAGAAACTTCATAAATTTACAAACGTTAATGATTTATTTGAACTTATAATACATTATATATCATGTATTAATTATTTTCATTTTCATATATATTTTTTTTAATATCAGGCTTCAGGTGTAAAAATCAACGATGTGTTATATCAAAATATTCGAGGAACATCCGCCACTCCCGTTGCTATAAAATTTGACTGTAGCTCCAAATATCCATGTAAAGGGATAAAACTGCAAAATGTGAATTTGACATATTTAAAACAAGTGGCTCGGTCATCATGTTCTAATGTAATTGGGACAACATTCGGCTTGGTCAAACCAGATAATTGTTTGTCATTAGATTAACAAAATGTTTTCTGAACATAATTAAAAGCTAGGGTTGTTTGTAATCAGAAAAAGCAGCTTTCTTTTGTATAATATTCAATAAGATCAATGTACAGTATTCTTTTTCATGAATTTTTCTTGACTTATTAATCACAAGAAATTATCATAGAAGAGTTAAACAGGCAATATTCCTGATGATAAGGATCACTAATAGAAGAAATAATTATGGAAGAGGAGAAAATTAATGCATTAATTAGATTAAGCAAGTATATATATGCTATTTAACCTACACTCCAGCTTAGTCATACCACCACCTCCATGACGGCCGCCAGCTCCCCAAGTACTTCCACGGCCACCAAGACCACCGCCAATCTGCCTCCGAAACCACCACCACGTCTGCCAGCTCCAAAACCACGTCTATAAAAACACTAGCAGATGGCTTTGCGGGCGCACACATACTTTTTGTAATAGGATGATAATGAAGGGAGGGATATGATGCAATTGCTACTCAAACCTGTAGCTTCTTAATTTGGGTATAAAAACGCGTTTTGATTGTATTTTATTTATTAAAAAAAAAAACGCGTTTTGAATATTGTTGTTGTCCCATGAATTGGAAATACCATTTTTACTTTTAGAATAAGATGTATTTCAGTAAAGGAAAGTCAAAATAATTTTAAAATCATAAAATTAAAAAAAAAGATTGGAAGATAATCCGTAAATCTGTAATGCTTGCATGAATTAGCACTTTTTCATCAGAGAAACACTTCAGTGAATTTACCCGAAGAGAAAATATGCTTTCTAATAAAATAATTAACACTGATAGTAGACAATCCAAAACTTTAGCCTAAATTTCAATGTAAATGATTTGGTAAGTTATTTTTTCATTAACCACATCATCACATGCTGTGTGTGGTGATGACAACTTACTTGCCACTTCATTTGAGTTGAAATTTGGATTAATTATTCATTAACCACATCATCTCATATTGTGTGCAGTGATGACAACTCACTCGCCATATCATTTAAGTTGAAATTTAGGTTAATTACTTGAGTTGTATATCATTACTTAATAATTAAAGGTGCTTAAAAAAAAAAAAAAAGGGTTTTAGTTGTTTTCCTCTCATATCAAGTTTCCCAGCATAATCTTACTCGATCTCTTCTTCCGTAAATAATTCGAAGTTGCAACCCTGCAACCCTGGTCCATGAACAAACTTTATTCCAATGCAAACAATAGGCCAAAATTGCCAAACTATAACAAATTAATGAACCCAACGAGTTAGCTTCAATAATAATAATAAGACAAGATGAGGTTGGTCCGATGGTATGCCCCTCACACCCCACATCACAAGATTATGGGTTTAAAATTCTTCCCACGTACCCTAAAACCCCAAATTATTGTAATATTTCAAAAATAAATAAATAATTCCAACGAGTTAACTTGACTCAAAGAGTAGTTAATTATCGGTCTGTTTTTTTTATGTCTGAATTTTTTTTAATAGAATATTAAGGTTATTAGAATCAATGGTTTCATAAACATATTTGAAAAAGTAGTAAATACAAAATTATATTTATTTTTTCGAAACATAAGAAATTGTACATTGAAATATTAAAAGAATAAATATGAATTATTTAATCATAGTTAAGAGATGTCCTTTTTAGTAAAATTAAGACCTCAAACTAAGAAATACAATTGTAGTTTAGAGACTATCAATCCGAAAATTAGAAATTACAATACTAGTTTAGAGACAATTAAGCTGAAAAGAGATGTGAAACTTTTGGTCCAGCTACTTTCCTTTGCCAAGATCGTTTGTTCCCACCTTCTCTCATGATCTCAAAGGCGAGTTAGTATTTTTCCAAGGTTGTTGTCCCGGATTCTATGTATTTACAAGCAGTTTCTCTGATTCTACTTCCCGTACAATGCTAGAGGTATTGAGGTGGAATTTCCTTGATGTCCAACAGGTTGAAAACTTTTAATATATGCCTGCAAAGCATATATACCTTTGAATTCGAACATCTGACAACTGCAACTTACACTTACGGCACTGTAGGTAACAGCATGCTTCTCATTCTAATTTCCTTTCCCACATTTCCGCACCAACAGGGCTGGCCTTGACTTTTTAGAGGTTCGGGGCGAAATTCTAAAATGGACCCCTTGTTCATATGCTTTACTTTCCCTCCTCACGATGTCACTCAAGGACTTGATTAATTGTATCGTGAAATGAACTCTCCAAGTGATGTCTGGGGAGTTAAAGTTGTGCCAAAGAAGGATTCAACGCTTTCACCTAATGAGATGCCAGCAAAAAAGGTTACACTTAAGTACAATGGAACCCAACTTTCATGTTTTTCATACAGTTAATTTCTTTCAGCCAGACATTCGATCTCCTTCATACATGATTGTGATACTTTTTTATGATGAATCGGAACAGATGGTGGAGATTTATTCTAGCAAAACTGATTCTTGGCTGCAAATGGGAAACCTCCCCAAACAAATTATACCATTCTCGCATGTTTCGAACCATCAGACGGGTTTTTGTCAATGGAGCTCTGTATTGGCATGTAAAATATGATGCTGACAATAGGCAATGCAAGGTGGGGGATGATATCATCCTTTGTTTTGATTTAGTGGATCGGAATTTTAGTCTGATTGTACCACCTGATGATGAGGTATGCAAGAAACCTGTTTTTGATCTTTATGTTTTGGGTCCTCATCTTTTTAGGGGGCCTAAAAAAAAGTTGAAAAAGAAAAAAAATTAGTTGTCAAAAACATTAATTTCTTTTGAAAGCTTCACCCCAAAGGAATTGTTTCATTATTTGTCATTAATTAGGTATTTTGGAGTTAATTTATATATATATATATATATATATATATATATATATGAACTTCATTTTCATTTTATAATTACAACATCAATTTTTTTTTTTTTACATTGCAAAACCTCCCACTACATCAAGATTTCTCTTTCATCAATCTCAATCAATATCCTTCTTCAATTGCAATCAATCTCTTGTTTTTCATTAATGAAAAAAAAAGGTAAGTTTTAAATTTTTTTTTAAAATTTAATGTTTATTTATATTTTATTAGTTTGATTTTTTTTAGGGTTTTAACTATATCAAGTAATTGATTGGGTTTGTTTTCTTGTAGCTATTGTGGAAGATTGAGTGTTATTTCAAATCTTCAATATTGTCGGAACTTGCTTCTTCTAAAAAACTCAGGTGCTATTTTTTCATTTTATTTAATTAAAATTCTGTTTTTATTGTCTTTCATCATTTTATTTTGGTAAAAATGTCTACTAGAAAATTCGAATCTGGTTATGACAAACGAAAGAAAAAGAAAAGAGTGGAAGATTTAGTTCAATCTCAAAAAAGTGCATTTTAACTTGTATTTTGTAATCTTGTCATTTTAATAAAATTAATTTATTTAGAAAAAAAAAAAAAAAAAAACAAAAAAAAAAGTATCATAATACAATTGCACCTATGGCCTTACTTTGACTAAGGCCGGCCTTGCATGGAAGATTACTAATTGTTTCAGACTTTCTCTTCTGCCTGGATCCAACAACATTAATCACTATGAGCATAGTCTCTAGAATATAACTTCCACGTACTACGAGGGTTTCTTTAATCAGTACTACAAAAATAGTTTGGAATGTAATCTCCACCGTGGGTCTCCTCACATTTTACTATTCAATGACAAAGATGTGGAACATATTGGCCGATCAATTGCTTAAAAATTTAGTGAATCAAGAAAACAAAATCATAATATATGACTATTAAGACAATTTAGCCAATAACTAATTAATATAATTGTATTGGAAAAAGTCTGGTGATGAGGCATATTACAAGTAAACAATAATCAATTGATGAGGGACGCCGTTACCAATTCAAGGCATTCACATACATTGATCATGGTTAATTTATGTTCTTAATTATTATTATTATTATTATTTTCTTCCTTTGTCTAATTTAATTTTGAGATTTTAGTTGAAATTAGTCAGCAAATGTAATCTTATTCCAAATATTTATAATTTTATGAAGAAATTAGTTGTAACACATCATTACTTGAGGGTATCGTATAATTAATCTTTAAATGTGCATGTAAAACATGAACCCACCAAGCTGATGTAATTGATTTTTAAATTTGTAATATCAAGAGTAATTTTAATACGAAATGTGCGATCATATAACGGGAGCATAATATAACACAAATATTTATATATATTTATTTACAAGAGGCTTATAAATACAGCTTGAATTTCTCCCTTCAATGGTGGTTTATTTTTCTTGAATTATTGCTCATTATTCGAGAAATGTTCAATTAATTACAGTGTCACTAATATATATCTGATTGGTCTTCATCTTTCTCATTCTTTCTTATTTTCCTGTCACTTTAATTGTTAATAATTTTTTTTGAGTAGTTTTTATAGTTAATTATTATTTCATTTGTCATCTTATTTTCCTTTTTTTCTAGTTTCTGCATTATGGAGGAGTCTTCCATCTATTTCTAGGCGGTCTCCTCCAATTTTTTCTTGAGATCATGGAATTGAATGGTATTGAGTTTTCCATTTTTGATTTGAGTTTTTGTTTTTCTTTATTATTTTTATTTTGATTTAGTTTTTTTTTTTTTTTTTGAAAACGATTTAGTTAGTAAAAATTCGAAAAAGTAAATAGTTACAAGAAATTATTATATTTTGAATTAAAATATTAAAAATTTAATTTAAGGATAATACTGGAATTTTAAAAATATATAAGTTTGGAATGTACATACAAATTTAGAGGGGTGCAAATATCATCACTCTTATAACTTTTACCTAGCTAAAATTTGATCCACCTATATATTCTTTGTCATCGATATTATACTTCCATATAAAAAATAAAAAAAAATTTAAAATGCTCTCAATAAATAAAGGTTTTAGAAGAGATCATGATCAAATAATATTAATGTTGGAAATTGGCTCATGTTCCCATATGATCCAAACGGAATTCAACGGAGCATATAGAAATTGGTCAACTGGAATAAGACTGGTTTTTGGTAAGGTCTGAAAGATATATTCGTGACGCGTGAATCATCTAGAAAGCGTGTGGGAGCATGTGTGACATGGTTTCTTGCTGGAAAAGTCATGGGATTGCTTTGGCTCCAAGCATGCTTTTGCTCCAAGTAAGCTTGCTTTGGCTCCAAGCGTATGGCTTTGGCTCTAAGAATGTGCTTTAGCTCCAAGAAACTGTAATCTATAAATAGGGTGGCTTATGTTTGGAACACTTGGAACAGAGGGCATAAGAAAATCTCGAATTATTGTAATATTTTTTTTATAAAAAAAATCCCAATATTGAAGATCTTGAATTGCTTTTCAAAAACTTGAGGTTCAACTATTTGGCTCATTTTGATCGACTGATTCTTTACTCATCCCCATCGCATGCAACTTATAAATTCTTTTAACATGAATACTAATTATTTGTTGAGAATATTTATATATATTGACTCTTAACACATTTTTGTTCTTTTCTTGTCACTAGTATTATCAGCAATATTGATTCGTGAAGTTCATTATTAAAAGTGAAATATTTTAACAAGATCTTGACAAGTAATCTTGGGTACCGAAGATCATTTGAGTTTTTGAAACAATTGCTGATAGGTGCAAATTAATCATGTTCGATAACTAAAAAAAAAAAAGATAAACAACTTTGCCATGATTAGCAAATCACACGTTCTATCATGATTTGCAAATTACCCGGAAATCCTTGTAGGGTTAGAGTCTCTCTCCTTCCCAAAAAATCCTGAAGTTATTGTAATATTTAAAAATAAAATAAAATAAACACTCAACTTTCAAATTTTTTTTATTTCCGGGTGAAGTGTTAAAATAATGAGTTTGATGCCATCGTCTCATTATTTGATGTTAATGTTAAGATAATATATGGTGATCCTCATCAATATTAAATGTTAAGATTATATATGTTAAGTCGGCTTTTTATTTTTGTCAAAAAAAAAAAAAAAAATTTGATTATTATTTTTAAAGACAAATATTTGATTATTTTAATTTTGAAATCTTGAATAACAAAAAAACGTGGTAGGGTTTTATTTTATCGATTTGAATAACATATATTGTCTTAGTTATAATCAAGATTGAAGTACTTATATTTTTTTTCTTCGTGAAGTCATCTCCATCATGAAAGAAATGTACTCCTGTGACTGAATTACAAGTTTTCAGGCAGTCAAATCTCTGTAAACATTAATACTTGAAGCTCTGGGTTATGGTTGACAGTGACAATTACAATCCATCAAACATTAACACATGGATGATGCAATTCCCAGCAAGTTCATAAGTACTGATTAGCAAAATATTGTGTACGTACTACTAAGTATTAAAAGCTAGACCCATTACTACTGTTCCAGTGCTCCTTCACAAACAGTTCTAAAAGCATATTAGAAACCTTTTTCCTTTGTATCAGAAATGGCCGCCTCAGCTTGAATTTCTTCCTTCAATGGTTACTTTTTCTTGAATTATCGCTCATTATTCGAGAAATGTTAAATTAACTACAGTGTCACACGCAAGCAGACACTAGCTCATTGGTGCACATAATTTCCTTTTCTTTTCTTTTTCTAAAAATATAAACCGAGTTTACCAAATACCAACATATATAGAACTTTCATATATCACCTGTACTACTACTATTATTATACCAGTCTCTCTCTCTCTCTCTCTTAATCTCTACCAAACCTTCCATATATCACCGGTTTTGCTTCCAACCATTATTTAGGTTAACGTCTAAAAGCATCCTATTTTTAGATATTAACACATTATTTTTTATTTTTTATTTTTTTCATCTGCCCATCTCACATCACTAACACAATAATGTTGGAAAATGAAATATCCATTTTAATCAAAATTGCTTTGTCTTCACATTTCACATATTTTAAAAATTATATATTGAGTTTATCTTTTAAACAAATTATCAATCCTATATTTTTAAGTTTTGAACATTATTATAATAAGCCATATATTAAGGGGTACAAAACTGTATAATCCTAATTATACATAGTTTGAATATATTTCGCTATTAACAGTAAAGATTAATTTATATCTAATAGTTGACTACAAGTATAACATGAAATGATTACGTGGGTTTGCCGCTATTACTAAGTGTTGATTTGTTGATAATTAATAATATTTATACGGTAAGATTTAAACCTTCTCATTTAAATGGTTTTTAATTATGGATTACATGATTATATTTATGGGTCATGGAATCGTTCAGGTGTGATAGTTATCATACTTTATTCTTCTAAGTATTCAAAAAGTAAGGACTTCCTATTATATGAAAGAAAAACAATGCATTTAATGATAAGCTAGACAATATATTAGATATTAAATGAGAACTTAATTAATAAATAGGAATGTAATTGGGATATTTTGAGAATGCCTATTATATTAAGGTAAATGTATCCATTAATAAACCAAATCGTAAACCTAATGATATTATACAAACATCTTTAGATCCTATATGTATTTGTTTCGTTTAAATACAAGCTCCACCATTTCTCCTTACTGAGAAGGTATGTGACTTTAATATATCGATAACATATTTCTTGATAGTACTTCGTAACAATAACACGTTTCTTATTAATTGAATAGATACATAAAATTGAAATTAACATTCAATATGTATTATCGTTGTTAATTAAAATATATATTTAACATGATACGTTTTAACAAATATCTAGAAATATAACTTATAAGAACATGTTAGATAATTTGTTACATACTATAAGTGATCAATTGCCAACTTTTATAGAATGAATAACAAAATAGTCTGTAATTAGATTACAATTGATCCACATAGTAATATTAAATGATATCTGCAATCTGTACTCACATAATAAATTATTGAACATGGTTCATTAATAAATGTATATTAAGACTCTATAAATGCGTATTGAGTTAGAAATTTCAGTTTTTATTCCTGTTATTGTAGGACCACCCTAGAGTCCAGTAGTCCACACTAGTATGGGAACCTAAGCAAGCAACATCTTAATTTTCGTTTTGGAGATCTCCATGAATTATGTGACTTTTTATTACCCTTAATTTTTTTATTTTATTTACAAGTTAGAACTTAGAAATAATAACTTTTCAAATGTAATAGTTTCATACATATGAACCTAGTATTATTAGTAGGTGGGTATGAAAATCATTTGAATGACCTTTCAAATTATTAATATGTTATTATTAAATATTCAATATTAGTCTCATTTTAAAAATCCAGATAAGACCTTTCTATTGGTTTAATTTTTATGATGATAAAATTTGTAAATTAAAACTTATTATATATTAATCGAATTTAATTAAAATGATAAATAAATAAAAGGGATATAGATGTCAAATATCAATGTTGATGTGAGAGCATCACTAAAAGGCTTTTCAAATGAGATATTTGTTAAAGTCAAACGAGCCACATCATCATATTTGGCTCCCACAGACTCTTCAAATGACATTCTTCAAACAAGATTTTACTTCTCTCTCTTCAATATTGAAGAGCAACTTCTCCCTCTTCAATTATTATTATATTATTTTTTATATCAAATCATCATTAATATTTGACACCTATATCTTTTTATCTTTTTATTTAAACTCAATTAATATATAATAAGTTTTAATTTATAAATTTTATTATCATAAAAATTATACCATTAGAAAGGTCTTATCTAGATCTTTAAAATGAGACTAATATTGAATATTTAATAATAACATATTATTATTTCTAACTTGAAAAAATTAGAGGGTAATTAGATTTGTTGGGGGGAGGAATTTGAGTGTTTTCATTAAAATAATATAAACCTATTTCTAGTGGAAGAGTCTTTTGGAGGGGCTCCTCTTTTTTCACTTTTCAAATTGACACATAGGTAAGCAAATAGACATTTGAAGAATGAAAATAAAATAGTTTTTTTTGAAGATGCTCTGATATAAAAAATAATTCAATAATAAAAGAGAGAGAACCAAAATCATATTTAAAGAATCTCAAATGAAGAGTCTGTTGGAGCCCCGGTGTGAATCGTTTGACTTTAACAAAAATCTTACTTGAAGAGTCTTTTATGTTATAATTTGCTTTATTTTAGAGTTTATTTATGTTATGTATTTAATTGCACTAAATTAAGTTTTAATATTTCAATAATTCAGGGTTCGGGGGAGAGAGAGACTCGAACCAACGACCTAATGGTGTTGATGTGAGGGATAGACTACTTGAGCCAACCTACTATTGTATTGTATTAAATTAAGTTATTAATAAAAGTTTAAATTAGTTAAAGGTATTAATTAATAAGTAAATTTAATAAATTAAATATGTATATCAATATTTGTATCATTTTAAAGATCTCAACAAGATGTTTCCAACGGTATATTTTGTTGGAATACATATACTTATAATTAAGTAAGAGGGGTAAATTAGTAATTTTAAAAAATAAAAATGGACAAAGATAAGGATTCGGTGTGTTTTTAGTGTGTGTTGTGATTTTTCCACTTTGGGTGAGTTTGTTGGAGGGTTATCACTTATCAGAGATGAAAATTTTATATTATTGTGTTTTTACACAACACCTTACTAAACACGTTTTCAACTCTCTCTCTCTCTCTCTAAAAACGCCCAGACTCTCTCTCTCTCTCCCTCAAATTGCTTTATCTGGAAACTGGGTTTTTCCAGAGAGATGCTTCCCTCTTTCAAATTGTTTGGTTTCACTTAACCTATTTGCTATATCTGGAAAAGATGGAACATCTCTATACACACCGTCCATTTATTTTTTCAGAAGCCATGAGCAGTGTTTGCTTATATAAAGAGCTTTTCATCTTCCTCCATTCTCCATTCGAAATTCGCCAAAATGTCTCCAGGACACTTCAATGACGATGAAACGGACGACGAAAATCCTAACCACGGTGGATATGGCTCTGAGCCTGAAACTGATCCTGAATCTGATTACGAAGAGCCGGAGCCAGAGCCAGAGCCGGAGCCGGAGCCGGAGCCAGAGCCAAAGCCAAAGCCAAAGCCAAAGCCGGAGCCAAAGCCGGAGCCAAAGCCGGAGCCGGAGCCAAAGTCCAGAGGAGGACGGTGAGCACGATGATGGCGACTAGAACAAGGTTGGTTTTTGACTAATTTGTTAATGTGTTTTCATTGCATCCTTTTTTTCTGTTGTGCATCAGACTATCAGAGTAATACAAATTTTAATTAATGTTGAATCCCTTTTTTCTCAGTGATTAATTTAATTAATTCTGATATCATTAAACTCTTTCTTTCAATTTTATCACTAAGAAACCAATATTCACTGCAGTTTTTTGTGTTGACCAGGACCACGGCCAGGAAGGAGGAGGGCTAGGAGTGAAGGATGTAAATAAATAACAAAAAAAAATTGGTAGAACAAGATCTGCTGTAAATTATTAGAAACTACATGTATTAGAATTGAGCCGTAAAAACTTCAGTCAAAAATTATGTATGTATGCTAACCAGACAACAGAATCACAACACAACTTCCTGAAAACAAATTAGCACTATATTTCACCCATAACAAACATACAATTATGAAAACTATATATATAATGAACTTTGTTTAATTTAATTTTAAGACATATTCAATGCAATCTAAACAAAAATCCTGAACATTTCGGCAGACAACTATTAGTTAAAGAAATGGATATAAGGATGATATTTGTCCAGTGGCTTCACAGCTTGTGAGAAGAGTGATATATATATATATATATATAATGTCTGATATGCCTCCTAAAAGTTTGCTAATTAGCATTAACTCTCTGGGTGGGATTACATCTCAATAACCACACAGCAATTGAGACACTAGAAGTAGATTCATGTCGAGCCGCCTTTACAAGCATCAACTACTCTTATCCATATCCAACGACCCAATACTAGAAGATGCAAACTTGGACATGAGTTCCATGATTTTTCCATCTTGCGCCTCCCTTCTTGCATTCTTGTATTCCAACTTCATTTTCCATAACATCCAACCTTTAGCATATGGACTAGAGATATCAACATCAAACTTGCTCTACAATTACAAAAAAAAAAAAAAAAAAAAAAGCTGTCAGTTACACTTTTTAATATGCAAAGTATGAGTAATACAGTATAAACATTATTTAAGGGCAAGATAATTTACCAACACACGATCAATCAATGCTTGTATTTGCTCCTCGGGTATGTCACCCCATTTACCCACATTAAGAGGTGCATGCCCCTTTACAACAATTTGTACCTCTCTAGAGAACTTCGTTGCATATCGACCTTTTGGAACTATTGGTTTGACACTTGTAAAGTCAACTATTGGTTTGACACTTGTAAAGTCAACATGGAGCTTCACGTTTGCATATGTTGCGGGTCTCACACTTTCTTTTTTCTTTGCAATCTTCCGAGCTGCAAATAGAAACAATAATGCTCAAATAATTAATAAAATAAAGGAATGTATAATGATTTTAACAGTAAGAACTTTGAAACTAAATTAAAATTTCAACACTACCGGGAGCAACAAAGCCTGGGTCGCTAGAAGTAATCCGAGTGTCAACGGCAGAAACCGTAGAACGCCGTTGATTACAAGGAGCCATATTAAAAGTCTGTGAAAATACAGGTTGTAAATAGCAATAAAATCCCCAAATTGAAAACATGGCAATTGATTGTTCCAAGAATCAATCAAATTAAAAACATGAATAATAATCTCTATTCAAAACTCAAACCATAAACACACAGAGATAAAATATACTAATACCAAAACAATACCCAAATTTAAAACAATACCAAAAACCAATGAAATTAAAACATCAAATATCTCTATTCTACAACTTATTGAATCACAGATGATTACCTTACGGATTACAATACCAAAAAGCCCACAATATTGTTGCTTAGAGCTAAATATATACAAGTTAGAGAAAGCAGCAAATCTTTCGATTGTACGGAAATAAAAAAATCAGGAAAGAATTACGAGTATGAACTAATTTAGGGATTGTGACAA
The DNA here is from genome assembly GCA_008009225.1 of Acer yangbiense. Taxonomy (NCBI): domain Eukaryota; kingdom Viridiplantae; phylum Streptophyta; class Magnoliopsida; order Sapindales; family Sapindaceae; genus Acer; species Acer yangbiense. The sequence continues at coordinate 5,179,654 of CM017761.1, read as the reverse complement.
GGAAACTAAATTCCAAAATCGTTTGGGGAAAAACAATTTCATGAATAAAGTTCCTATAAAAGAAAAGTAAAGTGACAACCTAGAGAAATCCTATACAGCAAACAAATTTTCAAGGGAACTATTCTGGGTTGATAATAATAGAGCCAGTATAATCGTTAAATGCTTCAAAAAAAAAAAAAAAAGCAATTTTCAAGTGCGTGAGATGGTTGAATTTACTAAGCTTGGTAGATATCTTAGAATTTTCCCACTTCGACGGTACAAAATTTTCCCTAAACAAAGAAACCAATAACTTGAATCGCAGCGTTACCAGCCAATTCAAGAATCTGAGAACAAAGAGTTTTAAGAAACCCAAATTTTTACATTAATAAAAAAAAAAAAAAAAAAGGCAGAGATCTATACAAACCCTAATTTCCCACAGAATTGGACACATACTAAAAGAAACAATAAGGATCTGGAGCTGAAGATCCCTAAAAAACCATAGTTTTTCACAATTTCAGATTATCAAACCTATATGTACAATTGCAAGAAAAAGATTTTAAAAAAATGCTCATGAAATTGAAAACCCTAGAATCCAAAATCTCATACGTAGAATTACATGCGGAAACTCAGTGAAAAGGTGTTCGAGACGATAGATAGAGAGAATCGATACCTCGGCTTCAAGGTATTCGAGGACGGCGGCGAGGTAAACGGGGGCTCCGGCACCGTCCCGCTCAGCGTATTTTCCGTCGAGTAGCGAAGCGCTAAGTGGAGCGTGTTTGACTGCTTGTTGAGGGAAACAAAGCAGCTACAGAAAGGTCTTTTAAAAGCTTGAAGGAGAAAGGGGTTATGGTTTTTATAGCATCAAAAACGGCGTCGTAAATCCTAAAGAGACGAGGACTGGTGTGGACTTCTAATGCCGGTCGGGTTAGATAAATAAAATAATTAATAATATGTGTATGTTTGGGTCCAGAAATTATATCTTAACTATTTGTGCACCCCATTAAAAAAAAATTAAATATAAAATCATGTAAGCACACCCCATACATTACCAAATATGCCATTTCTTTTAATTTTTATTAAAGTCCAAGAGTTGACATTAAATGACTATATTCTTTTTCCTTATTTTACATAAAACAAAATAAAAGGAAAAAATAAAAAAAAACACAAATTTATATATATACTGGTTTACGGACCTGTGCGATGCACGGGTCTTGATAAAAACTATTATTCTTCTTTAGGATGAATATTATAAACCCAAATAATATAGTTACATTTCTGTTCATTATGAGAAAAAAAAAAAAAAAACAATAAAATCTTCCTCAACCGGTATTTCAAGAGTTTCAATAATAATCATATATACATGAAATTTGAACCATCGGAAACAGGAAACCAAATGTATTAGCACGCATGGATATGCATTTAATAATAATGGATGCATGCATCCTTCAACATGGAATGAATTTGATATCACAATTTTAATTATTAAATAGGAATTTGACTAATAAATTTAAGGCCACAGTTAATATTTTTTTTGAAAAAAAAAAAGCAATAATAAATTAGCAATTAAAACAACCGATTAATACTAAACATGCAGCATCGTTAACACCAATATGTAGCCAAAATTGTCAATTAGTAAAAGAATTTCAAAATCTAAAGAAAAAGATCATCGAAAAGATACTATGCCGATTAATTATTTAAAACAAACAATAATAATAACAATCGTGGAAGGTACATGGATGGTTTCTAGGAAATACATGCCTGAATACTCCAAGGATAAGTGGTCAGACTTCTCTTCATTAGCACCATCACTCACTTGGCTAGAATTACCTATAGAAGAAATATCACACAATTAAAAAAGAAAAACAAAATAAAATGCAAGTAATGAACACACTCTTCAAAGAGGACATACTGTAATACCATACCAGCAATGGTGGTCCCATTTTTCTTAAACACTGCCTTCAACTTTCCCAGTTCTGAAATACTAATGTGTTTGGTTGAATCCAGGTATATACAGGTCTCTTCACCGATTTTTTGGTCAACAATCTTCACAAATGAAGTACATATTATTACCTTAATATAAATAAAACATGCACTCCAAAACATATAATACAATATATGAAAATCACATCTAAGGAGGGTGTATTCAATTAGGATTTTAAATGACTTTTAAAGACTTTTTTTTAAGTAAATGACTTTTGTAGACTTTAAGGATTTTTAATGACTTTTATAGACTTTATAAAAGTATGAACGACTTTCATAGACTTTTATATACATTCATTTCAAAGACTTTCAAGATATTGATGAACTTTCAAAGACAATCGATAGACTTTCATTGACTTTGACATCTAAAAATAATATTTTAGATGTGAGATAGAATAAAGCAAATTTCTTACACTTAAGACTAAATTAAACAGAATAGCAGGTAGACACGTCACACAACACAATCTACTACAATCTACTGTCACTACTGTCACAATACCATGACAATGAAAAGTTTAAAACCGGGATGGATTTTAAACTTATAAGAAGTAAGGTAGACAAGATATATACTATCACAATCCCAAATCAAATAAAAATAGAATGGATTTTAAACTTATAAGTGGAAAGCAATGTTACATAGTTTAATCAAATGAAACATAGTTTCAAAAACCAAGTTGATCATCAAAAGTAAAACAATTTATTTTTCTAATTCTTTGTACTGATTAGGAGTGTGACTTCTTTTTATGACGCATTCTAAAAGTTGAAGCCTGAAGGTCCTGTACTTTTCTCCATTATTTTACATTTTTATAGCATCATATCTTTGCCAATTCTCCGATCAACCACCCACAGCCGTCGATCATCCAGTCTAGGAACCATGTTCAAAGTTTATATTCAAATTTATTTATTTTTGAAGTTTTGAGACGATCAGATGAGTCTATGTGTGGTTCCATGATCCTAGGAACATCATAGTTCTGATGGGATCTTCCGCACAATAGCCAGACTTTTGTCTCTCGATTCCTCTCGGAGCCAATCGGCTCCGTCCTGATTGTTGAACCCGATCTCCGGCCACGGCTACCACAGCCGCGTCGTAAGCCTGCCGGAGCTTTTCTCCGATCGTTCTCTTGGAATCGTGAGCCAGAGAACCATCACTGGCGGAAACGTTTTGATGTTTCATCGTTCTTCGTCCAATTTTATCGATAGAAAAAGAAGAAAAATAATAGTAAAATGTTGTACTGATTTTGTTTCTCATTTTTAAAAGTTTTTAAAGATCGAAAGTTTTTGGTATCTGTAATGCTTTTTGCTTTTTGAAGTATAGTTGTTGAGATATTTTTTCTTTATCAGATTCAGACGTATAGTTGTTGAAATTTGTTCTGGCAGATAAGAATTGAAGAATCAGTTTTCTTCTACTTCACAAATTTCGAGCTTTTTTTTTTTTTTTTCTTTCTTTCTTTCTTTCTTTCTTTCTTTCTTTCTTTCTTTCTTCAGAAAAGTGATGGGTTTTTTCTTTTCAAAAAAGTCTTTAAAAGTTTCTTAGGAGGGTGGAAGAGAATTTGTGAGGTTTGGTATTTATACCTCTAACCCAAAAGTCTACAAAAGTCATTGAATATATGAATTCTATAAAAGTCATTAACATTTTGAATATCCCCAAACTTTCATAGACTGTTAAAAAGTCTTGATTGAATATCACATAACTTTTAAAGACTTTTTAAAAGTCTATATTGAATACTTCATGACTTGAAAGAGTCTTTAAAAGTCTGTATTAAATACACCCAAACTTTTCAAGTCATTAAAAGTCTTTAAAAGTCCTAATCTAATACGCCCCTCTAAATGCCTAGACAGCAACAAAAAAATAAAATAAAAAATAGTTACCTTTGTAGCCACCGAAATGATTTCATCTAGGTATTCAATATTATTACATGAGTATTTATACAGGTACATGAGTCTTTTGAGATTCTTTTTCATTTAAAGTTAGGTTTTATTTGTGAGATAAATATTGATGAACCATTGAACCCTATGTATTATAAATGCTCTTAAAAAAAAATATGCACAAACAGAAACATTAACACAACTAAAATGAGTGTCATGTATCTTGTAAGTTCATGAATTTATTAAAACCCACCTTTACTTTTGGTTTCAAATAATATATGTAATAAAGTGTATTCAAAATGTTTTATATTTTCAAAGTCTATATATATATATAACATTTATTATTCGAAACCAACTTGGCTCTTGATTTGGAATAATGGAATAGAAGCAGTAGTCATGGCTCTTTTATCTCTTTAGAAAAAAATATATTAATAAATAATTAATAAAAATATAAGTAATCTATTCATCTTGCTTTGTCATTAATTTATTATATATGTATATGAATGAAAATAAAAAATTTAATACCAAAATTCTCTCACGGCGACATGTGGCACTGTGAAAGTCTATTATTATATATATATATATAAAATAATTTTCCAATGAAGACTTTTACAATGCACACTTTAAGCATATTTGATGAAATTTCATGGAATCAAATGTTATTCGATGAGATTTTTTATATGCACCCTAAGAAAATTAAAATACATATTTGGTAAAAATTTGGAAATTTTTTGTATTTGAGAACTATTTTTTCTTATATTTCCCTATTTTTATATGTTTTTTCTTCAAAAAAACTGGAAAAAAAAAAATAGTTCTTGCACTTGCATTTTTTTTTTAATTTTTTTCCATAAATGTGTTTCAATGTTTTCACCATCTATATAAAAAATAAAATCAAAATTCAATATATTTCATACAATTTCATCAAAGGTGCTTAAAGTGTACATCGTAAAAAGTCCTCATTGGAAAATTTATATATATATAATTGGTTTTTATCTTTCTTTCTTATTTTCCTGTCACTTTAATTGTTAATATTTTTTTTTTTGGTAGCTTTTATTGTTAATTATTATTTCCTTTGTCATCTTTCCCCTTCTTTCTTATTTTCCTTTTTTTTTTTTTTTTTCTTCTAGTTTCTGTGTTATGGAGGAATCTTCCATCCCTTCTAGGTAGTCTCATTGTTGTGCCCTAAAATCTCCTGTGCAGAGACCTATTTATCAAGGAAAAAGTAGACGTTGGAACAACGCGCGCATCACCCAACTATTTTCAGTTACCCTACGCTCCACCGTCTCTTTTTGAAATTTTAGAAACCGTTAAACGCCGCGTTTTATACCAATTACAGGCTACAACTATAATAATCAATTTCGTTTTAACGGTATCCGCTTCAAGCTAACGTGACCCAATTTAAGGCCCAAAGAATTAATTTTTTTTCTTTCGAATAAAAAAGGCCTAAATTAAATCAAATGTTAATATGTTAAATAAATGGAAATTGCACAAACATCCCTGATGTTTGACATAATTACACGCATATTACAGTGTTGGTGTAAGGATAGAAAACCTACCTAACGTTTGAAAAATTTTACACAAACATCTTCTGCCGCTAGATTTCTCCACTTAACCCTTAACGGATAAGGGCAATATGGTCTTTTGACCAAATAAAAATTTACAATACAATATATTTGAGATGGAGGAGATATGTTACATCTCATCAATCTGAGATGGAGGAGATCAATTCATGCATATTTTATAATTAATAAAATTTTATTATACTAACATTAAGTACTAGCTTCACCCATAAATCACAGTCTCACAATGCTATTCATGGATTTAAATTTTTTTTTTCTTTTCTTTAAACTCTCTTCCATTTACGATGCCAACTTGCCTGTATGCATGCAGTATATTTTCTCGATTCAGGCTTTGAAATACTCATTTAGAATTTGTTTATTTGACTTATTCTCTCCTTTTGTAAACGCATGCAAAAATTTCATAGGTATTCTATTGCATTTGATTATAAACTAGTCAAAATAGAGAAGAAAACGTTCATACAAGAAAAAAACTTAAATTTTAGCTTGTAGAACAGTAGAAGACATTATCATACCATCAATCGACGATATTGAAATATTACAGGTAAATAATGGGGTGCCAAGTCGATTTAATAAATCGAATAAAAAAAAAAGTAGATTAAAATTTCAACTAAAACTGAAACTCTTTCTCTAAAATTGCTTAAGGTCAGACTTCATTTTTCCTTAAAGGTTTTTTGCTTTGTCAAACCATTAATAGAAATTGGGAGATTTTTGTCCATATATGAATCTAAAGAAGATTTTTCGTATTGACAGTGGGGTGTAGAAAGAATAGGAAAAATTAACGAGCATATTTTTGTTAAGTGGGGTATTTTTAGGCCATTTTGAGGTGTCAATAGCATGCCAATTAATACTTTGCCAAATGGATACATTCATGTTCTCATTTTGCTTACTTTATTACTAATTTTGTTTTTGTTTGCAAAAATAAAAATAAAAAATTCTATGAATTAAATTATCACAGCTCAAGCTGGGATATGAGTTGAGATGTTTGACGATACTCTTTAATTACATGTCTCGGTAATGAAAACCATTTAAGCCGTCAAACAAGTTTGAATCCTATGATCAATATTGTTAATTAGAGACGCTGAATATATGTTTCCTCAATCTGGTAAGTTCATCAACTAAGTACACAATTCTGTACGTAGTGAATAACCTCCAAGATCAGACCATGAATTGATTAATCCCCACGTCAACGGCCTTTTCGATTAAATATTTATACATCCCACTCAGATTTTTCAAAAATTGGCTGATTTTTGAAACTTGGACACCGAAATGATCTTGAATTTAAAGATCTGTTGAGTTCAAACACTATATGCATGCTATGTATATCTAGTTATCTACTCCCATATTGGGAGACATCTACCCTTGCAACACAAATACTGGGAAGGACTCGAACCTCTTATCACTAACGTGAAATAAAAAGTATGTACACACTACACACCACCTGAGCCAATAAAGATATGCTAAAATTGGCTAATTAATCATATGATTATATATTATGAATTAATTATACTCTATTTTTTTTATTATTTTTTTGACAATATATATTAATTCGGGATCAGGTAATTTTTTGAAAGCTTTCGCTATTGGTAGGATTCAAGCCGCTGACCTGGGAGTCATTTGTCCAAGCCCCAAACTCATCCATCTACCAGTTGAGTTAATTATATTCTAATTAACTAAAGTTTAATTAAGCTCCTCTCATATGTTGTGGGAGGCTGTCATCTGATTAATATATCTGGACATATATGTATCGGTTCATGTATTTTTTATTTATATTAAATTAGTAGAAAGAGCCTCGGCTGTGTGTGCATTAACTCTTACGTGAACTGATGCATGTAACTAGAGAGGCCTTGATATATAACAGTTACGGCGCTGATTTCTTTGGATTTCATTTATATTAATTTCTTAGACTATACTTTATTCCTTCTCATCATATAATCCAAACATATCTTTCCAGCTTTCTATAAATAACTCAAACCTTTTCATGTTCTTTTCATCAACTCATCCTTTATCAATCACGTACCTGATCTTCATCATTATTGAAATTCTTGCAATTCCATATATCTTCTCTCTTTCACTTTAATTCTTTCTTAACATTCAGTAAAAATGGCCATGTTAATTCTTTTCATTATTCTCTCTATTCTTGTAAATCCATCATCAGCAAAAACAAACTATAATGTGTTGAGTTTTGGAACAAGAGGCAATGGTGTAACAGACTCCACTCAAGCATTTATCAATGCATGGGCTACAGCTTGTGCCTCCACAGAACCGACCACTATTTATGTACCGAAAGGAAGGTACTTGCTTGGCCCCGTGGCCTTTAAAGGTGGCTGCAAAAGCTCAGATATCACTCTACGGATTGATGGAACGTTGGTGGCTCCGGCAGATTTTCGTGTATTGGGTCAAGCTGAGAATTGGGTTAGCTTTGATCAAGTCACCGGAGTTTCCATTATCGGAGGGTCACTGGATGCTAAAGGATCTGCCTTGTGGGTTTGCAAAGCTCAAGCAGGAACTAATTGTCCCAATGGAGCCACGGTAACACATTAAACTTGCTTTGAGTTACATCTTTCTTGCAATTTCTTTGTTAACAAATAAAAAATAAAAATCGTAATTGTTAAATTTATTGTGTGAGTGCAGACATTAAGCATTACCAACTCAAACAATATCAGAATCAATGGACTATTTTCGTTAAACAGCCAATTGTACCATATCGTAATAAACCGTTGCCAGGATGTGCTTGTTGAAGGCATTAAAGTAATAGCTTCTGGTAACAGCCCGAATACAGATGGTATTCATGTTCAACAATCGAAGAATGTGAAGATCATCAACTCTTCCATCAAAACTGGGGATGATTGTATTTCCATTGGCCCTGCCACCAACAACTTGTGGATTGAAGGTGTTACTTGCGGCCCTGGTCATGGCATTAAGTATTCATTCATATAATTTTGTTTAGTTTTGTAATATTACAGAGAAAAGGTTATGTAACGACCACTCTTTCTTTGTAAACCACTACAAGTATGTCTAGTGCATGAAAAGTACAATATTGTTATTTATATTCTACCACGAATTTAACATGATATTGGTTGTAATTTGCAGTATTGGAAGCCTAGGCAAGGATATGGAAGAGGAAGGAGTACAAAATGTGACAGTCAAAAACACAGTTTTCAGAGGTACCCAAAATGGGCTGAGAATAAAGTCATGGGCCAGGCCCAGCAATGGATTTGTCAAAGGTGTTCAATTCATTGATGTTGTCATGCAGAATGTCCAAAATCCTAATATCATTGACCAAAACTACTGCCCTCACAACTTAAATTGTCCTGGTCAGGTAAGAAATTGTAGAAATGTACAGACTATTATGATTTAGTTGAACTTATAACACATAATATATTATGTATTAATAATTTTCATTTTCATTTTTTTTAACATCAGGTTTCGGGTGTAAAAATCAACGATGTGTTATATCAAAATATTCGAGGAACATCAGCCACTCCGGTTGCTATAAAATTTGACTGTAGCACCAAGTATCCATGCAAAGGGATAAAACTGCAAAACGTGAATTTGACATATTTAAAACAAGTGGCTCAGTCATCATGTGCTAATGTAATTGGGACGACAATGGGCTTGGTCAAACCAGATAATTGTTTGTAATTAGAAAATGCAGCATGCTTTTGAATAATATTCAATAAGATCGATGTACAGTATTCTTTCTCATGAATTTTTTACTAGTCGAAAATTCTTATTCTTGACTAAAAGCAAAAAATTATCATATAAGAGTTAAAAAGTAATAAAAAAATAACATATTTTTCTAATCCTGGTAATAAGGAATTACGGATCACTAGATTAAACAAGTATATGCTATCTAGTAAAATTATTAAGAATCAACTAAGAAGTAAAATACTTGTCTTAGATTCTAGAAATTAATAAATTTCAAATCTATTCTAAATCACAATCTCCAATAAATTTAATGCAACAATATATAAGCAATGAAACCTACAATACTCCAGCATATATAGCCGTGCGCCCATGCATCTGCAGCATTTGGGGTAGCTTCGTTCCTTACGTGAGCACCACTACCTCCATGACGGTTGCCGGCTTCCAAAGTAGTACTTCTGCGGCCACCACGAACACCTGGTCTGCCTCCAAAACCACCACCATGTCTACCGGCTGGCTCCAAAACCACGTCTATAAAAACTCTATCAAATGGGGCGCGCTCACACATATATTTATGTATAGTTTGAATAGGATGATAATGAAGGGAGGGTCATGTAATTGCTACTCAAACCTACAGCTTCTTTGGGTATATAAAAACGCGTTTTGAATATTGTTGTTGTCCCGTGAATCGGAAACCCTTTTTTTTTTTTTTTTTTTTTTTTTTGAAACAGAATAAGATGTATTTCGGTCAAGGAAAGTCAAAATAATTTTTTTTTTATTTTAAAAAAAGATTAAAATATAATTTGTAATGCTTGCATGAATTTGACAAAAGCACTTTTTCATTGGAGAAACACTTCCAAGAATTTACCTGCAGAGAAGTGCTTTCTAATAAAATAATTATATATAAAGTTTTTAGTTGTTTTCCTCTTATATTAAGTTTCCCCCAGCATAATCTTCGTCTCTTCTTCTAAAATTAATTCAAAGTTGCAACCCTGGTCCATGAACAAACTATGTGCAAAACTGCAAATGCAACAATAGATATCAAGTCTCCAGACTCCAGTCAGTTTTCATCAATAATTGTTAAATATATGGTGTGATTGGATTATTATTATTTTTTTAATAGAACGAGCTTAGAAAAGCAATGGTTTTATAAACACGTTAATTGAAAGGGAGAATTAAAAATTAATGCAACATATGCAAAGAAGCCTAAACTCCAGCTTAGCCATGCATTTGCACCACTTGGGGTACTAGCTTCGTTCCTACCGCGATGGCTGCCAGCGCCTAAGACTCCCCTTCCCAAGTATTTCTGTGGCCACCACGACCACCGCGCCTGCCACTATGACCACCATGTCCGCCTCCAGCACCACCTCTAGCAGCAACTAGAGATAACAAAAGGCGAGGACAGCCAGCACGACCCAGAACTTTATAATGAGTTTCTTTGATGCTAAGTTAAGCTTCATCATGGATCCTTATTTTGAAACCTCTATGGAATTAGAAATTGAAACATTTTTTTTTATATATATAGCTAATAAAGAAGTGCTTTCTGATTAGAAAGTGATTTTAGATGCTTTTGTAAAAAAACATCTTCAATCAAAAAGGTTTTCGTTATAAAAATAAATACTAGCAACGCGTTATTCTTTTTTAGTAAATAATATTGAAGTGAGAGATTTAAAATTAGTGCTCAAACTTGCGGCCTGATTTGAACTTAGAAGAATTTGCTCCAAAAAAATACAAAATAAAAAAAAAACTATTTTTATCAAGGATAATCAAAAGTTTCAAATCTTGCCCAAAATTGAAATTCCTAAAATACTGTCTCAAAAGAAAAAGTTAAAAATAGAAGGTAAAATGACCCTTTTTAGGAAAACATCAATGTGTTTTATAGGTCTTGTCGATACGATTTTAAAATATATTATGGACCGTTATTTGCCCCTCCAAATAGATCATTCATTAATGAGTCAAAGAAAGCAATATACCAACTTCATAATGTACCAACTTCAATGATTTATTTGAACTTATAATAAATTATATATAATCTTATAATAAATTATATATAATGTATTAACTATTATAATTTTCAATTCTTTTTTTAATATCAGTTTTACAGGTAAAAATCAACTATATATTATATCAAAATAGTGAAAATGAGTGGAAAATAGCATATTTTTCAGTTGAATGTGTGGAACGGTTTGTTACTAAATTAATAAGTTGAGTTTAGATAGCATCTAAGTACGAAGGTTTTATAACCAGAAAAAAAAAAAAAATTGACTTCACTTTTACTTTAAGATCACTTTGCACTTTTATTTTTTCGGACATCTTTTTCTCGTCACTTTCTCTTATCATTTTTCTCCTTACTCTATCTTGATTCTTGTATCTCTCTACAACTGTAATTTTTCTTGGAAAACTTTTCTTTGAATTCGAATATATTATCTAGTTTACTATTTGTAGTGAAAATATATCATCCCTCTTTAAAATTATATTTTGATTAATTTCAGGTTTGGATTTTTAGGATTGTTTAAGTTTTTGAAGATTAAAAACTTAGAAATGTGTTAAAACAAGTGGCTCAATCATCATGTGCTAATGTAATTGGGACGATATTCGGCTTGGGTCAAACCAGATGGTTATAATTATTAATTAAATTAACAAAATGTTTTGTGTTTATAAAAGCTAATGTTGTTTACTTGTTCAGTCAGTTGTTTGTAATCATAATTAATAGCAGCATTCTTTTGTATAAAATTCAATAAGAAAGATATGTTCAGTATTCTTTTTAATGAATTTTTCATTAGTTGAAAATTCTTATTCTTGACTTATAAAAAAGAAATGATCATATACAAGTTAATTAAAAAGGCACTACAAAATACATTTTTTTTAATCGTGATAATTAGGATCACTAACCTGAGAAAAATTATAAACAGTAAAACTAAGAAGTAAAAATAAAATAAGAGTGTAGAAATTAAAGAGGTTTGAAATCTACATCACAATCTCCACTAAAATGAATGCAAGATAAGAAATGAAACCTAAACTCAAACTTATCCATGCATCTGCAGCATCTGGGGTAGCTTCATTTCTTCTGTGAGTCCAGTAACATGACGGCCGCTGCTAGCTCCCCCTGAGTAATTCCACGGCCAAAACCACCACCGCCTCCAATACGACCACTGCCTGTTGGTGGAATGGCAAATTTGAGGTCACTTGTGGTGCACCTCTGAGAGAGATTCGAACACTCAAATAGAAGGAGAAGCTTTAAACTTTATTTCACTCTATATTTTTCTTACACCACTCCACTTGCTTACAACAAAATCAGAATCCCTTTATATAGGGAAACAAGATGAGATAACAACAAACAAAATAAATGCAGAGAAATTAAACTGATCAGTTCATAGTTGGGAGATGGGAGTTAGGAGATGGCTGGTGCCAGAGATTTTGGACGGTGATTGAGTCAACAATGGCTGCCTTCTGGAAGTGGTTGGAAGCTGCTGGAAATTGGTTGGCCGGTGGTCAAGTTTATTTTTTCAACATCCCCCCTTAAACTTGACTCTCCGTGTTTCGTCATACCAAGCATTGTCTTTAGTCTTGAAATCACGTTATGTTTGAGCGACTTGGTGAAAATATCAGCAGCTTGATCATATGTCCTGCAGGAGACTAGTTCCACCTCTTTATTCTTCACATGCTCTCTGATGAAATGATACCGCGTATCAATATGTTTGCTCCTTTCATGGAATACTGGATTCTTTGCTAGTGCAATTGCTGACTGATTGTTGATGTAGACCTCTGTGGGATTAACTTGTGGAAATCCCAGTATTGCAACACATTCCTGATCCAGATACCATGACAAACAGCTGAGCAGGCAGCAACGTACTCAGCTTCACATGATGACATGTCACAATGGCTTGCTTCTTGGATGACCATGTGAACGCTATATCTCCCATAAAAAACGTAAAACCTGTCGTGCTTTTACGTTCATCCAGATCTCTTCCCCAATCACTATCTGAATAGCCAATCAACCTGCAATCTTCACATTTGGTATATAAAATACCATCATTAATAGTACCTTTTATGTAACGGAGTATCCTCTTTGTTGCATTCAGGTGAGATTGGTCAGGAGTCTCCATGTATCTGCTAATTAGTCCAACTCCATAGAGTATATCTGGCCTAGTACACGTCAAGTATCTCAGGCTTCCAACCAGCTCTTGAAATAGGTTGGATCAACATCTCCCATTCATTCTTCCTTAACTCTAATCCAGTTTTCACTGGAGTTGTGACAGGATTGCATTTTTCCATACCAAATCTTTTCAGAATTTCTTTTGCATAGATACTCTGAGAGATGAAGATACCTCTTTCGCTTTGCACACTTCAATACCGAGAAAATGAGCCATCAACCAATGTCAGTCATCTCAATTCTTTTACCATTCTCCTTTTGAAATCTTCAAACATGGCTGGATTGTTGCCGGTGAATATCAAGTCATCAACTTTTAGGCATGCATATAACAGGCTTCCGTCAGTCTCCTTCTTCATATATAGTGCATGCTCATACGGACATTTCTCAAATCCGTTTCTCTTGGAAGTAGTAGTCAATCCTCATGTTCCATGCACGAGGTGCTTGTTTCAAACCATATAAGGCTTTCTTCAGTCTGCATACTTTATCTTCTTTGCCTTTCTTCACATATCCAGGTGGCTGTTCCACATAGATTTCTTCTTCAAGAAAGCCATTCAGAAATGCTGACTTTACGTCAAGTTGGTAAATTTTCCAACTTTTCTGAGCTGCCAATGATATTAGCAATCTGATGGTCTCTAGTTTGGCAACTGGGGAAAAGACTTCTCCGTAATCAACTCCTTCCTTCTGTTTATAGCCTTTTGCAACAAGTCTTGCCTTGTATCTTTGGACTTCTCCTTTCGCATTTCTCTTGGTCTTGTAGACCCATTTCACTCCGATAGATTTCCGGCCTATTGGGAGTTTAGTTAACTCCCATGTCTTGTTTTTTTCGAGGATCGAATCTCTTCATCCATTGTACTTCTCCATTTTTCTTCTTGGTTAGCCTCTTCAAAGCTAACTGGATCACTTGTCATCACAGATAATACAGAGTAATATCTTCTTCCACCTGTTCTGTATTTTCATACAGATCTTCTAAGCTACGTGTCCTCTAGGCCTCATATCTGAGAAGTCACATTCAATTGATAATGGAGCATCATACGTTTGTGGTGAAGAGGAACCATGTTGAGGAGTCTGCTGATCTCTGGGTATTTGTGGCTCTTAGCCACTTCTCTTGTTTCTTTTTCAGTTATTAGCTCCGCACTTCTGGAAGCTTTGGTTTGATCCCAATTCCAGGATTCATTTTCTTCAAAAATGACATCTCTGCTGAAAATCACTTTCTTGGTGACGGGGTTGTATATCCAGTAACCCATAGTTCTGTCACCGTATCCAACCAGGATACACTTCTCTCTTTTATCTTCAAGCTTGGTTCTTCTCACTTCTGGGACCTTGATGTAGGCAATGGAGCCAAAAACTCTAAGGTGGCTCACACTTGGTTTGTGACTACTCCATGCTTCTTGCGGTGTTTTTGTATCAAGACTCTTCGTAGGACATCTGTTTAGTAGATATACCGCACACAAGACTGCTTCAGCCCAAAAACTTTTTGGCATGTTTTTATCCTTTAACATGCTTCTGACGATGTTGAGGATTGTTCGATTCTTCCTTTCAGCTACACCATTTAACTGAGGAGTATAAACTGGTGTGAACTGATGTCTGACTCCTTGTTGCTTAAGGAATTCCTGGAAAGCACCTGCAGTGTATTCTCCACCTTGATCTAATCTCAGTGTTTTGATATAATAGCCATTTTGCTTCTCCACAAGCGTTTTGAACTCTTTGAAGTAACCAAATACTTTAGACTTCTTTTTTAAGAAATAGACCCAAGTCTTCCTGCTGTAGTCATCAATGAAGGTAAGGAAGTATTGATTCTGTTCATTTGATACTGGCGTCAATGGACCACACACACATCTGTGTGAACGAGCTTAAGTGGCATGGTTGCTTTCCAATTTGCCTCCTTTCCGAAGCTATTTCTGTGTTGTTTACTAAGAACACAGCTTTCACACATCTCATTTGGGTGATGGATGTTTGGCAATCCTTTCACCATCTTCTTACTTCCTAGTTACTTTAAACTTTCAAAATTAAGATGCCCATACCTGAGATGCCACAACCAGTCTTTGTCATTGATGATAGCTGTCAAACACCTTGGAATATCATGATGAATTGCGAGAGGAAACATCCTGTTCTTCGTCATTTGGACTCGAGTAACCAGCTTTCCTCGAGCATCTGTAATAGTGAGTTACATATTTTGAAGGCTAATATGATAGCCTTTCTCCAAGAGCTGCCCAAGACTTAGGATGTTTGTCTTCATGTCTGGAACATAGTAAACATTAGAGATGAAAGCATGATCTCCATTCTTCTGCTTGATCATGACATCTCCTCTTCCTTGGACGGAGATTTTAAAGAGGTCGCCAAATGAGATTTCTCCTTGAACTTTCTCATCAAGTTCAGTGAACAAGTCTTTTCTGCCAGTCATATGATTGCTAGCTCCAGAATCAAGAAACCAAACATTTTGATTTTGATAGGTTGAGTTGTGTGCCATCAACATCAACGATTCTCCTTCAACTTGCTCTTTCTCTGCAAAGTTAGAATTTTCATTGACTTCATTTGGCTTACCTCTGCACTCGTTGCTATAGTGGCCATATTTGTGGCAATTATAGCATTGAGCATTTCTTTTGTCGATGATCGGACGGTTGTTGTAACCGCCTCTTCTTCCTCGTCCTCTTCCTCGTGAGACATAATTCTGTTGTCCATGTCCTCCTCTATCTGTGTCTCTTCCTCCTCTACCTCTACCTTTGGTTTCGGTATTTCTATAACCTCTTCCACGAGATCCTCTACCTCGTTCTCTTCCTTGTTGTGAGGTCCCCCCTTGCTCATATCTTTTTTCATTGAGGGAGAGCTTTGACTGAAGAGCTTGCTCCAATACTCTGTCGTCACTTTTTCTACTGACTTTCTGCTCATGGGCTTGCAATGAACCCACTAGTTCTTCAACAGACATCGTCTCCAGATCTTTTGTTTCTTCCAAGGCCACAACTATGAAGTCAAACTTTGGATCTAATGATCGCAAAATTTTCTCTAAAATTCTCATGTCTACGAGAGTTTCTCCATTTCTTCTTAGCTGATTCCCAACAACCATAACTCGTGTATAGAATTCAACGATGGATTCATTAGATTTCATTCGTAGAGGTTCGAACTCACCTTGTAGAGTTTGAAGACAGGTCATTTTTACTTTGTCAGCACCTTTGTAGGTCTTCTGAAGGGTGTCCCAGACTTCTTTTGACGATTTAGAGGATGCTATGATCTCGAACGTGGCTTCGTCTAGTCCTTGATAGATTATGGACTTTGCTTTACAATCCCTCTTTCGATCTGCTTTGAGAGTTGTTGTTTGAGCTTCTGTCAGGGTTCCTTCAGCTTCTTTGGATGCGGGTTCTGTGTATCCATCTTCCACAATATCCATAACGTCTTGAGAACCTAATAGGGCTCTCATTTGTATGCACCAATTATCGTAGTTGTATTTGGTGAGTTTCGGGATGACAACTTGCGCGTTTCCATTGGCCATCGAGACTTAAAGTGCTTAGAACACTGATCTGGAGTCTTTTTCTGATGGAATATTCCAGCCGTTATAATGGCGTTGCTGACGTCAGCAGGGTGAATAATATCGGGTCACAGACCGGTTGCGGGTCAGACGACCGGGTCGGATCTAGTGATTGGGCTAATGGGTCGGACTTTCAGGTCGGACCTCTGCTATTGGGTGAGGAAGACAACCGGAGCGTGTACATGACGCGCCGTACACGCCGGTGTTTCTGGCTGCGTGTGACGGCATGTGGACTCACTCTCCAAATTCAGGTGGTGCGTGCGGCTTATCTATAGCTCCGATTTGGGTGAAATTTTCACCGGTGCACTCCTTACGACGATTAGAACACACTGGTATACTCAGAATGCTATTTTGAGCACTTTGATTTCTAGGCCACTTTGATTTTGGCCTCTGTTCTTCGAATCTCTAGTTCGCCTGGGCTCTGATACCACTATTGGTGGAATGGCAAATTTGAGGTCACTTGTGATGCACCTCTGAGAGAGATTCGAACACTCAAATAGAAGGAGAAGCTTTAAACTTTATTTCACTCAATATTTTTCTTACACCACTCCACTTGCTTACAACAAAATCAGAATCCCTTTATATAGGGAAACAAGATGAGATAACAATAAACAAAATAAATGCAGAGAAATTAAACTGATCAGTTCACAGTTGGGAGATGGGAGTTGGGAGATAGCTGGTGGCAGAGATTTTGGACGATGATTGAGTCAACAATGGCTACCTTCTGGAAGTGGTTGGAAGCTGCTGGAAATTGGCTGGCCGGTGGTCAAGTTTATTTTTTCAACACTGCCACCTTTGGCAGCAACTAAAGATAATAAAAAGATGAGGACACCCAACACCACCCACAACTTCATGAATTTCTTAGATGCTAATAAGTTAAGCTTCATCGTGGGTTATTTTTGCCTCTCAACAAAAAAAATTATGTAGATTTTACTGATTTGATCTGCAATACACCGATGATAATGCTGCACCTTTGATAGGATTCTTCTAAATTTTAATTAATAAAAGCACAAGAAATCGATAAAAGAAGAAAAGAATAACAGAAAGAAAAGAATTCAGAGAGATGAAATTTTAGAACTTCTACTTGCTTTATTATAATGAATGATAGCCTCTTATATAGGGAGATAACAAACCTAGTTATTTAAGGAGAACAAACTAATCTATGTAAGGAAAACCTAAACCTAAAATGTAAAAGGAAAGCAATTCATAATAGGAAAATATAACTAATTAATATATAACTCCTAACATACTAATATTCCTAATTAATATCAATATCCTAACAACCTTGGTCCCCCTCTGGTACTCAAGTCATACCGGGCTGCTAGGGTTTTGAGCAATGGTAACTCGCCGAGCAAAGTAATGGATATACAATGAGTTGAGGCTCATAGCTGTCCCAAAACCCAATACTGCTGAAAGCAATATCGCGAATATAGCATTCACATGAAGCTGCAAAAACCATTAAAAGGCCTTTGTTACATATATGAAGCAAAGTAGTAAAAGGTAGTAATTTACTTAGCACTACAGCTACTTACCATAATATAGAATAGTTGTACAATTATGGCCACAAGAAAAAACTCAAGAGCTGCATATATCCATATATATTCTCTGATAGCTGCAAGTAAGAAAAAAAAACAAACACTTAGACATTCACAACTTACATAGAAGTTCGTCAAAATTCGAAGCTTGACTCGGGTTGGCTATACCTAGAATGACTGCAAATGTTGATGATAAAACTCCGAAGGTAAATGCAAACAGTGCTGCAATAAGAATTGCTTGAGCATTCATGTCAGGAATCTACAGAATGATAAAAGCAGAGTTAATATCGACACACCAAAGTAGACCACCCAAATGATTATAATAATGTTAAACTAAAAAGGTTTTCGATTCACAATGAATACACATATCATGCTTGTAACAAATTGAAACACTCGGGTGGTCTTCACAAAACATTGTCTTTTCACACCTTGATTAATTGATGACTAAGTACAACCAAGTTGAAGCTCTAAGTGAATTTAAACAAGTTTGGATATCATACAAGTTAACTCTAGCTCCAAGAATCGTCATATTGTTTGTTCTAAGTTTTCTCTTAGCAAAATGGCATACCAGTAGCTGCTCGAGGATGAAGAAATAACATATTGTGCTGATTAAGACATGCACCACAAAGTCCCGCCAGGTCCTGCATGAGTGAAATATCATTAATTATTAGTATGAAGTTTGACTCAATCGCCAAAGTGTCTCGGTTGATTGTTGAACCATATTTAAAGGTAAAACGATTAGATAAATACCATAACTCTCATATTGTATTACCTTATTGTTTGTGAATGCAAATTTTGTCGACTAAGATCCTGTCTATTGTCCCTTTGAGCAGAGCTCTCCACCCGAAGAAAATTTACAGGTAAGTTTTGAACTTCTTTCCCACATACCTCACAATTTCTGTTTCCTTTTGTGCTAAACCACTTGATTGCACATTCTTCATGTACAAGTCTAATCGCACCTTTGCAATTGCATTCCATTTTGAGTGTATTTCCTTCTTCAAATACATCTAGACAGATCCTGCACACCGCTTCTTCTTCATCAATTTCTTCATCATTGGCTTCCATGGGAGCAGGAACTATTTGATCTGCTTCAAAAGAAACAAAGGACAAAACCATGGGAGAATTAACGTAGGCAGCTCTTAGGTTGTCTGCTCATATTGACTTAATTGTACTAGTTGATCAAACGAAAGAAAGGGTAGGAACGAAAAATTTGTAAGTCTAGATCAATTTGCATATCCAGATTGCTTGACTAGGTAGCTTAGAATTCAGGATGATCTACTCACAGTATACAACAAATGCTTAAATTTTAACTTTGCAAACACTTAGAATTTTATGAAAACAAATTTATTTCATCAAATTCAACTTGAATATGCACAGATTGTGACAATCATTAAGAATATAAACTATAATGTAGTTTTAAATCCAAAGTAAGATCATTTTCTGACTCCACATACTGAAAAATGGAAAAAGTCAGACAGGTCTTTAGACTTTATGAGCTCAAAGGACTGCAACTATAAAAAAGAAGTGTGTGTACCACTACATACCATCACTAGTGTCTGTTGGGACATCCTCTTTATGAGTAGGAAGAGAGATTGATCTTACAATGACAACATTTATCCCAGGAACGGACAAGGACCTTGAAACCGCAGCTCGTGTTACTGCTATCTGCACAAAATCGATGATAATTATCTTAAAACGCTCTTCAATAAGTTTTGGAGGTTACTGACTTTGGAGAAGAGCTTTTGTAAAGAAATGTTAAAGACATATTTTGTTTGGCCAATCCATTATCCTGGAGCCAACAAGTAGTGAAATAAATGTTTTGATAGCTCGGATCAACTTATCAATATCCCCAATGAAAATAAATTTTAATCTAAAAGTTCATAAGTCAAAAATAAGTGCTGAATACACTTACATTTAGTTTATCCTGTTCACTAGACATCCTTGCTGAAGCAGGCGTGGAAACTGGTGGGGAGAATAATTTTGATGCAGGTGTAACAGGAAGAGATACACATCTGTTGAAAGTTAGCCCATCATAATTTCAGTGATCCAAATCAGAAGCCCAATCAAGCCCAAGAAGACCTGAAGCCCAATCTTCAGCTTCAGCCATTCCTAATTTGTTACTTATGCCATACTATGTCGTTTTGGTGGAAACGTGACCTTATCAGAGATTGAGCTGAGTTATCAGATTTTTTGAGCTGATGTGGAGCATTGCTATTGGCCTCATCAGATTGCTTGCTGAGTCAGGTGATAAGGCTATAAAAAGGAAGCTGAAAGAGAGAGGAGTTATTCGGTTCACTTGCTCAGATTTCAGGGTTTTTTCTTTTGCTAAGTTCTCTGAAAAGGTTCTCAACGTGTTTGAGTGATTCTTGTGTAATATCTGAGTGTTCTTCTTCTCCTCTTACTATCTTTGTTACACACTTTGTAATCTTGTGAGGCCTGAGTGCTTGTTGTGTTCTTTCGTGTGAAAGATTTCAAGTTTACAGTGTGTATTCATAGATTGAGAAAGGGGTTTTTAGGTCTGGTTGCTTGTGGTGACAGATCTAGGTGCTGTATAGGTTTCTTGGCTTGTTTAGGCTGATTTGTGGATGATCTGATTTGTAAAGAACTCTCATATAGTGGAAGAGTCTCCTCTGAGTGGCTCAACGTGGATGTAGGCTATTCATAGCCGAACCACGATAAATCTTGGCGTTTTTTGTTCTTCCTCTTTCTCTGATCTATTTTCTTGTATCTATTACTGATTTGTTGGTTTGGTTATGAGTGTTGTGGGTTGATTCAAATCAGTTATTAGGTTCAGATTATTTTGTTATATTTCTGAGAAGTGTGAATAGGTGGATTTGATATACTGATGGTACTGTCACTACTTGCAGTTGTTTCTTGTATCTTTATTTTATTATCAAGAATTCAAACAGTATACTAATAGATCCAATTACTGCAATTATTAGTCTTGCCTGTTATTGTAAGTGAATCTTACAGTTCTTCTGAGTTTTTAACAGGAGGTGTTAAGGGTGTTGGATAGGTACATTATCCTAACAGTGGTATCAGAGCGTGGTTGGAGCAGTACCAACGGCGGAAGAAGAGGACCAGATCCCTCCGGCTGCTGAGCCTTCAGTTCTTGAAGGCTCGGCTGGAGAAGAAGGCAGTGAAGCTGCTGGTAGTTGTTCTGAAGACTCAGCTGGAGAAGAAGAAACGAGCAGTGAATCTGCTGGTAGCGGTTGCAAGGAGGTAACCCTTACTGAGTTTGGTAATCTCAGTTATTCTTTTAATTCATCTATGAGTATGAAATTTGAGATTGATAGATTCGATGGCTCAGGGGATTTTGGTATATGGAGAAGAAAGGTGAAAGCCCTTCTCTCCCAGCAGAAAATCCTTAAAGCCATTGAAGGCCCTGAAAAATTGCCTGTATCATTAACTGAAGAACAGAAAAATGACATGCTTGAAATGGCCTTAGGCACTATTATATTGAATCTGTCTGATAATGTTCTTAGGGAGATTAATGATGAGAAAACTGCCTGTGATGTTTGGAAGAAGCTTGAAAGCTTGTATCTCACTAAATCCTTAACTAATAAAATCTATCTTAAAGAAAGGTTGTTTGGTTTTAAAATGGATGCTAGTAAAGGCCTAGGTGAAAACTTGGATGATTTTAAGAAAATGACAATTGAATTGGCTAATGCTGGGGTAGATGAGAAGTTAAGTGATGACAATGAGGCTATCATCCTCTTGAATTCTCTTCCTGACTCTTTTAAGGATGTCAAGGCTGCCATTAAATATGGTAGAACTTCCTTGTCACTTGATGAGTGTATTTCAGCTTTTAAGTCTAAGGACCTAGAACTGAAAATGGAAAAGAATGACAGTGGTGAAAATTTATTTGTGAGGGGAAGACAGCCTGTTAGGAATGAGTATGGCACTAGAAAGTGCTATTATTGTGGGAAAGAGGGATATACTAGAAATTACTGTTATGAACTTAAAAGGAAAAATCAAGAAAAGTCTAATAATGCTGGTAATGCAGCTGTGGCTTTTAATTCTTTTGAACCTAGTGAAGTCCTAATTGTTAGCACTGATGATATAAAATCTGAGTGGATCTTAAATTCGGGTTGTTCCTTCCATATGTGCCCTAGAAGGGAGTGGTTCACAGAGTTCAAAGAACTCAGTGGAGATAGTGTGCTGATGGGGAATAATCAGCAGTGTTTGGTGGAAGGAATAGGGTCAGTTGCTATTAGGATGTATGATGGGTTAGTGACGGTTCTTAAGGATGTTAGGTATGTGCCTAATGTAAAGAGAAACTTGATTTCTCTTGGTGTTTTAGATGAAGAAGGCTATTGTTATGAAGCTGAAAGAGGAATCCTAAAAGTATCTAGAGGTTCTCTAGTTATACTTGAAGGTGAAAAGAGAAATTGTCTCTATATCTTGAAGGGTGAGACTGTTACTGTTCCTGCTGCTATAGGCCTAGTTACACCTGAGGAAAAATGGGCTGGGAGACGTCCTAGTTTGAACCATTTGAGGGTGTTTGGGTGTGCAGCCGATGCTCATGAATCGGAAGGGAAATTAGAGTCTAAGTCTCTAAAAGGTGTGGTCTTAGGATACCCTTCAGGTGTTAAAGGATTCAGAATTTGGTTAAGGGACCAAATATGTTTTAAAGTCATTATTAGTAGAGAGTTGATTTTTTATGGGACTAAAATGCCTTGTAAAGGTAGTGACCAATTTTCTGATTTTGACCCATATCCTTTAAAGGATGATGGTGACAAGATTCAGGTGGAACCTGAAAAAGCTGAACCTTGGACTTATGAGAAAGCTGTCAACTTGCTTGATAGGCTGAAATGGGTCAGTGATATGAGAGAAGAGATGAATTCTCTTCTGGATTACAGCATGTGGGTTTTTGTTGTTAAACCTGAAAAACAGAAAATTCTTCTTTGTGAATGGAATAAAATGTTTTGTAGCTTTATTACTAGCATATATTTCTATAAAAGCAAGTTTGATGCATGATTTTATTTCAGCAATGAAAATATCAATGTTAATGTCTTCTTACTTTCATATATTGATGATATGTTAATTGCTAGTAAGGAAATGCTTAGGATTATAGAGTTAAAGAAGAAGTTAAAGTCTGAATTGAATATGAAAGACTTGGGTAATTCAAAACTGTTTTTAAGCATGAAAATTGTTAGTTTTAGGGATGGTAATGGGCTGTATTTGAAGCAGCCCAGATATTTGGATAAGCTGGTTGGTAGGTTTTCAATGGAGAATTGCAAACCTACTAATATCCCTCTATGTGCAAATTTTGTGTTATATGCTACCCTGTCCCTGTACCATTTTATTAGAGATGAAATCTCTGTAGGTATTGTTGAGGTGGAAATAATATCCACCGAAGAAAATCCAGCTGATATGGGGACTAAAGTTGTTCCCTATAGCAAGCTTAAGCATTGCTTGAACTTGCTGAAAATTGATGATTATGGTTAACTTTTTTTTTGTTGTGGTTTTTGAGCCAGGTAACTCAGAGGAGATCCTTCTGCTATATGAGATCTGACGGGCTAAGGTGGAATATGTTGAAAGTTAGCCCATCATAATTTCAGTGATCCAAATCAGAAGCCCAATCAAGCCCAAGAAGACCTGAAGCCCAATCTTCAGCTTCAGCCATTCCTAATTTGTTACTTATGCCATACTATGTCGTTTTGGTGGAAACGTGACCTTATCAGAGATTGAGCTGAGTTATCAGATTTTTTGAGCTGATGTGGAGCATTGCTATTGGCCTCATCAGATTGCTTGCTGAGTCAGGTGATAAGGCTATAAAAAGGAAGCTGAAAGAGAGAGGAGTTATTCGGTTCACTTGCTCAGATTTCAGGGTTTTTTCTTTTGCTAAGTTCTCTGAAAAGGTTCTCAACGTGTTTGAGTGATTCTTGTGTAATATCTGAGTGTTCTTCTTCTCCTCTTACTATCTTTGTTACACACTTTGTAATCTTGTGAGGCCTGAGTGCTTGTTGTGTTCTTTCGTGTGAAAGATTTCAAGTTTACAGTGTGTATTCATAGATTGAGAAAGGGGTTTTTAGGTCTGGTTGCTTGTGGTGACAGATCTAGGTGCTGTATAGGTTTCTTGGCTTGTTTAGGCTGATTTGTGGATGATCTGATTTGTAAAGAACTCTCATATAGTGGAAGAGTCTCCTCTGAGTGGCTCAACGTGGATGTAGGCTATTCATAGCCGAACCACGATAAATCTTGGCGTTTTTTGTTCTTCCTCTTTCTCTGATCTATTTTCTTGTATCTATTACTGATTTGTTGGTTTGGTTATGAGTGTTGTGGGTTGATTCAAATCAGTTATTAGGTTTAGATTATTTTGTTATATTTCTGAGAAGTGTGAATAGGTGGATTTGATATACTGATGGTACTGTCACTACTTGCAGTTGTTTCTTGTATCTTTATTTTATTATCAAGAATTCAAACAGTATACTAATAGATCCAATTACTGCAATTATTAGTCTTGCCTGTTATTGTAAGTGAATCTTACAGTTCTTCTGAGTTTTTAACAGGAGGTGTTAAGGGTGTTGGATAGGTACATTATCCTAACAGTGGTATCAGAGCGTGGTTGGAGCAGTACCAACGGCGGAAGAAGAGGACCAGATCCCTCCGGCTGCTGAGCCTTCAGTTCTTGAAGGCTCGGCTGGAGAAGAAGGCAGTGAAGCTGCTGGTAGTTGTTCTGAAGACTCAGCTGGAGAAGAAGAAACGAGCAGTGAATCTGCTGGTAGCGGTTGCAAGGAGGTAACCCTTACTGAGTTTGGTAATCTCAGTTATTCTTTTAATTCATCTATGAGTATGAAATTTGAGATTGATAGATTCGATGGCTCAGGGGATTTTGGTATATGGAGAAGAAAGGTGAAAGCCCTTCTCTCCCAGCAGAAAATCCTCAAAGCCATTGAAGGCCCTGAAAAATTGCCTGTATCATTAACTGAAGAACAGAAAAATGACATGCTTGAAATGGCCTTAGGCACTATTATATTGAATCTGTCTGATAATGTTCTTAGAGAGATTAATGATGAGAAAACTGCCTGTGATGTTTGGAAGAAGCTTGAAAGCTTGTATCTCACTAAATCCTTAACTAATAAAATCTATCTTAAAGAAAGGTTGTTTGGTTTTAAAATGGATGCTAGTAAAGGCCTAGGTGAAAACTTGGATGATTTTAAGAAAATGACAATTGAATTGGCTAATGCTGGGGTAGATGAGAAGTTAAGTGATGACAATGAGGCTATCATCCTCTTGAATTCTCTTCCTGACTCTTTTAAGGATGTCAAGGCTACCATTAAATATGGTAGAACTTCCTTGTCACTTGATGAGTGTATTTCAGCTTTTAAGTCTAAGGACCTAGAACTGAAAATGGAAAAGAATGACAGTGGTGAAAATTTATTTGTGAGGGGAAGACAGCCTGTTAGGAATGAGTATGGCACTAGAAAGTGCTATTATTGTGGGAAAGAGGGATATACTAGAAATTACTGTTATGAACTTAAAAGGAAAAATCAAGAAAAGTCTAATAATGATGGTAATGCAGCTGTGGCTTTTAATTCTTTTGAACCTAGTGCAGTCCTAATTGTTAGCACTGAGGATATAAAATCTAAGTGGATCTTAGATTCGGGTTGTTCCTTCCATATGTGCCCTAGAAGGGAGTGGTTCACAGAGTTCAAAGAACTCAGTGGAGATAGTGTGCTGATGGGGAATAATCAGCAGTGTTTGGTGGAAGGAATAGGGTCAGTTGCTATTAGGATGTATGATGGGTTAGTGACGGTTCTTAAGGATGTTAGGTATGTGCCTAATGTAAGAGAAACTTGATTTCTCTTGGTGTTTTAGATGAAGAAGGCTATTGTTATGAAGCTGAAAGAGGAATCCTAAAAGTATCTAGAGGTTCTCTAGTTATACTTGAAGGTGAAAAGAGAAATTGTCTCTATATCTTGAAGGGTGAGACTGTTACTGTTCCTGCTGCTATAGGCCTAGTTACACCTGAGGAAAAATGGGCTGGGAGACGTCCTAGTTTGAACCATTTGAGGGTGTTTGGGTATGCAGCCGATGCTCATGAATCGGAAGGGAAATTAGAGTCTAAGTCTCTAAAAGGTGTGGTCTTAGGATACCCTTCAGGTGTTAAAGGATTCAGAATTTGGTTAAGGGACCAAATATGTTTTAAAGTCATTATTAGTAGAGAGTTGATTTTTTATGGGACTAAAATGCCTTGTAAAGGTAGTGACCAATTTTCTGATTTTGACCCATATCCTTTAAAGGATGATGGTGACAAGATTCAGGTGGAACCTGAAAAAGCTGAACCTTGGACTTATGAGAAAGCTGTCAACTTGCTTGATAGGCTGAAATGGGTCAGTGATATGAGAGAAGAGATGAATTCTCTTCTGGATTACAGCATGTGGGTTTTTGTTGTTAAACCTGAAAAACAGAAAATTCTTCTTTGTGAATGGAATAAAATGTTTTGTAGCTTTATTACTAGCATATATTTCTTTAAAAGCAAGTTTGATGCATGATTTTATTTCAGCAATGAAAATATCAATGTTAATGTCTTCTTACTTTCATATATTGATGATATGTTAATTGCTAGTAAGGAAATGCTTAGGATTATAGAGTTAAAGAAGAAGTTAAAGTCTGAATTGAATATGAAAGACTTGGGTAATTCAAAACTGTTTTTAAGCATGAAAATTGTTAGTTTTAGGGATGGTAATGGGCTGTATTTGAAGCAGCCCAGATATTTGGATAAGCTGGTTGGTAGGTTTTCAATGGAGAATTGCAAACCTACTAATATCCCTCTATGTGCAAATTTTGTGTTATATGCTACCCTGTCCCTGTACCATTTTATTAGAGATGAAATCTCTGTAGGTATTGTTGAGGTGGAAATAATATCCACCGAAGAAAATCCAGCTGATATGGGGACTAAAGTTGTTCCCTATAGCAAGCTTAAGCATTGCTTGAACTTGCTGAAAATTGATGATTATGGTTAACTTTTTTTTTGTTGTGGTTTTTGAGCCAGGTAACTCAGAGGAGATCCTTCTGCTATATGAGATCTGACGGGCTAAGGTGGAATATGTTGAAAGTTAGCCCATCATAATTTCAGTGATCCAAATCAGAAGCCCAATCAAGCCCAAGAAGACCTGAAGCCCAATCTTCAGCTTCAGCCATTCCTAATTTGTTACTTATGCCATACTATGTCGTTTTGGTGGAAACGTGACCTTATCAGAGATTGAGCTGAGTTATCAGATTTTTTGAGCTGATGTGGAGCATTGCTATTGGCCTCATCAGATTGCTTGCTGAGTCAGGTGATAAGGCTATAAAAAGGAAGCTGAAAGAGAGAGGAGTTATTCGGTTCACTTGCTCAGATTTCAGGGTTTTTTCTTTTGCTAAGTTCTCTGAAAAGGTTCTCAACGTGTTTGAGTGATTCTTGTGTAATATCTGAGTGTTCTTCTTCTCCTCTTACTATCTTTGTTACACACTTTGTAATCTTGTGAGGCCTGAGTGCTTGTTGTGTTCTTTCGTGTGAAAGATTTCAAGTTTACAGTGTGTATTCATAGATTGAGAAAGGGGTTTTTAGGTCTGGTTGCTTGTGGTGACAGATCTAGGTGCTGTATAGGTTTCTTGGCTTGTTTAGGCTGATTTGTGGATGATCTGAATTGTAAAGAACTCTCATATAGTGGAAGAGTCTCCTCTGAGTGGCTCAACGTGGATGTAGGCTATTCATAGCCGAACCACGATAAATCTTGGCGTTTTTTGTTCTTCCTCTTTCTCTGATCTATTTTCTTGTATCTATTACTGATTTGTTGGTTTGGTTATGAGTGTTGTGGGTTGATTCAAATCAGTTATTAGGTTCAGATTATTTTGTTATATTTCTGAGAAGTGTGAATAGGTGGATTTGATATACTGTTGGTACTGTCACTACTTGCAGTTGTTTCTTGTATCTTTATTTTATTATCAAGAATTCAAACAGTATACTAATAGATCCAATTACTGCAATTATTAGTCTTGCCTGTTATTGTAAGTGAATCTTACAGTTCTTCTGAGTTTTTAACAGGAGGTGTTAAGGGTGTTGGATAATACATTATCCTCTGTTAGGATAATGTACCTATCCAACACCCTTAACACCTCCTGTTAAAAACTCAGAAGAACTGTAAGATTCACTTACAATAACAGGCAAGACTAATAATTGCAGTAATTGGATCTATTAGTATACTGTTTGAATTCTTGATAATAAAATAAAGATACAAGAAACAACTGCAAGTAGTGACAGTACCAACAGTATATCAAATCCACCAATTCACACTTCTCAGAAATATAACAAAATAATCTTAACCTAATAACTGATTTGAATCAACCCACAACACTCATAACCAAACCAATAAATCAGTAATAGATACAAGAAAATAGATCAGAGAAAGAGGAAGAACAAAGAACGCCAAGATTTATCGTGGTTCGGCTATGAATAGCCTACATCCACGTTGAGCCACTCAGAGGAGACTCTTCCACTATATGAGAGTTCTTTACAAATCAGATCATCCACAAATCAGCCTAAACAAGCCAAGAAACCTATACAGCACCTAGATCTGTCACCACAAGCAACCAGACCTAAAAACCCCTTTCTCAATCTATGAATACACACTGTAAACTTGAAATCTTTCACACGAAAGAACACAACAAGCACTCAGGCCTCACAAGATTACAAAGTGTGTAACAAAGATAGTAAGAGGAGAAGAAGAACACTCAGATATTACACAAGAATCACTCAAACACGTTGAGAACCTTTTCAGAGAACTTAGCAAAAGAAAAAACCCTAAAATCTGAGCAAGTGAACCGAATAACTCCTCTCTCTTTCAGCTTCCTTTTTATAGCCTTATCACCTGACTCAGCAAGCAATCTGATAAGGCCA
Source organism: Acer yangbiense (assembly GCA_008009225.1). Lineage (NCBI taxonomy): Eukaryota > Viridiplantae > Streptophyta > Magnoliopsida > Sapindales > Sapindaceae > Acer > Acer yangbiense. Next base: position 5,150,508 of record CM017761.1, on the reverse strand, counting down.
ATAGCAATGCTCCACATCAGCTCAAAAAATCTGATAACTCAGCTCAATCTCTGATAAGGTCACGTTTCCACCAAAACGACATAGTATGGCATAAGTAACAAATTAGGAATGGCTGAAGCTGAAGATTGGGCTTCAGGTCTTCTTGGGCTTGATTGGGCTTCTGATTTGGATCACTGAAATTATGATGGGCTAACTTTCAACATATTCCACCTTAGCCCATCAGATCTCATATAGCAGAAGGATCTCCTCTGAGTTACCTGGCTCAAAAACCACAACAAAAAACAGTTAACCATAATCATCAATTTTCAGCAAGTTCAAGCAATGCTTAAGCTTGCTATAGGGAACAACTTTAGTCCCAATATCAGCTGGATTTTCTTCGGTGGATATTATTTCCACCTCAACAATACCTACAGAGATTTCATCTCTAATAAAATGGTACAGGGACAGGGTAGCATATAACACAAAATTTGCACATAGAGGGATATTAGTAGGTTTGCAATTCTCCATTGAAAACCTACCAACCAGCTTATCCAAATATCTGGGCTGCTTCAAATACAGCCCATTACCATCCCTAAAACTAACAATTTTCATGCTTAAAAACAGTTTTGAATTACCCAAGTCTTTCATATTCAATTCAGACTTTAACTTCTTCTTTAACTCTATAATCCTAAGTATTTCCTTACTAGCAATTAACATATCATCAATATATGAAAGTAAGAAGACATTAACATTGATAATTTCATTGCTGAAATAAAATCATGCATCAAACTTGCTTTTAAAGAAATATATGCTAGTAATAAAGCTACAAAACATTTTATTCCATTCACAAAGAAGAATTTTCTGTTTTTCAGGTTTAACAACAAAAACCCACATGCTGTAATCCAGAAGAGAATTCATCTCTTCTCTCATATCACTGACCCATTTCAGCCTATCAAGCAAGTTGATAGCTTTCTCATAAGTCCAAGGTTCAGCTTTTTCAGGTTCCACCTGAATCTTGTCACCATCATCCTTTAAAGGATATGGGTCAAAATCAGAAAATTGGTCACTGCCTTTACAAGGGATTTTAGTCCCATAAAAAATCATCTCTCTACTAATAATGACTTTAAAACATATTTGGTCCCTTAACCAAATTCTGAATCCTTTAACACCTGAAGGGTATCCTAAGACCACACCTTTTAGAGACTTAGACTCTAATTTCCCTTCCGATTCATGAGCATCGGCTGCACTCCCAAACACCCTCAAATGGTTCAAACTAGGACGTCTCCCAGCCCATTTTTCCTCAGGTGTAACTAGGCCTATAGCAGCAGGAACAGTAACAGTCTCACCCTTCAAGATATAGAGACAATTTCTCTTTTCACCTTCAAGTATAACTAGAGAACCTCTAGATACTTTTAGGATTCCTCTTTCAGCTTCATAACAATAGCCTTCTTCATCTAAAACACCAAGAGAAATCAAGTTTCTCTTCACATTAGGCACATACCTAACATCCTTAAGAACCGTCACTAACCCATCATACATCCTAATAGCAACTGACCCTATTCCTTCCACCAAACACTGCTGATTATTCCCCATCAGCACACTATCTCCACTGAGTTCTTTGAACTCTGTGAACCACTCCCTTCTAGGGCACATATGGAAGGAACAACCCGAATCTAAGATCCACTCAGATTTTATATCATCAGTGCTAACAATTAGGACTTCACTAGGTTCAAAAGAATTAAAAGGCACAGCTGCATTACCAGCATTATTAGACTTTTCTTGATTTTTCCTTTTAAGTTCATAACAGTAATTTCTAGTATGTCCCTCTTTCCCACAATAATAGCACTTTCTAGTGCCATACTCATTCCTAACAGGCTGTCTTCCCCTCACAAATAAATTTTCACCACTGTCATTCTTTTCCATTTTCAGCTCTAGGTCCTTAGACTTAAAAGCTGAAATACACTCATCAAGTGACAAAGAAGTTCTACCATATTTAATGGCAGCCTTGACATCCTTAAAAGAGTCAAGAAGAGAATTCAAGAGGATGATAGCCTCATTGTCATCACTTAACTTCTCATCTACCCCAGCATTAGCCAATTCAATTGTCATTTTCTTAAAATCATCCAAGTTTTCACCTAGGCCTTTACTAGCATCCATTTTAAAACCAAAAAACCTTTCTTTAAGATAGATTTTATTAGTTAAGGATTTAGTGAGATACAAGCTTTCAAGCTTCTTCCAAACATCACAGGCAGTTTTCTCCTCATTAATCTCCCTAAGAACATTATCAGACAGATTCAATATAATAGTGCCTAAGGCCATTTCAAGCATGTCATTTTTCTGTTCTTCAGTTAATGATACAGGCAATTTTTCAGGGCCTTCAATGGCTTTGAGGATTTTCTGCTGGGAGAGAAGGGCTTTCACCTTTCTTCTCCATATACCAAAATCCCCTGAGCCATCGAATCTATCAATCTCAAATTTCATACTCATAGATGAATTAAAAGAATAACTGAGATTACCAAACTCAGTAAGGGTTACCTCCTTGCAACCGCTACCAGCAGATTCACTGCTCGTTTCTTCTTCTCCAGCTGAGTCTTCAGAACAACTACCAGCAGCTTCACTGCCTTCTTCTCCAGCCGAGCCTTCAAGAACTGAAGGCTCAGCAGCCGGAGGGATCTGGTCCTCTTCTTCCGCCGTTGGTACTGCTCCAACCACGCTCTGATACCACTGTTAGGATAATGTACCTATCAAACACCCTTAACACCTCCTGTTAAAAACTCAGAAGAACTGTAAGATTCACTTACAATAACAAGCAAGACTAATAATTGCAGTAATTGGATCTATTAGTATACTGTTTGAATTCTTGATAATAAAATAAAGATACAAGAAACAACTGCAAGTAGTGACAATACCAACAGTATATCAAATCCACCTATTCACACTTCTCAGAAATATAACAAAATAATCTGAACCTAATAACTGATTTGAATCAACCCACAACACTCATAACCAAACCAACAAATCAGTAATAGATACAAGAAAATAGATCAGAGAAAGAGGAAGAACAAAAAACGCCAAGATTTATCGTGGTTCGGCTATGAATAGCCTACATCCACGTTGAGCCACTCAGAGGAGACTCTTCCACTATATGAGAGTTCTTTACAAATCAGATCATCCACAAATCAGCCTAAACAAGCCAAGAAACCTATACAGCACCTAGATCTGTCACCACAAGCAACCAGACCTAAAAACCCCTTTCTCAATCTATGAATACACACTGTAAACTTGAAATCTTTCACACGAAAGAACACAACAAGCACTCAGGCCTCACAAGATTACAAAGTGTGTAACAAAGATAGTAAGAGGAGAAGAAGAACACTCAGATATTACACAAGAATCACTCAAACACGTTGAGAACCTTTTCAGAGAACTTAGCAAAAGAAAAAAACCCTAAAATCTGAGTAAGTGAACCGAATAACTCCTCTCTCTTTCAGCTTCCTTTTTATAGCCTTATCACCTGACTCAGCAAGCAATCTGATGAGGCCAATAGCAATGCTCCACATCAGCTCAAAAAATCTGATAACTCAGCTCAATCTCTGATAAGGTCACGTTTCCACCAAAACGACATAGTATGGCATAAGTAACAAATTAGGAATGGCTGAAGCTGAAGATTGGGCTTCAGGTCTTCTTGGGCTTGATTGGGTATACACATCTTTGCCAAGAAAAAGCAGACGAGACATTAGCTATGTTGGGACTCTCCGGAGCTGGCTGAGAATCAGTACTGAGGGAGCTTCTTTCACCGGTAGATACAACATTTTTCTTCTTGAAGCTTACACCCGAAAAGAAACCTCCTAGCGATGGACTACTACCCTTGTAGGAACCTTGAGACTGTAAAACCTTTTCATTTCTGCTACTGCCAAAACCTAATGGTTTAAGAGGAATTTGAAGTGAAAGATCCAAGTGCCTTCCACTTGGTTCCTGATTTGAAAACTCTTCATTCAGTTGGTCCTCAATTTGGATATCAACCTGCATTACATCAACATTCCAACCCACTTCGGTTAGCTCACTAGGTCACACTGCTAATATCAAATTTCGGCAAACACAATGTATGCCATGCCAATCACTATTTAACATTCTCTTATATGTTGTGAAATCAATTCACAGCTCCATCACCCTCAAGGTTCTCGGAGATTATTTGGATTTCAAAAAGAAAGTGGATGGGATACATATTTACGTTAAAGTCATCATACAATCTCATTGATACGAATTCAGTAGTTAGATAGCCAACAAGGAAAAAGATCTTCATGCAGAAAATCTATCGTTTTGTTGAGGATGCATGACCATGTCAGCAGATTTCTTCCTATAATTCCAACAGTTGGACTAAACTGAATCGATTACAAAACTTGTAATACCCAAACTAAACCAATCGAAACTTAAAGCATTAAGTTGAGACGTAAAGCAAACTTCGAGGGCCAGAAAGGTGTCATAACCTATGTAGAAACATGAATATTTCTTGCTATTTTGGATCAATTAGAGAGAAAGATAACAGGGTACAGTTAAGATGACTAAATTTCAATGGTGCAAATTACTAAAACCCGAACCTCTTATATAATTATACTAGATCTCATCGACTAAGCTAGCTGATACCACCAAAAACTCCCGAATAATGCTTGGGTACTGACCGGTCAGTACCCAAGATACTGACCCCACCAATGAGAGTATACCACGTAGCCCAATTTGTGAGATAAATGTAAAAAGTAAAAGAACAAAAGGCTACGTTCTACACTCCCATTGGTGGGGTCAGTATTTTAGATACTTACCGGTCAATAACCAAACATTATTCAGGTACTCAAAGATATGGCTTAGAATTTTGCAAAGAACAATTTAAAATAGCTTCACAGATCATAAATTCTGATAGATAAGGAAACTACCAACATATATTCACTCCACTTGCAAAATATCTACAAACCAAATTAAATTAATATAATGGTTCCTTTAACAAAATCCCCAACAAATCTATAAAAGCCAAACATCAACAATCTTTATAAAGCAACCCTTCAAAAATCAAATACAAATATAGTAATTAACAAACATTAAAACACCATAAAAAGCTATCTTTCTATTGACAAGGGAAATTCATATCTTTCTATTAAAATATCCCTACTTAAAAAAAAAAATTATAAAAAAATACTATATACATAATTTTTTTATATATGGATTGTGAATTATAAAAAAATTGATAAAAAAAAAAATTTAAAAAAAAAAAAAAAAAAAAAAAACCTATACTGCAGCCAAAAAAAAAAAAATTGTGAAAGTTTTATTTATTTATTAGCTATACTCAATACATCTCTCGTATACATAACGGTATTTTTGTAATAAATTTTATATAAATTTGATTTCATTTCTAATTATAAAAACGTTAGTAAACACAGTAACGGAATTTATAACTTAATTATGATTCCCTTCCATCACTTTCCGGTGAAACTTGATTCCGATTCCTCTCATTCCTGATCAGTAAACGTACGCTTATATTAATAAGTTATAAGAAAATATTGATGAAAATATAAAAGGGTTTTTTTTTTATTGAGAAGAAACATCAAACATGAGAGTGTGGACAAGAGGAAGACGGTGGGTTCAGACTCAGTTGATTGTGAATTCCGCAACTCTTCTACTTTACGACTTTTGTTCTCGTCATACTCTCACTTACTTTCAATATTCTTGTTACTCGCTTCTTCAGACCGACACCTGTCCAGCCTATTTTTTAGGTCTCAGGCAGTTGACCCAATCCGTGAATGTCAGTTTCCGGTTACAACCGGCACATAGTGGTATATATAGCTCATGTTGCATTGAAATATGTGTTATCTACTTGCAGATAAGTTTTTGGCTTTAAAGTTTGAATTGTGGTATATGTAGCCCATGTTGCTCACTGGTAGTCTTGCAATTGTGGGATTCCAAAAGCTCCTCTGCATATAGTGGGTATGTTCTTAGATTGGTACTTGAAGATCACTATTGGATCAACTCTGGTTGGAGGTTCCATGGAGTTTTTCATGATCAAAACCGGCTTCTGTGTGAGAACCCTCCATACCGTCCCTCTCTCTCTATTTTAAATCTTACCCTTTTCTTTATTTTGCTTGTTCTTTTACTTGGTCTTTTCATTTTAGCTAGAAACGTTTAAAGATCCAATCTTTTTTATGTTGTTAGTAGTTGTGCTGGTTGATTTTTGTTGTTGTCCAACTTTGTGTTGATGAGTTGATTTTATTAGTTTGAAAGAAGAAAGTTGAATGTCCCATGATATAACCACAATTTCATGCACTTAAAGAGATTAAATGATTAAATAACGGTGAGGAGGAGGACATTGCATTGATTTCTATAGAAAGTAGTCAATTGTCTTGGCTGATAACAGAGAAGGAGGTTTCATTACATCTTAGCTCTATCTTTTTGGTCATTGTAAAAATGAAAGAAAGTGAAGCAAATGAAGCTGAAAAGTGTATTGTTTACTCGTTGTTTTGCCTGAATGTCTAAGCAATGGAGCCACGGTAACACATTAAACTTGCTTTGAGTTACATCTTTCTTGCAATTTCTTTGTTAACAAATAAAAAATAAAAATCGTAATTGTTAAATTTATTGTGTGAGTGCAGACATTAAGCATTACCAACTCAAACAATATCAGGATCAATGGACTATTTTCGTTAAACAGCCAATTGTACCATATCGTAATCAACCGTTGCTAGGATGTGCTTGTTGAAGGCATTAAAGTAATAGCTTCTGGTAACAGCCCGAATACAGATGGTATTCAGGTTCAACAATCGACGAATGTGAAGATCATCAACTCTTCCATCAAAACTGGGGATGATTGTGTTTCCATTGGCCCTGCCACCAACAACTTGTGGAGTTGTGGATTGAAGGGCGGCCCTGGTCATGGCATTAGGTATTCATTCATATAATTTTGTTTAGTTTTGTAATATTACAGAGAAAATTAAGGTTATGTAACGACCACTCTTTCTTTGTAAACCACTACAAGTATGTCTAGTGCATGAAAAGTACAATATTGTATTTATTTTCTACTATGAATTTAACATGATATTGGTTGTAAATTGCAGTATTGGAAGCCTGGGCAAGGATATGGAGGAGGAAGGAGTACACGATGTGTCGGTCAAAAACACAGTTTTCAAAGGTACCCAAAATGGGCTGAGAATAAAGTCATGGACCAGGCCCAGCAATGGATTTGTTAAAGGCGTTCAATTCATTGATGTTGTCATGCAAAATGTCCAAAATCCTATTATCATCGACCAAAACTACTGCCCCCACAACTTAAATTGTCCTGGTCAAGTAAGAAATTTCAGAAATGTACAGACGAATGTCTTAGATTAAATTACCAAATTAATAATCGTTAACCGACGAATGTCTCAAAATCTTAATGATTGGTGACTACGTGAAAATATAATCATTCAATTCATGAGAATATTCAATCAATTATTAAAACTTACCAAATTAATAATCGTTAACCGACGAATTTCTTAAAATCTTAATGATTAGCCACTACGTGAAAACATAATCATCCGATTCATGAGAAAATTCAAAACAATCAATTATTTGAATCAAAATCATTAATAATCGATAACCGACGAATTTCTCAAAATCTTAATAACTAGTTCATTACGTGAAGACATAGTCATCTGATTCAAAAGGGTATTCAAAATCGATTATTAATTTAAATAAACTAATAATTATTATGAAAACTTAATGATTGGTCTACTACGTAGAAACATAATCTTCGGAAATCATAATAATTATTTATGAACTGCAATTATTCTCACAAAAATTATGGAAAATTTTAAAATTGCCATGTGATTTTTTAAAATTTCAAATCAGCCCCTATATTTAACATAATATTAAATTGGCCCCAAATATTGCCTGAAATTATGAATCGGCCCCAGAGATAGATACCTCAATGTTATATTAATTCTAAAAAGGCCCAGGCAAATACCAAAACTGCCCACGTATTATATCTAATTCACAAAAGGTGGCCCACTCCAAAATCAAACCAAGAAACCCTTGAAGCTTTTATTAATATTTCTTGCTAATAAATTTACATATAAAAAATAAAAAGTTGAAAGATGATGATGGAAATTAAGCACAGAGAAATCTTGAGCAGAGGACCAGAAATTAAAGATTCTAATCCGTCCTCGTTGGTCTCAATCAAGTCCACCTCCAACGGATTGCAAGGTTGAAGTTCCGCTGTGGCCGGTTGCACCACTGAGCGGTAACCCTTTGCAAGATCGTAGGTCTTCCTTTTTTCTGGATCTGAAATAATCCCCCAGGCTTCATTGATGAACTTGGTTGCACCCTCGGCTGCAACGGAAGAACATTGATCAGGATGGAACATCAATGCCTTTTCTTTGTAGTTTTTCTTGATGGTGTCGATTGGGGCGCGGTGATCTTGGATGCCAAGAATAGCATAATAGTTTTTATTGGTCTGCTTGACAGCCATGTGGACTTCGTATGCATGTGGGTAGCTTATCAGACCAGGGTCAGGATTCTTCAAGAATGCTACTGCAATTGTAGAGACTGCCAAGATAAATTGTTCTTTTTTGAACAGCTCTTCTGCTTTGTCTCTACAGAATTCTGCATCTTTTTCATTGAGATCTTCGAAAAAAGAATAATGATTTCTGTGCACCTTCTCAAATTCACTTTTGCTGAACATTATATATATAATTGGAGAGAACAGTGTTTACAGTCGTTTGGTTTTATACTTTGAAAGATTATATATATATATATATATATATTTAGTCTTGGACTCAAGTTTTCTAAACTTCCATAGGAGAAGGAGTTTGATCAGGAAAGCAATTATCCACCTTCCATAAGGAATAGCTTCTTTTTTTGTAACCCAAAGATGTTGTGCTGGGCCTTAAACATGTTCGAATTGGGCCTTATTGGGCCTGACTAAAAAATATTACCCTTGACGTTTTTCTTTATGAGGACCATTAATTCAATTATAAAACGAATTTGTGACCATTTAAATGTCATTTTTTTTTTCTTTTGTATATGAGTCTCGTTAATATATCATATAATTTGTGACCATTTAAGGGCTAGTTTGGTATTATTTTTGAGAAGTTAAAATCAGCTTATTTCATAATTTTAACATAAAATGATGTTTGGTAAAACTTTCAAAGGTGATTAATCGATAATCTGGCAAGTTTTGACAGTAATTTTGAAAAGTAGGTGGAGAGTTACTTTTTAAAAATGATTATAGAATAATTTATTTAAATATTTAATGAATCTTTTAAAATATCATTATTATCCTTATAACATTAAATTAAAATCATTTATATTCCTTATTTCATCTTAAAATTAAAGATTCTAATTAAATATTGATTTGATATATAAAATCTTTTAAAATATTTTTATTATTCTTATGGAATTTTTTTTCTAATTTAAATATTCTACTTAAATATTGATTTAATATATATATACTTAATGAAAAAAATAAAATAAGGTTCTAAAATTATGTCTATTTTAGTCATTGTAACTAATTTCAGCACTTTTGAAATAAAATTATCAAACATACATATACTGTTTTTGAGCTATACAGTAATTTTAAAAGTATAATTAACCAAACATCTGCTGATTAACTTCACAGCTGATTATTTTTTCAGCACAGCTAACATTGATTATTATAAAAGTTACATCAATACCAAACTGGCCCTAAATGTCCTAACTTAATGAATTCCGTGTCAATGATGTAATTAATTATATATCGACGGATAAATATATATTGATTCAAAAAGTCTATTTATCTTGAAAGAAAAAAAATTGTAATTTTTAATAATGACAATGAAAAGAATATAAAAAACTAACTTCAAATTGTTTTGCGATTCATGATGTTGTTTTCAGTTTCTTCGCCATAGTAAGAGTTGTAAGTGACGATTGGACGATATGAGAATGGTCCGATAGTAAACCCCTCACAAGTCACACCTATAGGTTATGAGTTCGAGTCCCCCCTCCTAAAAAAAAGCAATACTTCTATTATCTGTAATCAAATGATTTATAATTTGTTTTAAAGTACAACCACTCTTGGTCAGATGGTTAAAAAAACAAATATAAAGTTGGAATGTGTTAAATTCTTGCATGACATTAAAATGAAGACATCAAAACAACCTTATACTCCAACAAAGTTGAAATTTATAGTAAAACTAACAACAAATAAGTAATTAAGTCCTAAACAACATACATATAAATAAGATCTTTTAACAACTCCATAATTTTCCCAGGTAGGCTCAAAGTTCAGTTACGTTATTAGCTGCTCTTGTAAGCATATAAAAGGAACTTTAATAAACTCGATAAGCAATACAGCAGAAGAAGATTGAAATAATTTCATGATTATATTACATATATCCAAATCTAACAAACATTTATTAATTTCGAATTGACCAAATTACGGTGAAACTATAATTTTTATTATTATTATTGGATTCCATGATTAATATTACATACGAGCACGATAATGATAAGTCGATAACGAACATGATTTGTGAGGTTTTACTGGTAGGATATATAAGCTCACTACTCACTAGTCATTGAATACCTTAGAAATACCATAGGATCAGGGCCGTCTCCAAACATTTTGGGGCCCGAGCGATTTTATGACATTAACAAAATTCGGGACCCTATATAAAATTATTATCATTAACATAAAATAATAATAATAATAATTCGAGTCAAAATCAACATGTAGAAATTAATTGAAAACAAAAATCATACCTTCGATAAGTTAGATTCTTCAAACGGCAACAACTTCAAGAAGAAAACAGAGAGGCAGAGAGAAGAAAACAGAGAGCAAAGTGAAGGTTTTGAATTTTGATTCGTAATTCGTTTAGCAGGTGTTATATATATATATATATTTAATAGTGCAGTGATGTCATGGTCTCAGAATCATATTGGGCATTTAAAGTTTTTTTTACTAATTGAGGCCCCAAAGATCATTAACAAATATTGGGCCATAGTGATGTCATTGTCTCATAATCATATTGGGTCTTTAAAGTTTTTTTTTATTAATTGAGACCCCAAAAGATCATTAACAAATATTGGATCATGAGGCTCCAAAGGAGAAGAAGAAAATTGCATCAGTTGGGGGCCCCAACATTTTGCTGGGTTGGCTGCCCTTATGGGCCGGCCCTGCATAGGATATCAACATTTTTACAAGAAAACATGAAATTAGTTGCGGTGATATTTGGTATTACAATTGATATTAAAAAATTCCTTCAAGAAAATAAAATTGATATTACAATTAATTCCTTAAGAAAAGGAATTTAAAAAAAAAATGTTAATTTATTACAATTTATAAGAATAATTAAAATTGAAAAACATATATATTTTTTGATATAAATATATAATCCTAGTGTATTTAATGCATTCTAAAAAACCAAATAATAATAATAACAATAATAAAATCTGAGTAAATTTCCTATAAAAATTCGAGGTAAAATCCGAGATTTTCTTAAATTCTTAAACACTGAGAGATTTTCTCAGTAATAAAGATTTGATCTGTTATGTAAGATTTTCTCTAATAACAGTCAACAGAGCACCTTTGTATAGTCTCTGTATCGCTTATATAAAAGAAGCTGAAAAATCTCGAAATCCATTATCCAAAGTTTTTGCTTTGGTATTGATGAGTGGGATGCAGGGGGCAGCCTTGGGGTGGGTCGAGGGTGGGCACTCGCCCTGGGCCTGTGGGCCCGTCATGCCTAGGGGCTCCAAATATATGATGTGAGTTATTATTATGGGCTAAGTTGTAAAAACAAAGTCAAAAAAAGGCTCAAACAATACCAAAATGAAAAATTAGAACATGGTCCAATTCATTTTATTCTAGTACAAAACCTTTTTTTTTTTTTTTAAGTTTCATACTTTCCTATTATCTATTACCTATATATTCTTCATTTCTTTTCCACCCACGAAGACAAAAAAAAAAAAAAAAAAAAAAAAAGCAACTAGACACATAAAAATCATGGATTTTTTAATTTTGATTTTTATTTTGGGATGAAGTGGGGATGATTTTGTTGGTATGGGGCCCATTTTTTAGATTTTGCCCAAGGGTCTCGGAATAGTTAGGATTGGCACTGGACTGGGATGCTAACGTTATCGGAGGATTGCATAGCAGCTATGATCTCCTTCACCAACCCTTGTGACGCCTGTCGCTTGGCATGTGTGTCAACTATCTTCAGATTCGTCGCCGATTCCGACATCATTTTGGACAACTTCCTACGTCCTGAATACTTGTCTATGATCTCGGACCCTGGATCCATCTCCAGTTTATCTAAGAAGGAGCTCTACCTCCGCACCTGTCCCAATCCCATTCACAAGGGCAAATTGGTAGTTTCAAAGTTTTTGAAAAAATTTAGGGTTTTGTGTTTGTATGTTATGTTATGTGGTTCATGGTGTTATAGGAATTTCAGATTTCGTATTTGTAAATTGATTGAGTGTTGTTTGTTTTCGCATTTTGATGAATTTCTGATTGTTTAATTGTCTTATTATTGAATAGAGCTTTTGGTTTGTGACGACACGTTGTTGTGGTGTCGTTCAAAAAATGAACAATTAAGTTTGACCTCGCTAGCGCGCGAGTCATAGAGATTAGCATAACGGCAAGTGAGGGTATCGTTCTGCAAGGAGGTGGAATCCGCCGACCGTTACCGGTTCTAGCTATTATTACAACACACCAAGAGAACTCGTGTGTTGCGGGTGCGGAAATGTGTAAATAATAATATAAATAAATAATTTACATAAACTAATATTTATAGGATATGATGGAATGGAGAGAAACATGAAATGTGGTTACACTAAAGAAATGACTCAACCGTAGCAATCATTCTAATTACGGACTATACTCATTTAGTCCATCAATGTGCAAGTATATAATAGACTTGTGTCCTTTTAACTGATCTCTAATCTCTCTCGAGTCTTAGAAATCACATCCACACATACGTATGAATTCATTAAGTACCGTGGGACACAAATAAGAGCCATGTATGCCGGCCTAGTGATCTCTCAACTTTCCGGTCAAATACATTGGTTATTTTGTTGGGCATGTAATGCACAACCACGTGGGTCATACTATAGCCAATAATTCATCCACGATGCTAACCAAATACGGGATGGCAACCAAGTGAAAGCATTAAGAATACGAGATACCCATACAACATGTATGTTATATGCTCGTGTCCCCTTAATTAATCTCTACCCTCTCTCGAGCGACATAGAGATTATATCCATGTATAAATGCTTTGATTCATTAAGGAATGTGGGACACACAAACAAGCTCTACACACCAGTTTAGTGATCTCTCAACTTCCTGGTCAAATGTAGAGGATATCACATTGAGTATGTTAATGTGAACCACGCGATATATAACACACAACCTAAATATCATTCACAAGGTGGCTAACCGAGTGAAAGCATTAAGCAATGAAATACCCCTATAACTATATGAGCATAGGAGTAATTCGGTTTGTCTTTGCTCTACATACGGATTCGGTTTTATCAATCTCCCTAGGATGACAAAAAATGGGAAACAAGTTCACCTAACACTAATATGCATCAATGTAATTGTTAAACATTAAGAACATTCAAATGAATCAAGGGTTCTCTTCTTAACTTGGCAACCCTAAATCAATTCATCACCCATTCGGCCAAGGATGGGCAAATGTGTCTTAAAAAGACCCATTAAGCACAAGGATGTAAACCAAAGCCAATTTAGCAACTAAATGCATAGATTAGCCTTTTCTACTCTTTGGGGATAAAATCCCTAACACTCAAATCTTTCAATAAATGGTATTTTGGTCATCCATTAACATACAAACAATCATGAGAAGTTAAATTACTCTACTCCTACATTAATTACTTTACTTCTAATCTCATTTAAGCATACATGTCAATTTCTAACCTCCACAAACATGAACTTCATAATAAGAGATTAAATATACATAAATCAAAGAGCAAAACAAAACCCAAACAAATTTATGAACAAAATACATATATATAGCACATGTGAGGGTTTACAATATACCCCAAATTGGGGTTACACATCAAATAAATGAAAATTACAAAGAAAAGAGTACATAAGAGCAAACCCTTGAAGACAAGTCCTCCAAAGATGCTCATAGCCTTCCTAGCTCGAAATTGGCTCCCAATTCCTTGCAGTTTGCTCTAAGATGGATGGAGGAGGTGTAAAATAGTGTTGTGGAGATGTATGAGGAGCTCCCATGGAGGAAGAACCTCCATGGGAGCTTGGGTCTCTCCTTTATTGGGTGTAGAAGATGAAGAAGATTGAAAAAAATGAAGTTGAGAAGAGGAGAGGGTTTGGGCGTGAAAGAGAGAAGAGAGATGTAGGAGATTTTGGGATTCTAGGGATTGATCAAAGAATGAGAGAAAAGAGGATATTTATAGTGGAGGGAGTTAGGGTACAAAAATAGGGGTGAAAAGACGAGTTTACCCCTATTGAAAAGCCATAAAAAACGCAAGTCAGGTGCAAGTCGCAGTACGTCTCGTAGTACGCTTCGACGAAACTATATGACGAAACTCATTTAGACATACTGCAGAAACTCGTGGTACGTAAATTGGCTTGACGTGATACACTTCGACGTCCCCAACCGTAAAACTTGGCAGATTCACCTATGTTGGATTTCGTGGTTCGCACGCGATACACATTTTTGCCTGACGCGGTACGCTTTAACAAAAACTGGAAAATGCTCCATTTTGCCTTTTGATATGCGTTTTAGCCTAGAAACACCCCGTCATCGCGTGTAGACTTCCCAAAACAAAATGAACCTACACAAGGCTCACAAAAACATATTATATTCATAAAAAACGCTCGAAAACGAAAACAAATGATAGGAAATTGGGGCCTCAAAAGGTGTATAAATCATCCGATCAGTTTGACCTCTCAAATGGGAAGAAATGTTACAAAATATCGTCTAAGGAACTCAATATTTAGGACAACGATAGTATTTAACTATTTATGGTTAGAGATGGTTTTCTACACCCAGTGCCCATACCTTGCATGTGCCACCAACCCTAGACATGCAAGCTGAAAAAAAAAAACAAAAAAAAAACACAAAAATTATAAATATAAACGCAAGCACATACCTTGCATGTGCTGTGCCACCAACCCTAGACATGACCTTGGTTCGGTTCGGTTCGTACCGCCGAACCGAACAGTAGCCGTCCCCCAAAAAACCAAATCGGAACGGATTTTCGGTTCCGAAACTGGTACACTTAAGGTTCTGATTTCAGTTCTCCTAAATGAAAAACCGAATCAGAACCAGCGGTTCCATACCGATTTTGGAATCAGCGGTTCACCAATTGTTTTTTTTTTTTTTTTAATAAAAAATTTAGGGTCGTTGGATTGTTCTGATGGAGGCCCCAACCGTTAGATCGTGGAACTATGGCTGTGGAGGAGGCGCAACATTAACCCACCTCCAACCAGACTCACCAAACTTACCAACCAAAATCACCACCATACCACCCCAAACCTAGAATCCGTCAACACCACCATCATTGTCACCAGAACCACCTCGCAACACACACCACCATCAACTGTAGGAACCTAGGGTTAAGATTGCGCAGAGCAGAAGGGTTTTAAAATTTTTGTGCAATCATAAACTAACCCATTTGTACAGTAATAATAAAAAACAATAAGAAGGAGAAGAAGCAATTTCCTATCAACGTTGTAGGCTCCTTCTTTCTTTCGATCTGCTTCCTGATTTGAACCACAAGATCTTCTAGCTATGACACGGGATTGGTAACGGCGTGTGCGTGTGGGCGCGTCATGGTACTTAGGAACAAGAATGGAGGAAGAAGAAAGTAACACAAAACAAACCTTGTTTAGTTTCCAGGAGAATTCGGCCACCCTATTAAAAACAAGAACAAAAAAACTTCTTTTTTTATTATTATTATTATTTTTCTTTTGGATGCCGCACACCCTATCTTGTGTTTCCTTTCTTTTTGCGTGAGGTGTTGTTTTAAATCAAAATGCACTGATACTATATCAGTGTTTTTAAAAAAACATATATCATATATATTTTAAAATAAACTAATCAATCAAATATTTTAAGATATCCGATACCTTTAAAGATATTAATTTATTTATTTGATTTGATTTGAATTCAAATTTATATTAATTTAATGAAAATAAAATAATCAAATTATCTTTTCTTCATTCAAAATTAAATATCAATCAACACCCTCCATCTAATGATTAATTACACATTAAATAATCTAATAATCATTAATATTCATTAATTAAATAATCATATTATTCAATTAATTCCCGAATAGACACATGTCACTTTTGTAACACAATTAATTTGACAATCCAATTAATTAACCGTTACCTTTGTTACCTTAACAAATGGGCTAGCAAGGGGACCTAATGAACCCACAGTATTTTGAGTTCCAATAATCCTTAGAAATAATTAATTAAACTCTTTAATTAATATTAATGATTATTAACTTCGGTGTTATTCCACTAAAAACTCAAAGTTGTACTCTCTCAACTGTAGATGTTTTTACACAAATCAAAACATTCGGTGTCCATCCGATTAGCTATTACATA